>OY720441.1:330222945-330795089 GCA_963082915.1 Dolichopus griseipennis
ACCATAATTTCATTAGGATCAAAGTCTAAGGACAAACATACATTAAGATAACCTAAGTATATGCAGTAAATTGTGTAAGGAGCTAAATAAAGGCAATTTCTAGAAGAAGGTCTTCACATTCGACAAAACAAAAAGCTAAGTTCAAGAGTATTGAGAAGTTTTAAATTTGCAACATTGTAAAATAAACACAGAACCAACATTCTTTAATTACAGAATAAAAAGGAAGTTTAATAATAATAACTAAGTAATTATTATATATATTAAAATTGAATTAATAAAACAATATTTTTTGAAATAACTAATATATAACTGATATATTTATTTTTAATCTTTATACCCAAAAATACAAAAATGTCATGTAAATTAATTATAATAATAATTTTAATTAATTTTATTCTTCTTTGAAATTGTCTTAATTTTTTCTTCTATGGTAAACAATATTTTTACTTGTAATAAACAGAACTTTTATACAATTAATTAATTTGTCATCTATTACATAACTGCTTATATAATATTATAACATATATTATATATATATATATATATATATATATATATATATATATATATATATATATATAAGAACTTACTTATAAATAATAAGTTAATAAATAGTAAGTAAAATTCATTTGAAATCCAAATTTTCATATTTATGTTACCAAAGTTACTTAAGTTTATATATATTATAAATATATATTTATATATTATATATATATAAATATTTATATAAATATACATATTTATATAAGACTGAAAATGATTATTAATAAATTATAAACAAGTATATAATATGTATATACTTACTTAAATAAAATAGCTTATGAAGTTATTTAATTCACATGTGTATAAACACTACAATTAGATATTTAAGTTATAAGTAATAAAATCAAATTAAATAATATTTATATTTATATACAGTGATTGACAAAAATGTGTAAAAGAATTACTTAGCGTCGAAAAATTTGTTTATTATAGAAAAATTTGTTATTCATATTGTAATAAAATAACTAATATTATAAGTAATTCCATAATATTCATTCAGATCAAACTATTTATAGTTATACATATATATATATTTATATATCTCATTTCAAGTTAAGCAAGTTATTTGGCATTTCCGTTTCCGTTCAATGTTAGGAGTTTATTATAAAATAATATAGGTATTAAACTTGTGTAAAAAAATGGGACAATTACAATTAATTGATTTCCCAAACTTACAAAAACTAAACAATAACAATAGTTTCATATTTCACACCTCTGAACTAGTTTGATTTAAATCATATTAAATATGAATTAAAAGAAATATTAGTACATAAACTGCTGGCAGCTGGTTATGTATATATCAGGAAATAGCGTAGACAAAATTTTACCGAAAAATTCGCTTAATACTGATTCGTATTGAATCGTTTTATAATTCTCTAATATTTTTAATTTAATTTTATATACATCGATTAGGATTTAAAATATGTATTGAATTTGTTTGTATAATTTTTATTTAGTTTAGTATGCGACAGCATGTCAAAGAAGGTGGGTTCATGTCACTTGCTTTACCAACTAAAGGTTTTTGCTTTAAGGCTTAATTTAGGAATGAAAAGTAAACATTTGTCCAAATTTTTCTTTTACAGCTGCAAATTTCTTGCAGTCAAAATTTTTTAATATTTCTTGCAGTTTTTAAGTTCTACTATAAAATCGATGAACACCTTTTTTCAATCACGTTGGTCTGGGGGCTAGGTCCCGAGAAATGGAGGTTTATTTAGAAAAAAAAAACAAATTTATTTTAAAATTTCGGACTATATGAAAATAAAGACAAGCTTTATTTGGAAAAAGGTTAATTTTAATAAATTATAAAGCAGAAAGGGCATTACAAAAGAGTAGATATAAATTTCAAGTATGAAGTTGTCTTTAAATTTGTAAAGAAAAAATGTATATATATAAAAACAGTAGGCATGAATATAATCAGCAGTGATACGTATATAACAAAAGTTTAAATAGTGAATTTTTGAATACTTAATTGTAATAATTTCTAAATGCCTAAATAATTCTAAATTTTAACTTTTAATTTAAATAAGTAAAATATTGTCCGAGATCTAAGTCAACCTATGAAGTTTATAAGAGCCCAAGCCTAGTTTTTGAAAAATTTGATTTCTTTTTATTTTAATTTAAACTCTTATCAAATTGTAATTTATACAATCAGTAAAAGTTATGAAGTTCAAGTCAAAAATTATTGAATATGATAAACTTTCTCTCGATACTGTATGTTAACATAATTATTATTTTATTACAATTTTTTTTTTAATATTGTGTATATATATATAACTCAATTACCAAATAAATATTTGTTATATTTCACTTTGTACAGTAGAAAACCAAAAAAAAAAAAAGTAATTAACTATTTTCATAATAACTACTTACTTAATTATTTTATATATAAAAACATAACAAACTATGAGTATGCATTTAGTAAATGCGAACATAATTTATATACACATATAATATGTACTTCTTATATATATATATATATATATATACATATATACTTTTTCTTATATATAATTTTTTTAACTTAATTTATTTCAAAATGGCAATAAAATTAAACTTAATGGCAAATAAAATTAAAAATGGATTATAATAATATTAGATAAAATTTTAATCTAACCATTGATTAAATGCTAGTAAGCATAAATTAATAACTATTTTAGAACCGTATTCATCAATGATTTCCCTTTTAATACGATATTTTATAAGAGTTCTGACTGACACTTAATATTTAGCTGAATTAAATAATATCTAACAATAAATACTTTGCCTAAATAAGTATTGAATTATTTATTAATAAATATATGTAGTAGCTATATAAGCAAATAGTAAATATTTAAAATCGATTATTCCTTAAGTACTAAAATTATAAAGGAAATGTATAATACTTAATTGAGGTAACAATTGAATAACTTTTTATAATAACTAATCATTACATAACTTAATTTAATTTATCAGAAAAAAATAAAAAATTCTTCAAATAAATAAAAATTAACATGTTTAAGGTCATTCTTACGTTTACCCTATTATAACAACGATTAAATAACATTAAATTACTGCATACAATTGGTTTTCTCTAAAAGGGAAAATCTTACATAATTGATCAGTACTTAATTAATAATTACCTACAAAGAACGCGTATAGATAAACACCAATAAACGAAACCTCATTCATTTCTATTTCACTACCGAGGTGAGAGGCTTCAATTATCATGGAGAAACCGATTTTAATGTTAAGATCTCCTAATAAAATAAGATTTTTCGAATATATTGTATAGTTAAGAAACTTGAGAATTCTTCAACAAAAGCACTAATAGTAATTCCATGAAGTTTATAGATGCAAACAAAACAAATGGTAACTCCACCAAAATCAATTACAACTTTTAACAAATCACATGAAAAAAAAATTGAAACTCAAAAACTTACAATTAAGATAAACAATAACTCTACCAGCAGAATAAGAGTGATAGCAGCAAACTACAATATTGTAATTAGGAATCCAGAATAGCTTATAAGATTTATGAAGTTCTTCCTCAAACTTAAAATATTTTGATGAAAACTTAAAATTTTTGAAGAACAAAATAGCGATACAAACTTCGACGATGACATTATTATGCAAGAGCCATATTGCCAAGAGATTATCAAATTTTAAGGTAGAGAAATTAGATATGGGTTTTAAAAAGCAATTGAAAATTCACGAACACCCAAAATCCAAAAATATACCACAAATTTTCAATGGGTGGCTTTGGAGCGTTCCATTCCCTCGTTAAAATTTAATTATAATAGAATTTTGACGAATAAAATACAGTATTTCGATTTACAATAAATATAATATAAATTCAGTATTCAGAAATAATTGTAAATTAAGAAATATACTGGGTAATATATAAAGACAAAAATAAGTTTACAAATAAATCATATATATATCTATCGAATCTCTTGCAATGATTATGACAAAATATAGGACAATCTAATAGAGCAATATTAACTAAATTTTGGAAACACGTTTCACACATTAAGTAAAGCCGACCAACTAAATCGGCTTTTGCGGAACATGCGCTAGAAAACGATCATTTAAATATTGAACATGACAACTTCAAATTTATTAAAAACATAAATGACAATTCTGAATTAAATGCTTGGGAAAGTCTACACATAGAAAAAAAAAACAAAAACATTTTAATGAACAATAATCTACCACCCATAATATCACCATGAAATACAAAAAAATAATAATTTTTCAGATTGGATCACGCACATATAGTTTTTAATAAAAAATTTTTATATTTTTATTTATGTTTTTATTTTCAGCTCTACATACGTATACATAATATATAAGTTTTATTTTTATTTTGATTTTATGTTAAAATTTTTTTTTAATTTAATCGTTCCAAGTTTTTTCGTGCTATTTTTTTATTCCTTATTTTTAATAGCTGTTAAATGTTATTTTATTTTTTAAAATAATTTTTTAAATTTTATTTTTTAGTAAGCAGTTGATTTGATGATGACTGTAAAATATTCTTAGTAAAACTAAAATAGGTGGTATTTTGGTGGCAAAATTTCTTATTTAAAATTGAGTATTACGAGTGCTCTCTGAATAAATTATTTGAAAACAATTTATACATATTCCAAAAAAGACTACAAACTGAACATAAATATTCATTTGTTTCTTAAATTTCATTATAAGTTTTATTTGCATTCTACATTCTATCTATAAGTATTTGCATTTAATAAAGTGTTTTTCAAATACTTAATTACTATATTTCAACACTTATATATATGAACACTTATTCTAATATATATTTTAAACTGTTCAGATCGTCCAAATCAAAATTAAATTTTCAATTAAGGTAAAATTGTTAAAAAATTTTCTTTAGTTTATCAAGATTCTTTATGACCCTTTAAGTTTAAGCTGTAACTATTCACATGATAGTACTTATTAAACCATCTTTTAAATACCTACCTATGTTTTCAAAAAATAAAACTCTATCAAAATAAAAATTAAATTTTTTAATTAGAATATTAAAATTATACCTACAATCATTAAAAAATTTAAACTGGTAAGTATAAGTAATTAAATAAATAAAAAATTTTTAATTGAATTTAAAAAGTCTTAGCTTTTAACATAAACTTGGTGAAAGGCATGCATTGATTAACAAACAATAATTAATTGGAATTTAAAATTAAAAAATTCATTAAAATATATAAGATAATTAGGATATTGATGATGACATTATACCCCAAAGTTGTAATCAAATATCGACCAATATATATATGTATGTAATACCACGTTCAGAAACTATTAATATTGGAATATGATGTTAATAATGAATATGAAGTGTATAATGTTCGTAATATGCTATACATTTTTCAAAAATTTCCTGTCAAACATTATACACTTACGGAAGTTAATATTCTCAATATACACATATTATTACGACTTTCGTCCCTGCAATTTTCGATTATTTACAAAAATTTTATTCAACCCTTGCTTTGTTTTTATATTTTAAAATTAAACTGTCAACATTTTCAGTTAAAAATTTTTTATTTTATTTTTATGAATAGCTATTTCAGGTATAAATAAAATTACCTTTTGAAAATATTAAAGAAAAAAGTAAACTCTAATAAAAAATATTATTTCACAGGTATAGAAACGAGTCAAAAATTAGGTTCGCAAAAGTGTTTCTAAAATGGCATTTGTTTACGTTTTTGAAGTCAGCTGATTATAAATATGTCAAATATTATTGAATTAATATCCCAAAATTGAATGTAACCGTTTGACATTTAATGTAATATTCTAGTTAATATTCTAGTTAATATCAGAGTTTGTGAACAAGCTATAATATAAACAATGACATCAAATAAAATTTACTATATAAAAATTTACTACTTAAATAAACTTTAAGTTTATACGGTCACAGTAATTAAAATTTCTGAAAAGGAAAATGATAAACTACTTCTAGGTAACTAAATGTGAAAATAAGGGAAAGCAAAAAAAGCGAGTGCAGAAATAAACAACCTGCTTATTATAAGTAAATGCAAATTCAAATAATCTTAATAAGTAAAAAAATATTAATACAGTGCTACCTGAAGCAATTATCATCTATTTCAATGGATTACCCTTGCGTTCTATTAAAATTTTAAAAACCCTTCCATTATACAAATCATATGTAATATATAGTAATCATAATACATGTTCGGTAAGTATATAATATAGTAATCAAATAAATTTTGCTTCATACAGTTTTCAAACTATCCATAAAAATTCGCATTTAAATATTCTAATATTTTTGAATTATCTACAACTTGAAATAGAATTGAAGCTAGTTTTTAAAATATAAAAATTCTTATTTAAAATTTTTATTTTAAATACAAATGCATTTTTTTGGTATATATAAGTATTCCAACAAAAAAAAAACACTCTGTAATCTCAAATCAATTCAATAATTCAAAACAAAAAAAAAAAATAATATTTAAACCAATCAAGCGCCATAAAACTTAATTGTAAAGTTTATCTATTACAAAAATTTTTTTAAAACATCTAGTTATTATGCATATTAAAATGATTGTCTACAATCAAAAATTGTTATCAATATTTATTTAATTGTTATCAGTTGATACTTCATTAGAGTGATGAGACATTAGTATTCCTTCTAACAGATTCTATTCATTACAAAAAAATAATTGATTGTTTTTTTCAATTATTTCGCTTTGTTATAAGTAAATTCTCATAAAACAAGTTACTTGTATACAATTATAATCCATTATATCAAAAGAAATACTTTCGAAATTTCTAAAGTAAATGAAAAAAAATGTTGTTTTTAAATATTTAATAAACAACAAGAAAAAAAACTTTTCAAAAATATGTCAACAGCTTCAAAAAATGTTAACATGTTTTTATTTTGTATATATGTGTACTTATGTGTGCGTTTCTAAAATATCTTTAGATTTGTTATATACAACAAAAATAAAAACAAAACTAAAAAAAATAAAATTTCGGTATACACAATGTTAGTAATAAATAATTATCAACAGGTTGTTATTCCACCTGTTGATACAAGTCATGCGAATTTTTTACTTTTACTTATCATTGTATACTTTTGTTTTATTTTTGCAGTAGCTAAATACATAAAAACTTAATTTTTATTTAAATATATATCCAAAATTTAAAAATTAATAATCATTTTCAGGTAATTTGAAATATTTGAATGAAAATTTCTATTATCATTATTATATTATTTTTTTTTTTTATTGTATTTTTAACCTACCTCACTGTAATTTTACTTAATAATAATAAATAAGTAATAAAAAATATATATATATAAGTATATAAAAAAATTTTATATTTTCTATAACAAAACTAATACAAAAAAAATCGTACGTAAGTCATAATAAATTACAAATATAAAAAAAAAAAAGAAAATAAAAACAAAAATTTTAATTTGAAATATATATATGTACACACATATTATTTTGTATATATATTCACGAATAATATATTGATATGTAAATAACACAAGGTTACTTAGAATTAATAAACTATATAACTACTTGATTATATGGGTATAAATATATAAAATCAATGTCGTGTCATACTATTTACTAAAAAAAAAAAGTTGATTCTCATCAAATTTATATAATATAATAGCTACATAATTATATATATAACAATATTTAATTGACTTAATTTAAAAATTTCTTTTAAAAAATATTATAGATTTATATTTTTATTCAATTTTTTTATTTTCTACTTATAAATATTTATAATCAATTATAGAATTTTTGTAAGATGTAAAAATTATCAAAACAAAAAGGTTAACAATCAAATTTTAAATAGATCTTTGTTTTATATTAATATCTCGTGTAATATCAAGGTTTTTTCTATCATAAAAATGATATTTTAAGTTCAAATAACGGTTAATTTTATTTATGAATATATTTCAAATAAAAGTTACAACTATAGTATAAAAACTAAATCTTGTATCTATTAATAGTTTGTCGGCTAAATATTTATATATTCTTTCAATAATCATTTTAAATATTATTAAGTCCAATATGATCGTAATATGATAATTTTACCAAATTGGATTTTAAAATTTTAAGCTTTTTTACATATTAGAATTGAACAAAATTATTTGGCGAAAGCTCAGTGGTGAAGTGGCGGCTTTTCAATCAAAAAGTTTCGGGTTCAAACCCCGGTCGGATCATATCTAATAAAAAATTTTGTTTATATTGAAATAATTTAATAAAAAATCCAAATCTCAAACAGACAAAGGATTATTATTACCAGGCAATATTAACTATTGTTTGGTACTACAAATAAAAATATAAATAAATTAACAAAATTGTAATTTAATGATTTTTAAAAATTTAGTATATGAGAATATGATATTCAATTAAATAAAAATTCTATTTTCCAATTTTCCCAATAAATAATTCTTATGGTTTATAAAGTATTTATTAAATATTTAATTATATAAGTACATAAGTAACTCTAATCATTATTATTGGGTATAATTCATTCTTTTAATATCAACCTATTCTAGTATTTAAAAGTTCTAACCTGATTTTTAAAAATTATATATGAGAATATAACAAAGTTTTAGAATATTATATGTATATATATATAAATATAAATGTATAAGTATAAATTAATTGTACACTATATTTAAAATTCGTAATATCTACTATCTATATATTTAACAATTCTATATAACACTTAAGTACAAGGATATGAAAATTTCTATTTCATTTGTTAAAACAAGAAACCTATAACTACACATTCAATTAACATAGGAATTTCGAATTATTAACTGCGTGTTATATTTTTTTTTTATATTTCAAATTCAAACAAGTGTAACATTAAATATTACATAAGTAGATACAGATTGTATTTTTTTTTTTTTACAAATAAAATAAAAATTTAATTTCCCAGGAAGGACTAATATCTAAATTTAAATACTCCGAACATTTTTCTTTTTCGATTTTTCTTCCTTATTTACTTTTTATTTTGTTCTTATTTTGAAGAATGTTATTATCTATACGTGGTTATGGGTACCTATATACACGAAATAGGTATAAAATGTGTAAGTATCATATATTTTAATGGCCCTAAATATCAACATATCTATTATCTTTTGTCATTGGCATTAAATAATAAATGATACATTAACGTTCTTAAACGAAAGTATAAAAACAAATGTATAAAGTATGTAGAATTCTTTTATTCTTTTTCCTCAACGATTTTCAATTTCTTTTTCTTTTTCTAATAAAATACGCATTAAGTAAATTTTCTTCATCTACTTTAGTTACTCCCTAAAAAAAAACAAGAACATTGAATTATAAATAGAGATTATGTATTAGAAATTGGGCTCAAAAAAATACAAAAAATTAAAATAAAATTGTATACCAAACGAATCATTCAACCCACTTTTTCTTCTACAATGTTTTTTTTTTCAATATTTCCCTTTAATGTAACCTTTAACTTGATTTTAAGTATACATTTGTTGCGCTTCCGATAATAATAACAAAAAAATTAAGTACTAAATGAACATTATTAAATAAAAAAACAAGAATAAAAAATTTAATAATATATTTTGAATAAAATAACACAAAAAAAAAAAACAAATTTAAGTAACTATATCATTTTTTATATCAGTATATAGATATAACAAATATTTGTACATAATATAAGTATATAAATGCATATTATATAGGTACTCAAAAAATTGTTTTTTTTTTAAATTGATAATGTATGTATGTAACAAAATACACAAAAAATAAATAAAAAAAAAAAAAAAATTTTTAGATAGTAAGTACATATAAATAATAAATACCTGTTCCACGAGTAATATTACTGGTACTACTAGTTCCTCCACCTTTACATGATATTAATACCTTTCTATCTGAATTCGAGCACTTTAGAAGCATTTTCAATCATTTAAAAAAAATATTTATATATATGTAGGTATGTTTATTAAATTGTATAAATTGTGATATGAAATTTATTTTTTACTTAATTTAAAATTGGTTTTTTTTTTTATATTCAATAAATCACTATTGATATAATTAGCACTTCATTTTTTTTTAAATAAAATTTTATTTTCTATTTATTTGTTTATTTTGAAAATATTTAAATTTTTTTAATTTCCTTTTTTTTTTTTACACTATTAACAGACCAATTATTTTATTTTTACACAAACTTTTATTTTAAATATATATATATATGAATGTAGGTATATTAACAAATAACTGAACAAACAAGAAAATAATATACAAATTTCGATATTAATTAAAAATTCTATTTTTGGCCTAGCTTTTTTTTTTTTTTTCTTATTTTATTTTTTACTTGGTACGTTTTGCAGTATTATTTTATTATACCAAAAAAAAAAATATATAAAAAAAAAGCGAAAAAACAAATTTCTTTTCTTAAAATAACTTATTTTTTTTTTTCATTAAATTGATGAGGTATTTTTATTAGTATATTTAGAGTATAATTGAATTTTTTATTAAAAATATATATTTCTAATCTTTTTTTACATATGTATTTTATTAATTTTTTACGAAAATATAATTTAATTATCTATTTATTTATTTAATTTTAATATTTTATATATATATACGTGTGTATATATATATAACACTATAATTTCTTTTAATTTTTAATGTGTAAAATGTAAATATTTAATTCTGTATTATTTATTGTTTTTCTTCTCTTCTTAGTAAATTTTTAAAAATTGAATTGAAGTTGAAGTAAATATCCACAATAATCTATTTTCGTTTGCCTTCGTGGACTGATGGAATTTCGTATATTTTTTTTTTTTTTAATTCTTCGGTTTATTTTTACCGGTAATATTTGACATTTTAAAATTTGAAATGTTCAAAATGACATTTAATTAATTTGACATTATTATTTACCGCAAAAAAAATTATTTGCAATGCGGTTGAATCGGTTATAATTGTTTGGGTTTCGATTCGTATTCGATTTTTATTGCCAGATAAATTTAATTTTAAGTATTTTAATTTGAAATTAATTGATTATATCTTAGAATATAAGTATTTATTTAAATTTTATTAATAATTTAAGTAAATAAAGCATATTTATGTGAGGTTAGTGGTAAATACTAAAATAAGTTGGAGGAATAAATAATTCAAACTTCTTCAGGAAAATATGTTCGGGTGTTCGAACATTTCAAATTTTATACTATAATCTAATAAAAAAAAATTATTCTAGTTTTATAACTTTCATATGTTGACTTCATCCTCCTATATAGTTAATAATAATTATATGAAGTATGAAATCGAAAATGAAAAACTATCCTAGATAAGTTTAGTGAAAAGTAAAATACATATACATATATAAAATACAATTTTTTTTTTAGAATTAATCAATATTAGAGATTTCTGATCAGAATTCTTTAGCCTGCAGTTTTTATAAAATTTAATTGATACAATTTCTAGTTATGCTGTGAATTAGGAATATGATTCTATTTCCTAGGCTAGCTTTATTTTAATATTTACAATAAAATCCAACTGGTATTTGGTTGCATAAGAATCGACAATAATGTTTATTGGGTAAAATTACCACACTATATGGTGGTGAAAAATTCAATTTGTCTAAATTTGTTTGTACACAAATATTAACATTACGAAGTTTTTTAGTTTTGTAGTGTTAAATTTTATAAAAAATGCCTCAAAAACTCAATCCTAAATGCTTACAATGTGATAAAACGAATTCTCCTATGTGGAAATCAGCAGAGGCTGGTGTTATTTGTTTTGATTGTTTTGAACAAAATTGTAATTCAGAACAAATTAAGACAGAAGTTACCGAAGAATTAGAAATACAAAAAGAGGATAATGAGAATGGTGAAAAAATCAACTTAAAAACTAGAAAAAGTGCCAGAATGACTAGATTTAAAGCAAAAAGTGCAGCAGCAACAAAAATTAGCAATAAAGGAAGAGGAAGACGGCATATCTTCAAAAAAAGTAAGTACTCAAAAATTAGATAAAATTAAAATGTTTTTACTTAAAAAATCGATTTCCTTTTTGCAGGGGTATTTAAATCTCCTATGGTTCCTGCTTCAACAAGAACTGTTGAGAGTGTTTTTTATAAAGGATCCTATATTCAAGTTGGTGATATCGTTTCTGTTATGGATGCAAAAGATAACGTTTACTATGCCCAAATTCGAGGACTTTTAGTCGATACATATTGTGAAAAGGCAGCATTTTTAACATGGTTAATACCAACACAATATTCTCCACCACCAAATGACAGATTTGATCCTAGTACTTATTTAATTGGTAAATATACAAAATAATTTTCAATTGAGGATAAAAATAAAATTTCATTTTTAGGTCCAGAGGAAGATTGTCCAAGAAAATTATCATGTTTAGAATTTATTATGCACGCACCTAGTAATTATTATCATGATAAAACAACACCATTTCCACCACCTTATTCAATGGATTATGAATCAAAATCTGCTGGGTTTATATGGACAAGTTTAGCTGAGCAAATTGTTAAGTCAAAGTGATATTAACTAGAATAATAATAATCAATTTGCTTTAATAGATTAATTATGAAAAGAGTTTTATAGATAATAAGTAATTAGTTTTTATGGTTAATTATTTTATAAATAAAAAAAAAAATTGCCATGTATAGAATGTAGGAATAAAAGATTATACTCTTTTGATGTTTCTTTTTGTGTATATTAAAACAAAATTCAAAAATTAAATACAATTTTGATTTATTATTTTTTTTATTATCAATAAAAATCTTCTTCAGGATCTTTAGTTGCACTTTGTTGATTTTTAATTTGATCTTGATTTGAATACATTTCTGCTACTTGATTTGCAGAAGTTGCATCTTCTACAGATTTATCATCACGGATGCGAATAAAACGTGGAAAACGTAATGAAATTCCTTTTTCTGGATCAACAATACCAGCTGCTGCTTTATGCACAGGACTTAAAGACAAATCAGCACATTTAACTTCCCATACTTGAACTGGTTCAAACCAATCATCAGGTTCATGTGAACTATCAAAACGAAAATATGATTTTGGGCCTCCAGCTAAAATATGAGGCTTAAAGAATTCTGCATGTGTTTGTAAATCTTCGTCACTGAAACCAGTTCCAATTTTACATATACTTTGATATTCCTCATTTTCAGCATCGTAACAAGCCAATAGAAATCCACCATAAGTACCAGTACGTTTACCTTTACCACGATAACCACCAATTACAATTAAATCTAATGAGTCGCCTACACCGCTTAGATAATCTTTCTTCAATTTTAACCAATTACGTGAACGTTTTGCAATTTCATATGTTGCTTCTTTTTCTAAAGTTTTAACCATCAAGCCCTCACAATTCCCTTTAATTGATTCTTCTAAAAATGTTTGTACTTCATCTACATCACTGGTATCAATTGCACTAGCAAATTTAAATTGACCTTCAATTTCTACGAAATTTTCTTTTAATTTAGCACGTCTGTCAATAAAAGGTTCCGTTACTAATGGTTTATTATTTAAATATAGCAAATCAAACATATAAACGCAAACTTGAACTTTAATTTCATTTTCATCCGCATCTTTTCGTTTTCTAGTACTTAATACTTGAAAAGGTAAAATTTGTTGACGTTCAATATCCCAAGCTACAACTTCACAATCCAATATATAGGACTCTACATTTTCATTTTTCATATCTTCTATTCTTGATAAAATATCTGGATATTTGCTTGTATTATTTTCTTGATTTCTGCTATATATGCTATACTTTCCATTTGTATCACGATGAATCTAATAATTTAAATGGCAATAATTTAATATTAAATTAAATATATGTTTGCAAATCGCTCTACCTGTGCTCTTTCGCCATCATATTTCCATTCACAGGTGAATTTTAAACCTTCAAATCTTTCTAAGACTTCATGAACTCCTTTAGTAGGATGAGCCAACATAGGTTTTAATGGTGTACCAGGTTCCATTGGACAGTATTCCAATAGTTTTTCAAATCCATTTTCCAAAAGAGCCGGAATAATTTTATTATAATTCGGACATTGACTGTAAATTGAAATAAAATTACAAAAACAAACAAAATTAATAAAATTTAGCATTCTTACCAATAAGCAGTCTTTAAAATTAAAGCATTTTCATCGCACAACGTTTTAAAAGAATTTTCACTCATATCTTTAGCAGCATTTAAAATACTTGGTGGAAATTCTTTTTGTGCTGGTGGTGTCTTTGTACATGCAATTGCTAATGCTTGCAATAAAGATTGTTCAGCTAATCCAATTCTTAGTTTACCGCCCAATGAACGAATAAAATATCTTGCCTCTGAATGACGACATGCAACAAATATTGATTGAATTTTATCAATTTTTTTGGTTGTTGATGCAATTCCTGTCATTTTTGCAATATCTTTTACTTTATTAAATACACCTTCAACATTTAATGGTGCTGGTATAAACATTAATCTTTGATTACTTCTTGATTGTTCTGCAACAACACCCAAATCTCCAATAGTTTGAACATCTGATTTTATTTGTGATAAACTTCTACCAGTTGTTTGTACAATAACTTTCATCAAATTAGTTTCAGCTACCCCCAATTCAACTCCTAAAAATAATATTAAAATATTTTTGTTTTTTGTGCTCATTTCAATATTTTTACCTTCATAAGCAGGCGCCAATTGATTTAAAGACAAATAAACACTTGGAAGTAAATCGTTTGGGCTTAGGACTATTACTGATCTAAAATAATTACTTAAAACTTCGATCATTTTTAAACGACTGCTAATTTCTTCAACCATTTGAAATGTTCTTGTCAATGCTAAATATGGTGTCCTATCAAGAAAAATATTACTTTAAAACTTAAAGAAAAAAATATGTAGATTGCAAAATACACACTTCTCTCCTTTTTTCCAAAAAGCATCATTAATTGGATGATATTTCCTTTTTGATGGATCATAATCAGCACCTTTTTGACCAGCACCAGCTGATTGCACTTTCAATTCTTTTTTTGCAGTTGGCGTATCAGTTTTTTCAGATAAAACTTTTTCTGACATTGAGTCATCTGCATCACTATCTTTCGAAGTTTTACTATTTTCTACTGTTTTAATTTCATCTAAAATTGAAATTTTTTTAGGCGATAATTTTGTTTTTGATTTGGGACTAGTTTGTTTCTTCTCAGTTGTTTGTGATTTTGTAGATTTTTTTGCACTTTCTGGCGATTTTTTTTCTTTTTTGGGTGCTTTTTCTTTAGGTGATTTACTCTTTGTTTTTGGACTCTTCTTGGCTGAATTAATTTCCGCTAATTTAGTTTCAATGTTATCTTTTGAAGAATTGGTTGTAGTCCCATTTGTTTTTATAGATTTCAGTTCTTCACCATTTTCTTCAACTTTTATTAATGTTTTCAGTTCTTTTTTAGGGGATTGTTTTGACACTTTGATAGATGCGCTTTTTGGTGATGTGGATACCTTCTTTTTCGGAATTTGACTAAAAATTAATAGATTAATTTGAATATAATAATTTAACTTTGTATTGAAGTAGATTTTTACTTGCTATCGGAATTTTCTTCATCGCTACTTGATATTCTGCGACGTTTGACCTTTTTTGCACCAATCACTTTCTCACTATAATAAGAAGATTGAATAAGATTAAAATTATTTCGACTATTTAAACATATTTTCTTGAGATTATTTTTTTGAATACAATGAACAGCTAATACACTAATTAATCTTCCTTTAATTAAATTAAACATCTGAAACAATAACAAAAACAAAAAAAAGATTTGTTTTATTTTTAATATACATAATAAATATTACCTATCTTCCTCGTCAGACTCAATAATAGGTTTTAGTTCATTGGGTTTGGCGGGAGATTGTTTTTGAAAAAATGATCTGAGGGATAATTTGGAATTTGATTGCTTGTTATTCTATCAACTAAATTTTATTAAGAGTTAATAAATACTTACAGTATTGATTTTTGAGCCATATATAACAAATATATTATTAGTAATTTATTAATTAATTAATATAAATTAAATACTATTTAAAAAAAAAATTATATCACTATTGTTTTTAGAAATTCAATTCACCATTAATTTTCTAATCTGTTGAATTAAAATATGAAGTAAACAAATAATTTTTGACAGTTGGATTCTAAGTAATGGAGGGAAACTGGAAACAATCAATAAAATAAGGTTATGTGAAATGTGAATTGATGTTTGTTGAATCGATTTTGTGGTGATTATAAAATAAACGATTTGTTGAAATAATTGAGGACGGATTGATGAAAAAAAATTTTTATTCTTTAACTACTTTGAAGTTCAAACAATTGCTGGTAAAAACTTTTGTTTAATTATTATAGATACCTAAAAATATGACCGATTAAATCATCTATTATAGGAAAGTAATCTATTATAGATTACTTACTAGTAAATCTGTGAAAAAATACAGATACAATTTTATTAACCAGGACAGGATTGCGTAGTCTTAACAGTTACAGTTTTAATTCAACTTCAAATTATTTCTTTTACACCCCAATTTATATCTGTGGTTTATTAGTTACTATTTTGGATTTTCATATTTCAAATTTTTTAAATTATTAGTAACTCTATTCGTTACAAAGAGCGCTGTCGTAGTTTTTGTTTTTTGGTGTCTGAAATGTTGGTAGTTATCACTTTCAAATCGAATAACGTACCTAAGGTCATTCCTATATTATTTAAAAAATTGAATTAATAAACAAATTTGAAAATATATACATATTTATAATTTTATATTTTGAATTAAAATAAATTGTATGGAATAGTTAATAATGTAATAATTAAATAAAAAAAAGGGAAGGGTCAGAGCTAAGTTGTAAAGGTTAATATATAAAATTTTATTAAATGTAATAAATTTTTTTTATCACAAATCTTTCAACATAATTACAAATTGCAGGAATTTACTATTTTCCAGTTGGAAGCTAATTTTGATGTGATGTATTAAAAGTCATGTTGTCTTTTTTAATGGGAATAAGAAAGTTGCAGTATTAATTAACTTCGAAGTAAAAATGAACAAAGTATTTGGGAAAGAAATCAATATTTTCTAATATTTTAATTATAAAATCAGTTGGAAAAGAAATCAGCCAGATTACAGTAGATGCTTACTGTAATCAGCTAAAAAAAAGTATTTAAAACCAATCATTCATCTTCTTCATATTAACACCGATATCATTAGCACCATACTATCTTTAGTTATTCATTACCCTTGTATGGCTGCAGCATTGTAGAGTGTATATGTTATTATTACATACATTATACTGATAGATGTATTTTATGCCAAATTCATAATCTTGTAGAAAAGCTTCTGAAAGCAGTAAAAGGAATTATATGTTTCTGTGTACCGCAATTTTTGGAAATTTAAAGTTATTGTCCAACATTAAAAAAGATGGAAATAAAAATTTAACAGTTTACGAAATATAGTTTGTAAATATTAATCATCGCGACTCGACAGTTGGAAATAAATTAAAAATATTTTTTATATATTAGTATTATTTGATAAGAATCCCTTCGACAGTGATATTAAATTTAATTTTAATTGATAACGTTCAATTTATATGGTTAAAATATTGTGTTTTGTTTATATTTAGGTTTAAGTGACCTTCTGCAGATCCTAAGAAAAATGTCTCTCTACGCCAAAGGTGGTGTGGAAAAGAGAAATATTATAGTTTAATAATAGCAAAAAGGAATTAATTTATAAACTATTTTAATTAAGGAATTAACACTAACAACTAAAAACAAAATAAAAATGTATATAGGTAGTTTTAAATTTAAAAAAAATTACATAATTGATGACCTTTTAAAAAAATTAAGTACTTATAAAAAAATTTCAATCACTAAATATTGTAAAATAAAAAATAATATGGTTCCATTTATAATATGATTTAAATTATAATTAGATTTTCAGGAATTAAAACATAATTTTTATTTTACTTAGGTACATACATACCTTTTTTCACACATCAATTTGTTTTCTTTACATTGCATTCAAATTGTAATGTTTTTTTTTTTTTAATATAAATTATAAAGTTGAATATAAAATTAAAGTGAGGCTAAACCGCTAAAATTAAGTAATTTCAAGAACCAATGTCGTCAATATGATTAGCATAATACATATTAAGATTATGATCATCTGAATAAATAATAATATTTGTTGTAAATTTATTTATAAACAAATTAAAAAAAAATGTTTTGTTAACTTATAAAGAGAACAAAATAAGTGATAACTGCATCTTATAATATACATTGTACGTACATATTGAAAAAATAAAAATTTATTTGCTGTGATTAAACTAGCTTAGTTTGAACTAAACCTTGGAAAAATAAAACATTTAATAAATAACTTATTTAACGTAAACAACATTAAAACATTAATTTGATTTAAATACTATTTTCTAAAATTATAATATGTATTAAACAGACACTGTAAGAAAAAAAAGTAGTTCGAATTCTAATCTGTATCCGATGGCAAATCTATTACTTTAGTTCCAATCACCACTTTAAAATTTTCTTTTGGTATAATTGTTCCTATCCTTTTTACGCTTACGTAGACCTAGTAATTTTTTTTTAACATATATAAAACTATTAATATTTCTCAAAATTTATAAATCAATCAGAGCCCTTCTTAGAACTAAAAAAGTTTAATGAATAAGTTTATTAGGACTTATTCAAAAGACCTCCGTAGTAGGCCACAAAGTTGCCAAATTTAAAGTTTAAACTATGTAGGTATTTGATATTAATTACTAAACTTAGGTAAATCAAAGTTACCTTTTGCCAAAGAAGGACTCAATCTAAGTAAACTAAGTCACATATTTGTGCAATATTTTGAAAAGTTTAAGTGTCCAGAGTGGGGGAATCTTTATTCTTCTTCAAAATTAATTAGTTAACCAAAAATGTTATAAAGCATTTTATAATCGCCCATCAGAATATATGGATTTAAAATATATAATGTAACGAAGTGTACGCCAATAACAATTGTTGATTTTAACTAATCACGATTAGAATTTACCGGATTAAAGCAGAAGAAAGTAAAACAAAGTTAATTACATTTTTAAAAGAGAACAAAAACTTATCTATATAATGATCAATTAATTTAAATTTATTAATTATTAAAATCTAAATTATTGTATTTTTTTGTAATTAAAAAAAAATTGCAAACCAAATATTTAAGTGCTAACATTTTTTTATAAATAATACTATGCTAAAACAACGTATGATTAATCTTGTTTAAACTAATCTATACTTAATAAAAACAAAAAGAAAAACAAGATTCAGTACAAGAAAAAACGAGATTCAGTACAAGAAAAAAAACTATTTTTTTCCCCCAAAATATATAAAGCTTGCATTTAAATTATTCATAAAAGAAATACTAATAAATTATTATAATGGACCAAAATATTTTGAAAGTCGTTATTTCACTTATGATTATTAAACCTGTTGAAATTTCTCCAAAAATTAACTAAGTTTTTAACAAATTAACCTAGTTATTTCTTATGGTCGTAAATGTAAATTTGCTGTTAATATGCATATTTTGAATTTAAGACCAAAAATTATGTAAAAAATCATTGCTAACTGAACCTGAACCACCTTAATTCTTAAAACTACTAATTTGTACAAGATTAGCGATGGAAACTCATTTCAAAAGTGGAAAACAAAAACAATCTGTTGATTTTATATCCATTGCAAAACTAAAAAATTTACTTTTACGACCACAAAAATTTATTTGTAAATTGAACGTCTACTGATTGCAAATTGTTTGGTCTTAAAATCATAATAAATGTCAAATGGCATATTTTACGTCAAAAATTTTACATTTACGACCACACCTATTTAACAAATTATTTTTCAAATTCATTTAAAACTAGAATTATTAGAATGTATATAACAATGTTCTAGATTAGAATTTCAGATAAATTTGAGGAAACTTGTAAGCTATTAAATGCATCAAAACATTATATGCCATTCAATAATAATATCTGAAATTTGAAAGTAAAATAATTTTTCAAATAGTTTTATAAAAGGTTAAGGTAATAAATTCCCAACACAACTGGCCTTAATTTTCCACTAGAACCTTTAATGTATGTTTCTTAACAATATTAATGCGTTTTGAAGACACTTCCTCTTCTAGAATTGAAAACTTCACTTATTAATTTAAATTTTACCTAAGCTTATTTAGCTATCGTTTCTTCTATACTTTGAACAATAAGGAATCAAACAGTTAATTAAAAAATTTATACCATCAAATATTAATTATTTTCCAATCAAATATATATTACAACATTAATATATACTGCTTTTAAACTACCTTAATGTTTACATCACACATTATTACTTTGTTATTGTTATTCCTTTTCCAATCGCATGGCCTACAATTGGTTTGGCAATGCGGAATATTAAACAGTTAAGTCAAGGATTCTTCATTTGTAGTGTCTAACAACAAGGCGCAAAACCTAGGGATATGGAGAATATTAAACGGTTAATATCGAAAATTTTTCATTTGTTGTATTTGTTGATCTTGGGTCTGCATAATATTTTGGGGCTGCCTGTATTTAAGAATGTTAGAATGAATATATAATTTAAAATAGCGTTTAAATTCCGTTACACCTTTCCAAAAAGTGTTCTATTATGTACATAGTATGAATCTGTGAGTTAAAAATTTTAAAACAAAAGTGTTAAACGGTCAAAAGCTCCAGTTCAGTCTTTGCTGATCAGACTTTCGAAGTGCAAAAAAAAACCACAAAGAATTTTTCTAAAATTAATAAAAAAAATTTAATTTAAATAATATAAAATAAAATAATTAATATTAAAAATATAACAATAAGAATTACAAAAAAAAATTAATAGTAGCATCTTTTTTTTAAATAACTGATAGCAAAAATAATAATAATAACAAAAGATAATAAATATTATTGTAAAGAAATTAAACTATTCATTATTTTTTTTTTCTGTTATTTATTTTATTTATTTCTTATTTTTTTTTTATTTTATTTTAATCTTTTTTTGTAAAATAAGTAAACATTTCACTCAGAATTTGATCAGTTTTAATTGATCTGTTTTGTGTTTTAGTTTGATTTTTTTTTAATTCGCTGAAAAGAAATTATAGAATTTGATTTAAAAACATATTTATTTTATAATTAATTAATAAATTTCTGAAAAAGAAAATTTAAATATTTTAATTAAATAGTGTTATAAAAAAATTTCTAAAAAAAATAAAATGAATTAAAATTAAAATTAAAAAAAAACAGTTAAAAATTTAAAATTAAAAAAAAAAATGTATTAAAGTGTATTTGAGTGATATTAATTATAATATAATATATATATATAAATTAAAAGTTAGTTGGTTAATTGAAACTAATTAAATTAATTTTTTAAATTTTAAATTTTAAGAAATTTTTAAATTAAAACAATTATTTTTTGAAGAATTTTTAGAGGAAGAGAAAGAACCGTTATTTGGTTTTTATAAAATTAAAAGAAATATGATTTAGTTTTAAAAATTTGTAATATATGTATATTCAAAGTAGTGTTATATATTTTTAGCACATTTATAGAAAATTTTTAAAAAAATAGGTATATATATAGGTTCACATTGTCAGTTGTCCCAGTGTTTAATTAACTTCTGTACAATTTGAAATAAAGTAATAAAATTCGAATAGGTATAGTAAAAAATTAAAAATTACGGAGTAGCCTCCCAAATATTTTTTGAAAATATAAGTATGAATCATATTTAAGAATATATTTTAGTGTAATTCGCCGTTTAAGAGCTGAAAATTTCAAAATCTGGAAATTCGCTCTTTGTTAATTTATTAGTTGTACCAGACAATAGTAAATATTGACTGATATTATAATAGTCCTTTATGCCTTTTTGGTATTTGGATTTCTTATTAAATTATTATAATATACACTATATTCTTATATTAAATATAATCCGACCAGGGTTTAAACCCGAATTTGTAAACATATGTAAATTGAAAACTTATACTTATCACAATTTTTTTCAGATCTTATATTATAAGTACAAAAATTATGTTCGACGTTATATTTTAACTTATACTTAAAAAGTTTTTATTTAAAGTGATTCCTTAAAATTGCAGAAAATCTCCAGGGTTTTTATAAATTTACTCGTCTGACGAAATGTCACTTGACTCTACCACCTTATTACACGTTATTACGTTGTTAATTTTTTCTTTAGGCAATTCAAATCGCATATGGCCTACAATTTATTTGGAAATGGCGAATATTTACCGTTACGAAATAAACTATTCATATCTCTAGATTTTTATAATTTTTGGTAAACAAATTATTATAAATTCATTTCATAAAGAGTTTTATTAACTATAAAATAGAGTTGGAAAGTGTTGAATGATTTAAGTATTTTACAAACCTCACTTTTGATTATATTCGAGTTTAATTTAGCATTAATAGGATTTTTAAGCAATTTTTAATAAGTTACATTTTACTTATCAACTTATTTTAAAGAATTTAGATTAAGTTGATAAGTTTTTTAAAGTTTAAAAATGTTTGTAGAATATTTAACAAAAATAAAAAAAAAAAAGCTCTCAGTCAAGGTTTCAGATTTATTTGAACATATTTCATGTTTTTGATCAAATTTGATTTAGTTATAAAATTCGCTTGACTGAAATTTTTGATATTTTCCGTTTACAAAATTGTTATGGATTATTTACTTTTATAACCGATCCGTGTAAAAGTTTTCTAATTACTTCCTGATGTTACTAAAAACGACGCTACGTTTAAAATCGAAACGTTGACGTTAACGGAAATATTATTTTCGTAGAAATTATATTATTATAATTCATTATATTATTTTAAGAGAAAATCATATTAAAATAACAGTTCTTGTTAAAAATGTTTGCGAGTATCAAAACTTTGAAAATTACGCGTCCCGTCAATCTTTTCTTTCGGTGGTCTTCACTCTTGATAATGCGGTTTTTTTTTTAAATCTGAGCTGAGCACTAACAGTCAAAAAAAAAATCGTGTTTATTATTTAGCTCTGAGCGCGCAGGGCTTGTGATTCGTGTTTTTTTTTTTAGCGTGCTCTACGTGCTTAATGGAAATATATCGAGTTGACCAAAATAAAATACAAAGACATTTGTTTAAGATTTTACTTGTAAAATAAAAGACAATTTAAAATGTAACTAGAATAAAAATTACAGTTTTTTCAAATCGTTTTATTTTATAAGATATGAACGCTCTGAGCGTACTCTGTTCATGCTCTGCTCAGAGTGAGCTCATTTTGTTCGTAAATGTCATATTAAATTTCAAATAAAGTTTAAAATTAACTTTTATTAAAAAAGTTTTGAGACTTGATCAGACTATGATTCCATATACATATCATATAATCATAAAATTAGATGTTCAATTGCAGCACATTAAAAAATATTAATCTTCAGATTCATTCACTGCATAGACCTATTTACTTATTTAATTTTCTATTTAACAGTATTTTCCTTATGAACCAATTTACTTTAAATATATTTTTTTTAAATTAGTTCATACTTTATATTTGTGCAGCCGGCCTGTCATTCAACAAAAATACCTTAAAAATTTAAATGTCTTTTTTTTTTTAAAGTACAGTATCGCTCATAACTATAGCACCCCATATATAAAAAAATTAAATAATAACAAATTAAAAATTTTCATTGTTATATTGGTCAAATGGTAAAAAAAATATATTTTATTTTTAAGTTTTTTTATCATTAATTTATTTTATATTAAAATTTACAACAACAATTCGTAAAAACAATTAAACAAAAAATACGTTAATATTTAAAAATATTGTGTTCAAAACTAAAGCACCCCCCTGTAAAATTATTAAAAATACCACTATTTCTATAGATTAAGTTAACTGATAAGACTTTTAGAAATGAATTTATGTCTTAGAATAATAGTATAATAATTAAAATTAATATCTACAATTTAGTGTTTATGTAGACCTTATTAAATAGTAGCATAAAATTAAAAAAATAACAACTAGATCTAATAATATGGCTCAAAATAAATACACTGATGAATTGAAATCGAGAATAATTGTTTGATTTTCAAACAGGATTATCTCGCCATAAATTAAGTGAGAAATATTTTATAAATATCCCTGTGATATAAAGATTAATTAAAAAATATAAAGAAACCAAAAATGTCGATTTTAAGCACTCTGGTGGCAGAAATAGAAAAAAAACTATTAGTGAAGACAAAATCATTAAAAAAACCATAAAATGATCAAAAAGATCCTTCAATATCTTCGCGTGATATCCGAAAACATTTGAATTTCGACATTAGGGACGACATTTACAGGGGGGTGCTTTAGTTTTGAACTCAATATTTTAATATATGAACTTTTTTAATTTTGTTTAATTTTTTTTACGAATTGTTGTTGTAAATTTTAATATAAAATAAATTAATGATAAAAAAACTTAAAAATAAAATATATTTTTTTACCAATTGACCAATATAACAGTGAAAATTTTTAATTTATTATTATTATTTGATTTTTTTGTATAGGGGGTGCTATAATTATGAGTGATACTGTATATTAAAATATTAGTATAGATGTCAAAGGTATATAAATTAATTAATAATTTCAACTGAAGTAAATTTATAAAATAAATTGATCAATTTGTTTTGTTTTTATTTGTTCACAAGTGATATTTAATTTTATACTTAAAATGAACAATAGGTTCATAAATAGTATATTTAATCATTCTTAAGGTTTTTTTTAATTCAGGAAATTATAAACGTATCTTTAGTTTGTATACTTAGGTGTTTCATTTTTTCAATCATAATCTGTTTCTATTCTCTCTTTGTTATCTATTTATATCTTCTTAAAGGTCATTATTCATTAATATACATTGTTTTTGATGGAATTCATTGACTTCTATATATTACTATACTGTAGACACTTCCTTGATGTATTATATATGAATACCGGGTGTCAAATTGGGTGAATTAGTTTTGAAATCATGTATGAAAGGAGTCGTTATTGTGAAATATAGAACGATATACCGGGCTTAGTTCGTTCGAAATCCCGGAGAAGACCAAATTCAACTAAATCTAGATTTTTGAATCTGGGAAGGGGTAATTCTCGTAATTTTATATTCTATCCAGGAAGTTTCTATCTATATTGTTTGGAATAGATTCCTCTACTCATCTAGGATTAAAAACTGCCGCTCACAAAGTTCAATTTGTTCAGGATCTAGAGAACTAATTTTCTGACAAATTCTGTTTTAGTTATCCTCAAAGACTTGATACACATCTTCTGGGACACCCGTTATATATATTAATTAAAATATATTTTTTTAAAGAAACAATGATTTAAATTAAAGACAAAATCAATTATGATTCAAAAAAATTGATTGAGTTCGGACTAAAATGAAAAGAATAAGAATAAAAAATATTGTTATTGTCTAGCTAGAATAATGTGGTAAAGCTTCCAGTTTTTCCTAGTTAGTATAAGAACAAGGGAATTTTATAATATCACTTTTTTTTTTGCAAATGAATTCTCATATTAAATTTTCAGTTTATTTCAGTTTAACCTAGTTTCAAAAAAGCATCGTTTCATATTTTTATACGCAAAGGAAGAAAATAAAAAAATTTATAAAATATTTAACAAAAATTTAATTTTGTGTTCAAAGTTCTAGACTGATTATATAATATAGTATATACAATTAAATTTAGATTAGTGAGTTGAATGAATAAAATATTTTTACTAAATATATTGTAAAGGATTGAGGATAATTTGTAATCAGATATTTTTAGTATTTTTAGTACTGCTAGGATTTTTTACTTTTTCTTAAGTATTTTTGATATTCAAATTGGGTTCAAGTTCAAAAATTTTGCATAAATAAGTAATTTATTGGATTTTAAACTTTAGATTGAATTATCTAGAAAGGTTGAAGAAGTTGCCTTATAGTTAATCGTATACAGGTATATTGAGTTTTGATCGGAAGTATATTTATAAACTATTTTGAGTTACGTACAATATTAGAGTCCTGCATTACTACGGAAAAGTTCAATTAGGCCTCGGTAACGCAGACAGCGAATGAGCGATTTTTCGGCGAGTGATTTTTTCGGAAAAGTTTCGAACTAATTGGTTTTACATAAAAGTGATCATATACAACGAAATATAAAGCAAACGCAAAATTATATATGTCATTTTACTCGCAAAAGAGTCACTCGCTCGCTGACTGAATGCTTGAAGCTTTAGAAGTGTAGCAGAACTGAACGATCCTTTAGAAATATAGAAGTGTAACAAAACAAATTAAATCAATTTAAAATTTAAAGTGCTTGAAATTTTTATTATTTATTTACTTGGAATTGTATTGGGCTTATCATTTCGTCATTTGAAATGATGAACCGATTCCGGATTATTCCGCATGCAGTCTGATATAAAATTAAATTCTTAATATTGAATGTAATTTTAAAACCAGATTAAAACCGCCAATTTCTTAATAAAATCAGAAAATCAAGTAATTAGTAAATTTTATAAGTTCAGATAACATGCAACATTAATGAACGAAGCACAATCACTCTTTTATGTGATTTTTTCTTGACAGATAAGTTGACATATGCGTTAACGGTACTAAACTGGACGTGCGTAGTGCACATTTGTGAAAAATACTAAATGCTAAAGTTGTTAAAAGTTGCCGTATGTTCTGAAGATTTTTTTATCAAATAAGTTTTTCTGTAAAATAGCCAGTGCTTAAATTTCCTATAGCCAAATGGGAGCTTCCATTATCATATGGTTACAATATGCTTATATTGAAAATGAGTTCTTATTAAATAAATACTTCGAGGGTGATAGAGAACTTATATTAGCTTGTACAAATTATAAAATATAATTTATGTTATTAAACCGATAGATAATTAACTTTTTTATATACCTATTCTTTTTTCAATTATCAAAAAAATTCATTCATAAAATACAAAAATTTTTATTTAATTTTTCGGCATAATTCACGTGCTTTTGTATCAACTTTTTCAAAGTTTATTAAACTCTATTCACTTTTTTTGATTAAATTTTTTTTTCTAATTATAAGAATAATTGTTTTAATTTAATATTTTTTTCTTTTAATTTAAATAAATATTTAATAAATGATTTCTTTTCAATAAATTTTCCGGAATCAACTTAATATATTTATTTACAAAAAATAAAAAAAAAAATATTAAAAAAAAAATCAATAAAATAATATTTTAAACTAAATAAAGTTAAGTGATAATAAAAGTTTTTAAAAATATTTTTAAGAAAAATTTAAATAATAAATAAAATAAAAAAAATGAAAATTTTAATGCGTGCTGACACTCATGTGTCATTTGTTGTACCAGAGGAAGAGCCAAAAGCAAAAAGTACATTTTCACAGGTAATTGGTGTTTTATATTCATATATAAATTCTTATTAAATTATTATATATAGGTAGCAATTTAATTATTTTTAAGTTAGTAGCTTTAAAAATACTTCAAATAATTATTAAATTTGAATTAATTTAAAATAGAAAGATTAAGTAATGATCCGTCAACAAAATTTATTAAAAATTATGTAAATGGTCATAATGTATTTTATTAATTTAAAATTATATCTGTCAAACACAATAACTCAGTTTAAAGTATATTTCCAAATAATTCTGATTAAATATCGTTTTTAAATTTGTTATATTCAATTAAAATATTAACTTATTTTTTTGTGATAAAATCAATGCACCAAGCAAGTGTCTAGTGCAAATTTTTATCTGAACTCTGACGCTTTGTTCAAACATAAAACGCTCAGAGTTGAAACTGTCAGATATTTTTTAAAAATTATTTTCTAACGTCTTTATTTTTGATTATGTCAAAATTTTAAGTTGAAATTAATTGTTTTTAACAATTTTTATATTAAAATAAAAATATAGTTAAAATTATTTCTAATTCATATTTCAATATTTAAAATAATTATTATTTATTTTGACGTTTTAGTTTTTGACAGCTGTGTGAGATCTGAGCAATTCTTATCAAATTGCTATTTGAGTGTACTTCCAGGTTAAAAAGAATAATTTGGATAATTTAAGTAAAAACAGGAAGATATACTTTTATATTCTGACGGATTTGAATCTACCTATTCCATCCCAGGTAGATCCTTACTTTAAATATTAGCATAGAAATTGAATTTGTTTACTTTGCCTCGGTCTCGCTGAATGACAAATAAAAGTTTGACAAAGTACAGACCAAGCAGCTAGCAAAAGAACTTATTCAACTGTCTGTTCTAACCAATTTGATTTAAGTGCGTTTAAGACAAGGGCTATAGAAAAGATATTACAGTTACAATTAAAAAAAGTTATACTATTTCTACTATTAACAAGGCTTTTATTCTATTTGCAATAGATTAAGTATCTATATATGTATATATTTCCATAAGAATAACTTTTATTTACATAAATTTTAAAAATAATTACTAATCTTAGATTTCGACCTTGCACAACATGTTATATTCACAAATTTAAACACTAATCACACAAATAAACTAATCTTAATCTTACTTTAAGTATAACAAACTATAATAACAATTTTGTGATTAGTCAAATATTAAATTTGTGGTTTTTTATTATTTTATCAAAAAAAAAATATACATACGTTCATACTAATTTTTTTTTAGGTGATTCCGTTCCAATTCTTTTGCAATGATAACGCAAATTATATTTTGAACCCAATTTTTAAAATTGACTAAATTTTTAGCACACTGCACACTTATTTTTGGAAGTTTTTCAATTAATTATAATTAAAACAAAAATTATCAATTTTTTGACTTGGTGCGTACATAACAAAAAATAAGAGGGCTTTAATCATATTTTATAGTATTTCATAGAATTTGTGTTTATATTTTACTATAAAAAAATAAATTTTTAAATCACTTAAATACTAAAATTAAAATTAGGACATTGTTTAAAAACGAACTTGTATAGAGCGAATAGATTTTTAAATTCGAACCTTTAAAATGATTGATTGTGAATTAGTTATGGGAGATTGGGAAAATATTCTACTAAAATTTGGCTAAATCGTACATACATATATACATTATCAACTTTGGGGAACACATTTGGTGAAATATGTTTCCATAAAGGTGATGAGGTTATGACAAATGAATTTCTGATGAAATGAGAAGAGATTGATGAGAATCTGTTGTCCTTCTTGTTTCCCGTTGAAAAATCTTGAGTGGAGGCATAGGTTGTTTAATTTCTTTAGAACAGGTGTTAGTTTTTAAAAGATATCTATAAAACTAGGTTAGTGACCCAACTATACGACGATGGCTGTTTGGGGTGAGCGTTGAGGTAACACTGGGATCATTTATAACACGAATAGCTTTATTATACACTATAGTGTATATTGCAATAATCAGAATGGATAAGAAATAATACTGTATTTTTTAAGGGTTAATATCTAATTTTTTTTAAGGAAACTTCAAAATTTATTTTATACCGTTAGACAGATTTGTACTTCTAGAAACAAATTTGAAAAGAGTAAGTTTCCAAGTAATTTTTTTAAATCGTTTCCACAGTTTCCTATCTTAAGAACCATCAGCTTTGGCCTCCAAAATACACGATATTTAAAAATAAAAAACCAAAAGGGAGTAAGTATTAGAAGAGAATAAAGGAAAAATTTTACTTTGATGAATTTATTTTCATATTACCATTCTTTTAAATGCGTTTATACCAGGACACAAAGTAAAATTTCGAATATACTAGTTTAGTTTAACCAAAATTATTTGAAGAAAATTGAACATATTTAAAAATAAAATCTTTGTTTTGCTTCAAGAAACCTTCTATGGAATTATCAAATAATTTAAACTCCAATAACGAGAATAATTAAACCAACCTCCATAAATTAATTCGCCTATTAAAATGATAATTTATGCTATCAATACTATATGAAATAAAATAAATTATCAACCGCCTATATGAAATATGATAAGCGGTAGGTACTGTTTTCGCATGAAAAATTGGAAACAGATATATATGCACTACTCCCGTGCGCAGAAACCTGAATAACGTGTTTTATTTTTTTGTGATGCCCGTCTGTGTGTCTGTCTGTTTGTCTGTATACACCTGTTACAACCTAAACGGCTGAGCGGAATATTTTTAAATTTCATATATCAGGTCTTAATGCTAACATCTTGAATTGATGGAGAAAATCGGACAAACCCAAAGGACACTTCTCTAATTGTAATTTTTAAGTTTTTTGAGAAAATTTCCTAAACCAAAACTAGTACGAAAAATTTTTTAAACAAAAGTTGTTACACAGAAAAGAGCTACAACTTTGAAATAGGAAGCATTGGATCCGACGAACATTAGAGATCACTGATTTAAATTTAAAAAAATTTGTATATTATTTGCATGTATAAAAATTTTTTGATTCCTTTTACTTTGATGACTCATTTCAAAATTCAAACTGGAAAAAATTTACGTCTAAGGGTGCGATAAGCGTTTAGAGAATAAATATCGTTAGATTATGTATGATAAAAGTAATTTATAATTTATAGTTATGAAGCGATATATTGTTTTGATAAAAATTATTATGTATCTACTAGTAAAAAAATTTTTGAAAGATGGACGCTCTTACAAGACATTATGATTTTCCTGTAAGAGCAGTTGGTTCTGTGGTGAACACAGCATATGTTTTATAGAAAAATACAAAGGCTAATTATGGGGAATATTTTTTTTTAACCCTTTGATGATCTATCCAATGATGTAAATCTAGGGTTGCCACATGTTGAGAAGCTAAAAGTAGGACAAATCGATAACCACACAAAAATAGTTGGTTTGATAAGCAGGAAATGGAGCGGCCATACCACATAGACCATAAGGTCCGTTATACCCTAAAAATTGATGAATAAAACTCACAGTGTAATGGTTTTTACAAAGTTAAAAGGCTAGGTAGTAATATATACAAAAATTTCAATACAACTTTATTTAATACATAAAATTAAAAAAATTAATCACTGAATTACACTTACCTATTCGGCAAGTAAATATTCATTTCTATATGTTTCAAAAATTGATATCGGATAAAGAGAAATTTTATGAAAACTGATTTCATAAAAATAAATAAAAACAAATGCATATAAAGTTTTTCAAAAAATATTATAATCTAATGTATTTCAAAAATATTTTAAAAACATTTCAATCTAGATGGCGTTTCTTTGAAAATTTTTTCTCATTAAAAAATGTTTTCCTTAAAAAAAATCATTTAGTTCAAAAGTAGGACAACTAAACTTTCATGTAGGACGTAGGACAAATGTCGCAATTGTAGGACTGTCCTACCGAATGTAGGACGCGTGGCAACCCTATAAATCCTTAAAATGATGTATTTTCAAGTCTTGAAATTTCCTAGCTAACCTAAGTAATTGATTGTCCTAACTATGATCGAACACTATATAATCCAATATGTATGCAAAAAAGGACGTTATATTTACTTGACATGGGAAGTAAATATGGGTTTTCTCAAATTAACATCGCCAATGTCGGTTGAGTTCAAGAAGGCGAAATTGTGTAAATTTCGGGATACCCGGATGTGATCTTAAATTATTGACGAACAACTTTAATTCAGTACAAAACTTGTTCACAAAATCGTTGCGCAACTTTGTTACACTTCAAAACATTTCTACAAACTAATTCGTAACATTTTAAAATTTTTAAAATATAGGAAAACATTTTGCAAATTTTATGGGATTAAAGTTCATAATTGCATAATGCATATTTTACAATAAATTGTCTAGAAACTTAGAACTGATATTCTATAAATTTCTAATAAATAAGTTGATAATGAATTATAATAACAATAAATATTATAAATTAACTTAGTAATAACATTTTAAACGTAAACGATGAGGGTTATGAAATTTTCATTTAAAAAATTTGTTTCACGTGAAATAAAGATGATTAGAGAATTCAAAAATATTTTTCATCATTATTCGCAATTGGTAATTTTTTATTTGTTATTTATTTTGTCATATAACTTATTACACATTAAATTATTACTAATCTTAATTACTTTATTTATTAGATTATTGTTTTTGAACTTGATATTTAGACTAAACTGAATTTATTTCGAAAATGCATTTAAAAAAAACAATAACAAAATAAGAATAAATAAATTCATATAATTTTATGAATTTTTTAATTACGTCATTATTAAGTTAATCAAAATCATGAATTTTTTAAATGGTTATTTGAAGTACTTTTACGTCCTATTATAATCTTATTTAAATGATATTAATATATTTATTTGTTTTTTAATTTTTAGTTATTAGCAGCTCTTTCAGTATCATTAGGTTCTATGGTAGTTGGTTTTGCATCAGCATACACATCACCAGCTTTAGTTTCATTAACAAATCGTACAATAACAGATTTTGAAGTAACAACACAAGAGGTTTGTATTATTCAATATATAATCAGTTTTAGGTTATTATTTAGATGGATCTGGTAACTGAGCAACCTATTGAATTAGAAGAAGAACATAGGCTAAAAATATGTAGTCTGAATTTAAAAATATTGGAAGAAACCTAGTTCCTAAGTAACTCTGATAAGCTTTTTGATTCTTGCTTCATAATTTAAAATATTATACAATTACACAGAGTATTTATACTACAAAATTCCCATTGATTATTGAGATATGACTTTATCATGTGATTTAATTATTAGACTAACTCTGACGATTTCCTTTATTTCAAGATTCCTAGCAAAGGAAGAAGCCCTGATGACTTTGAGAAAATACTATTTAAAGACGATATTAAATATTTCTATATATATATACTCTTTCCACATGAATTTGGTCCCTTTTTCAAATGATATTTGTCTATCTTCAAATAAATTTGATATATTTTCAAATTAAATTGATCCCAAATTTTCAACTGAAAACGTATTCTTAAAAACGGCCCCGTATCTTGGGACCCAGAAATCGAACTGATATGATTTGAAAAATCTAGTCCTCACTTCTGAAATAGAAATAAAAGAAGGAAATGTTAATGGTAAAAGTTCCAAAAAATTTGGTATTTTAAGGTGGGCTAAATAGTCGAACTCTTTTTTGTATTTAGGTTCTACTATAAATTAGGTGAATCTACCTTTTTCGAAAATGTTGATCTGATTACAAGATCCCAAGAAACGCGGCTATTTTTAACACAAGGAACAGATTGATTCGAAAATAGAAAACTTTCATGTAAAAAGAGTACATAAATATATTTAGTGCTTTGTTTTGAAATCTTTGGGCTATGTTTCTGATCCTAGGACTGGTAATACCGTAAGTCTATATTCAACAGTCAGGACTTCTCTACAGGAACAAGGTTTTTGCTTTTTAAGTCCAAGGGGTTTCTTTTTGAGTGCAATATTATTGACTTAAGATCGTCATTTCTTACGAACCAGAAGTTGCATCCAAATTATTTAAGAGAACTTCTCACTGATTTTGAAGTAGAAATAAAATACAGCAACAAAAATTTTAAAATGTTCGACTTTTAAACCCGCCCTTGCACTTAAAACAAAATATCTAAAATATAATATCACTGATATATGAAAACCCTTCAGTGAAATTCTTTTAATCCTAGTTATTATTTTTAATTAATTTTATTTTACATACTTTTAGGCTTCATGGATTGGTGGATTAATGCCGTTAGCTGGTTTAGTTGGTGGAATTGCTGGTGGTCCATTAATTGAATATTTTGGCCGGAAAACAACAATATTAGGGACTGCAATACCTTTTATAGTATCATGGATGCTTATCGGATGTGCTATTAATGTAATAATGATATTTTCGGGACGTGTTTTGGCTGGGTTTTGTGTTGGTATTGCATCACTTTCATTACCCGTTTATTTAGGTGAAACGGTACAGCCCGAAGTACGTGGTATTTTAGGTCTATTACCAACAGCATTTGGTAACATAGGCATATTAATATGTTTTATTGCTGGGACATATTTAAATTGGTCATATTTGGCATTTTTGGGTGGTGTTTTACCAGTACCATTTCTATTATTAATGTTTTTAATACCAGAAACACCGAGATGGTATATTGGCCAGGGAAGAGAAGATAAAGCAAGACAAGCACTTCAATGGTTAAGAAATAAAAAAAGTGATATTGAACCAGAACTAAAGGGTATTATAAGATCAAATGATGATGCTGAGAAAAATTCAACATCTAATGGTTGTTTACAATTATTAAAGAAACAAAATTTGAAACCTTTGTCCATTTCATTGGGTCTAATGTTTTTCCAACAATTAAGTGGTATAAATGCTGTCATATTTTATACAGTACAAATATTTAAAGATGCCGGATCAACAATAGATGAAAATTTATGTACAATTATTATTGGTTGTGTCAATTTTATTGCAACATTTATTGCAACAATTTTCATTGATCGTTTGGGACGAAAGGTATAATATTGAAAAGATTGTGTTATTATAATCTAGTTAGATTTTAAAGAAATGATTTTAATGTTTTAGGTGTTGTTGTATATCTCGGAAATTGCAATGATTTTCACATTAATTATATTGGGCGCATATTTTTTCTGTAAAGAAGAAACTGATATTGATTTATCAAATTATGGTTGGTTACCGTTAGTAAGTTTCGTTATATTCGTATTAGGATTTTCATTAGGATTTGGACCGATTCCATGGTTAATGATGGGTGAAATTTTACCGGGTAAAATTCGTGGTTCAGCAGCTAGTGTTGCAACAGCATTCAATTGGGCTTGTACATTTATAGTTACAAAAACATTCCAAGATTTAATTGGTAATTTTATTTAATAGTAATTAAAATCTAGACTCTAATTAATATTACAAAATTGTGTCATTTCAGATTTAATGGGAATATATGGTGCATTCTGGTTATTTGGCAGTATATGTATTGTTGGTCTATTCTTTATTATAAATTGTGTACCAGAAACACAAGGAAAATCATTAGAAGATATTGAAAATAAAATGATTGGAAGGGTAAGAAGAATGTCATCTGTTGCAAATATGAAACCTCTTGCTTTTAATTTATAAGAAAAATCATCAACTTTTCTCTCTAATCTTTAATTACTTTTAATATATATTTTTGTAAATATTTTTTAAATTGTTAATTTTTAAATTAAGTTAAGATTTAATTTTTAATTTATGGAAAAAAAGCGCAAAAAAAATGAACAAAAAAAAAATGCTTAAAAAATAACTTTATTGTTGGGTTTTATTCATATTATTATTATAGTTATAGTACATATTATTAAATTTTCACATTGTATCATTTTCATTATTAACAAAATTTTCAATCTTTTTTAATTCTTCAAAAATCAAACGTCCTGGACTATTTGTTGATTTTTCCACTTGAAATGCTGCTACAACTTTAAAATTGCTTTTAAAATATTTTTCAGCTTTTCCGCATTTTAATAAAGCATTTAAATTATCTATTGCTTCATATTCGGGGAATTCATCTGGAAAATTTGAAATTTTATTATAATTTTGTATTTAGAGTAAGTAGTAGGAGGCTTTCTTAAAAAAATCTTACCTGAAAAATCACCAATAAATGCTATTGATATAGATTTCGAATCAATTTCATTTGATGTATGAAAACCTTTTCGAAACCAACCTGTACCTTGGTATATATTTTTATCTTCACCAATTAGGAAACTGAAAAGAAAATTTATCAAGATCTTAAAGACTTTAAATAGAACATAAACTTTATAAATATCTGAAAAAATTTAGGGTAATTACCGAATGGCGAATAGCTACCGAGTTAAAATATTAAAAATTGTTTATTATGACATGTTGCATACTTTTAGGATTTTAGGAATTGACTATATGTATTGTGTAAAATTGTTTGCATTTTTTTATTAAAGTCATCCCATCTTTAGTTTTGTGTATATAGTATCTTGGTTTATTAAATTTGTGGTTGAAATTATAAGGAATTATACTTCTATAATAGCAACTACAGTACTCGACTACAGCCTCTACCTTTTAATCAATTTATTACAAATTTGTATCTTTTTTCCACAATCTTTACTTAATTATTTGAAGGCTAAAGCTCTATTTCATAAATAATATACAGTTTTATATTAAATTCAACCAATCAGATAATTTTTTTAGGACTGTAATGTAATGAGTTAAGACGAAATGCCTACTACTTATTCTTTCGAATTCCCATTCAAAATTAAAATCGATGAACGGGGATTTGTTTCGATTGGAGGATTGGTGACCCAGGATTGAAGATTCAATCACCCGGCACACAAGTGGTACCAAAAAAAAGAAATGAAAAGATACCAGATTAAAACGTTCAAACTTCACATCTGCACAATACAACAATACACTATCATTTAGTCAAGCAGTCCTAAAATAACTCTTATTCGCCAAATAAGTCAACACTAATCTGGAACTGTCTTTAAAGCTCAAAAAGGAATAAAGGAGTTAAGATCGCTTTGGAAATCATCAACTTAACAGCAAAACTTATAAGTTAGAAACTATTATGAAAATTATCAAAAGGAAACTCAAAACTTATTCTATGATATGGCTTGTAAAGTTCAATTTGATATAGAACTAGCTAAAGACTCTGCCAAAGAAATGAGATAGGAACAAAAAAATAGGTAACTGCTTTCTACCACCTAGGAAAGGAATTTCTCACTACACAAGTTGCCACAATGTCTGTAAAATCTTAAACTGAGGCAACGAGTGGAGACAATAAATGTATAATAGAGACGCGGCTCTCTTATGTTCTACCCTTAAAAAAAAATTAAAACTGTAAGAAACTCGAAGAAAGTCCAATAACCAAAAAAAAATTTTAGAATCCTTTCGCAGATTTCAGAATTTACATACTCAATATAATATAAAGAATTATATTAGAAATTGTTTATACAATTTTTAAAAGGGTTTAAGCTTTGCATTTTTATTATAATATTTTTTTCTACTGCTTATAAGATCACGGAATAAGGTATGCATACTTCATTTTATTTTACTATAAAATCATTAAATCGATAAATGTTAATTTCGAGCAATTATATTCTAGAAAATAATTTTTTTTTTTATTATGTACATATAATTAAAATTTAATTCTTTTCAGGTGAATCTAGCATACGAATCTTAATTATAGTCTTCTTTTTTTCTTTACAATAAGAGCTATTTAATGTAAAATAATTTTTTAATTAATACTAGGTAATAAATTACTCATAATGAGGCATCAAAATTTAATTTTAAAATAAAAAAAAATGTTTTAATTGTTGAAGATATTTTTGTAGTTGCGGAAAGGTAAGTTGAGTTAATTTAGCAAATTGTACACTTTAAATGAACTAGGTCAACAATTCAAATCAATTAAAAATAAACCATCTATATAAAAAATGATTAAATCATTCGAATTTTTCTTAAATCTTAAGGAAATCATAAATCACAGTTTTCAAAAAGTCATAAAAAGATCCGACCTATTGTATTAACTACAACAGGTCCCCATTTCATAAATATTGACAGGCGAATATTTGATAAAGTTGCCCCGATAGGCTGACAATTATTTTTTAAAAACCTTAATTACTCTGAATTTTGATTAAATTGTAGGTTTAACCATTTTTCGCCTGTAAATTGTGGGATTGTCAATTTTTATGAAATAGGGCACAGGTCTATAAACTTAAAGCAAATATAAATAAAAAGTTCAAAACACTATTAAATGACAAACGCACTAAAAGAGAACCAATTCGGATTTTCGCATAGACATAAAGCAACCCATGTAACCACGAATTAGGTTCTGACATTTTTTGATTTATAATATACATAATAAAAAATTTTGTCATGGAGTGTAGCTGGTATATTTTTTAAATATCTTTTAACACAGTATGATCAGAACTCGCAGATGGTCTAATTTAAAAAATTTTAAACTATATATTCCCAAACCACTTATTTGCGTTTTAATAAATATGATATGTATATGAAAAAAAAATTTTTTGTTTATAATTTAAATCTTTTACAAGGTATGAAGAATCTAAAATGCAATGAATTTTGGAAATCGTATTATTTTATATGACATTAGTGACAGCTTTAAAAAAAAATAAAGTTAAAGTTCAGTAAATGATTAAAAAAAACAGTAAATTACTGAAAATTTTTGAAATCAATCAATATGCAAAACAATACTATTTTTGGGCACTGTTGATAAAACCAGTTGTAGTTGCAACCCCTAAGCATAATTAGTCAACAACGTTGGAATACTATAATTGAAAAGTTAAACATATGGAAAACATACAATAAAAATGCACACAATAAAAATATCAAAAAAGTTTCAACACAGCCTCGATGCAAGAGTTATCTAACTTTTAACTTCTACGATACTTTGACAGCTAATAACTATTTATTATTTAGCTATTTATTGTACTTATAAGCTTGAAATTTTAGAATATATTGAATTATAAAAATTAAAAAATTAATAAATTTAATTCATATAAAATAATATATTAAATTTTTACTTTACTTTAAGTTTCCTGATTGGAAAATTAATTATGTTTATTTACTTAATTGTATGTACATTACGGCTTTCAACGACTTGCATTGTGCTTAAAAAATGTGATAGCTACGTTTTCTGACATTTTGCAACTTTGATGCTGCGTCATGGCTGCGCTCATTGTGCCCAAGGCAAAGGAAAAATTGGATAAGATTATTAGTATAGTATTCTGACTGAACTAATTAATAAATAACTATAAAACATTCAATTATCTACATGTACAAGTAAAACTACATTAAAATTTAGCATTATATATTGATCACATAAGAGATATTATATAAAATAGTAACAAAGCATTTATTGTAGCCAAAAACTATTTTACAACAAAGAATTTAAATTAAAGAGTTAAATTAATATGTAATCAAACATTAATAGGACCAATATATCTGTTAAGTTTATTGTAAATATTGCTTCAATATGAAGTACTGTTAAGAAAGAATATATGTACGAACATTAAACGAAAGCCCGAAATTAAATAAATTTAATTTTTCGGTTTTTTAAATAATAATATGATGTTACAACAATAAGATCACTAATTTTTAAATTATACAAAACTCGATTCGAGTATTTATTAATAAGATTCTTTACTTACTTGTATTTAATATCTGGTAGTGATAGAACATTCATCGAATATATTTGAATATTTTTTACAATTTGTTTACAAAGCAAAGATCGAAAACATCTGTGACCCATTGTATGATGTATTACAACATATTCAATTGGAAAATTTACATAAAAACTCTCCTAAAATAAATTAAAAAATTCAAATTTAATTAAAAATTTATATTTCTTAAATTTTGTATTACCTTTGGGAATAGCGAATCCCATTCTAACATTTTTGGGCAATTAGTTGTTGCTAAAAATAAATTCAAATTCAGTTCTTTTCTAATATTTTCAAAACAAATTCAATCTTACCATTTTGAGCTCTTAAAAATACTGAACTTGCATTTTGTCTAATATAAATGAAAAAGAAAACATAATATTTTTTAAATTTAATTTTATTTAAAATATTTTATAATTTCTTACGAATTACCAACTTGAAATATGGATATTATTATTAATATACCACTAAAAAAATTAAATCTGTATTCCATTTCGAATAAATTGTTATTAAAAATTAAAATATAATTTAATACAAACTAAAAAGTTAATACACTATTTTCTGATTATTTATTGAAAATAAAATGTCACAAAAGGTCAATTTGATAATCTGTTCTTTGCAGAGTAAACTCACATTTGTGATTATTATTTTGAGAATGTAATGAAACTTGATTGATATGAGAAGAGAATGTAAAATATTTTTATTGAATTTCTATTTTTGTAAAAAGATTAGTATTCAGCGATGCTCAATCTTTGATAATTCATTAAGAATGTATAATATTGTGATAAGTGCGGTATCTAATTTTAAATTTCTTAAATTAAAAGTTTAGATACATTAAAATTTAGTATCTTCAAAATGCAACGAAGTTGAAAAGTATAGCTAAGAAAGGAAACTAGGAGGATAATGAAACATACAGGCCTATTGCGAGTGTCAACTATCACAAATGTGATAACTGATAAAATAACTGATAAAATTTATAGAAAACCTTGTCGTGAAGAGCTACTGATAAATTTTATGATACACATTTACTATTGTGAATTGTGATAATTTGAAGTTTTTGAAATTTAAAAAAATAATTATTTCATTTCCTATGGGTTTATTTTGAATATAAAAATTAGATAAATATATAAATCTTAAAGTAAACATTGTTTGAGAAATTTTTATTTGCTGAGGTTTTTAGAAAAATAATTTGACAATATCTGAAGCTACATTATTCCCTATAGGCTTAATAACAATTTAATTTGCAGAGAAAACGTTAAACTTTGAGAGATAATTCTGACTCAAAGAATAGAAATAAAACAGTTATGAAACTGTATATGGTAACTGTCCCTGACATCGTAAATGTGTTTGCAACGTCGTCAATACAATGTCACATGATCGTTAATGTAAACTTCAAAAATTTTACATTGTCTAATAATCTTAAATTCGTTTAACATTGTATTCGCGACTCTTTTTCACGACGCGTGTTGTTAGATTGAGTATCGAAAATTTTTTGGATACACAAATAAAAAAATTTAAAGTTATTTGAATTTTAAAGTTTTAATTTGAATTTTATTTTTGTGGTGGTGAAGTCCCTAATTTAAATAAAAAAAAAAAAAACCATGGAAGAAAAATAAGTAAATTGTAAGTAAAAAGTAAGTAATAAAATACTTTTCAAAGATTGTTTCTGTTGAAAAAATTTAAATTTTTGACATTTCATTTTGACGCAATCGGAATTGTAAACAAAATACATTGTATTTTCGACAATGTGTTCAGAATTTTTACATTGTATCAGGTTGAAGTTTTTTTTTCGACATTTACGATGTCACCCTGTTTATTAAATACTTGAATTTGAATATGTTTATTAAATCTGTATTTCAACATGTATTGGAGATTATTAAAGATAAACTAAGACTTAATATAAGGCAAAGAGTTGCGCCAAATATTATAAAACTTCCATTTAACTTCTTTTTCTAACTGTTTGAACATTCGCGAATCGCGATACCAAATTATCACATGACATTTGATTAAATACACACTAGATATGAAATTTTTCATATATTTGACACTAGGCAATGTGGTTAATAATGACTTTGGATAATAATTGATACTCACGATTAACCTGATATAATTAAATAAAAGGAAGAAACTTGATTGAGGACTTACTCCTTTTTTAGCAGGAAGATTACCGGAAAGAAGGAATCATTTTGCAGATGAACATTTCCTAATTATATTGGGCTAGATAGAACACATAATAATGAAGTGTTTTAAATTATTCCACAGATGTTGCTATACCGATACAATAGAATCTACGACTACAAACAAGTTATATTAACCTTACTATTTTATCAATTGTTACAGTTTTAATTGTAAATCATGGAAATTAATTAATTTTCCATAAAAATTTATTTTAATTAAACATTTTTTTTTGAAAATATTTACATTTGTTTTATTTTTATTTAATTAAAATAAAAAATCAATGAAATAATTTAACCTAATCTTTTCAATGGAATTCTACAATTTTCGATTATCTCATAAGTAAATTTGCTTTAAGTAAATATTTTTTAAAGGAGGCAAATCTTATTTACTAAAAATTTAAACAAAACTTAATTTTATTTTTGTTAATTAATAAATTAGAACGATTTAAATAAGCTAACTGTAAGTAAATATTAAAAAAGTTTAAATAAATTTATTTTGTAATTAGATTAACGAATATTATTATTCTTATGATGCACCTGAATATCAAATATCAAGACACATTCTTTTTATTTTGATATTTGAAGTCCCTTTTTTAATTTTGGCATTTTAAGTTCTTAATATGTATTACTCAAAAATATATATTTTTCAATGTGAAAGTCTAGAATGTCCTTTAAAAAAATCCGTTTAATTTTCGATATTGTTACTTATTCTTCTAAGACCACTCCCTTAAACTTAATATCTAAAAAAGAAATTTTTATAATGTAACAATCTATTTGATCTCTCGTCGTAAAATTGGAGGTTTTTCTCTTTTTAATAGATATCTTGTACAATGACATTTCAGTTGAAATAAAATCACTGATGCCTCCTCTCCAACAATTTCAACGAACTAGAGGGGCAGAAAATGGGCATTCCTGCTATGTGGAACTACTAAAACTCTACTGGTTATAGCAAGGTACTCTACATAGTTATAGCAATTCGTTTGTGGTTAGAAATGCAAAAATGTGGATTTTGATATTTATAATCTCCCCAAATTTAAGAAGAATCTTAACCGATTCTTCACCAATTTATCATTTAACTCCCCGTTGTCCTCATCTTTCCCATATAGGATAGAATTGTAGAAAAACAAAAAAAATACATGTATATATATAAATACATATATGTAACACTAAATAGAAAATAGTATGCTATGTATGAAAAGAAAATTACCATAAATTGGAAGCTGAGGTTTTGGATATGTAAATTTTTTTCTTGTGACACCGGAATGTTTTCAAACTTCATATATAAAGTTTTGATGTTAATATCTTGAATTGGGTAATCCTGAGTGTCCCTTCTCTAGATTAATTTTTAAGTTTTAAGAAAAGTTCGTAAAATATATAAAAAATATGCAAATATTTATACCATAAATGTTGTTACACAAATAAAGAGCTACGACTTTGTCATAGAAAGTTTTTTGATACGACGAATTTTAGTAATAGACATTTCAAAGTCATAACGATTGGTTCTGTCGTTCACACAGTATATTTTATTATTTTATTAGGTATTTCATTCATCAAAATTTTTAGTTAAATTCAAAATAGTGCAAAATAACATATGACCGGAAAATGTGTCAAAAAAGAAATTGAACTTATACATGACATTTAAGTGACTGTAGCAAATGTCAAAAATACTTTTCTAGGAATATATAAAGCAAGTACATTATAGAGTTGTCACAATTATGTTGAGTTGCTACTTGCTACCTTATTATAAGTGATACTATTATTATTATTATTACTATTATTATTATTATTATTAAAGGATATAATGTTAACTAATTTATGTAGCTTATTGCATTGCATATATTAGCATTGCCACTAATTCCTAATAATTAATAATTGTCAATAAATATTAATTGGGTTATAATACAATTATTTTAAAAGATACTTTAATAATAAATTATAATCTACTATAACACGTTCAAAAATTCAAAATCATATTTAAAAATTTTTTTATATTTTATTTAAATTTTTTGAATGACAAGTTTTTATATATTTTTATTAAGTACATACATATTATTTTAAAAGTTTAATTTCAATTGCAAAAATACCATATTGATTTTTAAAATTCAAAATTATAATTTTATCTATTTATTTAATTTTTTTTTCAAGGCACACTTTCAAACATTCTTTTATAATTTATTTGTTTTTTTTTTTTTTTTAATATTTATTAAATTTTGTTTTTTATATATGAAACCCAAAACAATGAATTACTTAAAAATTATTAACTATAATTAAATATTTTATTAATAAATGTAATTTATTTTAATTAATCTTAATGACTAGAAATTAAAAATTCTACAATTCCACATAAAATAAATAAAATTAAAAAATTAAAAAAATAAATTAATTCAATATATTAATAATATTTTTGGATTTTTTTTTGGTTTTTTTTTTTTTTTATTTTTTTTTTATAATTTTTTATTTTTTTGGATTTATTTTTGTACAATTTATTTTTTGTCAAGCTACAATATCATTACCCGATGTGATACCAAAGTAATTTAAATTGAATTCTTCACTAAACAATACTTCTTCCTCGACATTTGTTATATTGATACCCAATTCAATTGGATCAATTTCAGTTACATAAAATTCACTTCTAAAACTACCATCATGTGTTATAATATCTTCTTCTTTAGGTATCGGATTTAAATAATCTTCTGAAAAAAGAAAATAAAAAATGGGTTAGTAAAATATTAGTTCGGAATTCGGATGATCAATTAAAATATGTTAAGACCTAGGAGAGTGCAATTTTTAACATTGGACAAAACTAGAGGAATGTGAGTTGTGCCATAATTGATAATTAAAGATAAATTTAATTTTAAAACTATTTATAATTAATTAAATGCTGGAACTTATGGAAGAGTTCAAGAGCACTCTTTATGCTCTATATGAAAACTTAAGATTAATAATGAATAGATAATAGGTGAAAGATTCACACAAAGAACACAATCCAACAGCTCTACAGTTTACTAGAAAAAAAACACAATTAAAAAAAATTACCAGTTTCTAATAAACTTTCGTGATATGTGCCAATTGATCTACAATTAATTGGTTGTACTTCTACAGTTCGTCGAATACCATTTAATATTTCACCAGCTGATTTTTTCAAATCACATCCACTATGTACTATATTAGCCAATGGTAATCCAGCAATTGTTGGTGTTGCAGTTGTAACAATTGTTCTATTATTTAATGGTGAATGATTTAAATTTAAATCTGCAGTTCTACAATCTGATGTACAATCATTTTGCATTTGTTGTGTTATTTGTTGAACTGCTATTGTTGTTTCATCCAATACAGAATAATTTTGTTGATTGTTATTATCATTTTGTTCTGATTGATTTGAATTTTGTTGTCTTTGATTGTGCAATTGTTCCATTTTAAAAAATAACTCTAAACGTTGTTTTTTCTATACAAAAAGAAAGAGTTTTAAAAGTTGTTTGATTAAAGATTAATTTTTATAATTTTATGTTTAAAAATTCTTACATGCTCCCAAGCTAATGCATTTTCTTCAGAATCTCTACTTGAAATAGTCCAAAGATGTCCTGCACCTTGTGGAGCTTTTAATCCTTTACGAAAATGTGGATTTATTGATAAATTATGCCTAACAGAATTTTTCCACCTGTCATCATTCGATTTGTAATATGGAAAACGATCTCTGAAAAATGTATTAAAAAAAAAAACAGTCAAATTAAGTATTTTTAAAATTTCTATTAGTTAAAGTTATAAAATTTTTAAATCTATTAAATACTGTCTTATAAAGTTAGAATAGAATACAGAATCTATCATTTATTGTATAATATATAAATATTTAGGATACAGAATCTATCAATACTGTAGCCAAAAAATGCATTGTATCTTTCTTACAAAACAAATTTTCTTAAATATAATGAGAATAGTGGGATGAACACCAAATATAATTGCGCAGAATAATACTGCGATCGAAAAGATGGGAAAAAGATTGTTCAAAATTGTTTTAAATAAGGATTGAATGTGAAACTTAGTAGGAATACATTTACTTTTATTTATAATTTTTGGAAATTGTAAGAAGGAAACACAAATAATGTATTGCACAAATTAGTGGTATGGTTTTGAAAGAATTCCCCTATTTAAGAGTTCTAATTCTAATAGACTTCTGTATATAATTAAAATTGAGCTACCATAGACCAATGTGGTAAAAAGGCTGAATTTTTTGCATAATTTTCTGAATTTATCTTTTATACTTGAAGAAGATAAACAGTTTCGATATTTCGACGAATAGTTTTTTATATTTTGAAAAGCTGACAAGATATTTAAATTTTGACACTTGTTCAATTGGAAGTTTATTGATTATTGAAGCTGATGTGTATGGAATCTTTTTTCTGCTAACTAATCATAGATTTTGTTTTAGAAATATTTACTGCTAATCCAAAATTATTACTATAATAGTTAATTTTATCTATCACGTGTTGTAGGTCTTGAAGATTATTTGCGATGAAACTGCATAATCTGCATATCTGATGATGTAAATGAAGCGTCCTTTCACATATACTCCTTCCTTTTTTCCAAGTCAGCAATTGATCCTTAAAGATAAAGAGCATTGGTTAAAGTATGCAGCCCTGCCGAACACCTTTTTGTATTTGAATGGTGTTGGTAAGGTCTGGTAAGGACTTTATTGACATTCACGTTGACCGATTGTTGCCAGTTCAGATTTTTAATACAGCGCGAAATATTTTCAGCGATGCCTGTACCATTGAGAACGTTAATAAGTTTTGCATGGTTAACCTTATCAAAGGCTTTTTCATAATCTATAAAACACAGAGAAACATCTTTGTGTACATCTCGGCAGTTTTGAACCAATACTTTTGGACTAAAAAGAACTTGGTACCAGCCGCCCATTTAAAACCGAATTGTGCTTTTCCCATGTGGTTTACATTATCATTAACAACATTTTTTTGGCATGTTATCATGGATATTGAAGATACTTATAGGAGCAAATATATGAGAATTATATTCAAGTCTCGGGCAAATATTGGTTTTATATATCTGGAGTAGGACTTATATATAAGTCCTTAAGAATCCCAGAAAATATTTACGTTTTAAAAAGAAATATAAGTTGTAAGATCTATTGGGTTTTTGAGTATACCCTTGAATTATTTCAAGATCATAATTTAAAGATTTTTAAACTTTAATCATTCATTCTGACGTATCTGACATTAAGGAGGCGTTATAGTTAGTTTCTTAAATATAGCTAAGAACAATAATTAAAGCTATACGCATTTTTTTAAGAAGTGTATGGATATCAAAGCATTCATAAATATTAGAAATAAAATTGAGAAAATACCGAAGTTTTGAAGGACACCAGAATTGGTTCAAAATTTAATAAAAGATTGTGATTACTTCCATATTTATAATTTTTAATAAGATTTGAAACGAATTTCAAATGTTTTAGTATAAAAGTACTTATATAAAACATTCGAAATTAATCAAATCTATTAAACATGAAAACCCAAATGTTACGAGTATGTTACGAAGGAAAACTGTTTAAAACATGCAAGATATCTTCAAGATTTAAATACAACTTTGAAAATAATTCTAAAACTTTATACTAATGATGACAAATCAATTTAAATTCTTTGTAAAATAATAATTCACTAAAATATAATTTATTAGTTTTAACTTTTAATTTAAATTGTAAAGGGCAACATGAACCTAATCTAAAATTTTTCATATTTTTCACTTTAAAAAATACATTAACATATAATATATATATATATATATATATATATATATATATATATATATATATTATATATATATGTTTTTATAATTATAAAAATTTATTAAAAATTGTCCATGCAAAACCATATCATAATTAAAATAAGGGAATAAATAAAATATATATACTTAATATTTTGTAAATTGTTTTATGTCTAAATTTAATGAGACAAATAAATAAAAAAGAAAGAGACAAAAAAGAAATTGTAAGAATGAAATAACAAATTTTAATAAAAGTTTTCTAGTCCTTGGTTATCCTGCAAGAATAAAAGTTTATAAATCATATTTAAATTTGAATGGGAAATTCAAATTCCTTTTTTTTCATTTTCATTTATTGTATAATTCAACAGTGTTTGGAATTCTTTTAGTGGTTTTTTTTTATATTTTCATCTCTTTCTATCTTTTGGTTTTCTTTCCCTTTTTTTTTAATTTTGATTTTTTTTTTTGGGCTTTTAACTTGAATATAAAATATAAAAATATGTAAATAGTTTATATGTTTAGTATATATATATATATATATATAAATTTATTATAATAAATTATATAAATATATATGTATATATACATAATATATATATATATATAGAGGAACAAAAAAAATATATATATAAATAAAATTTATGAACTCATTTTATTTTTGTACCATGTTCTTAGCTGGTACGAATCGCCATTCAATTTTTTTTGTTTTTGTTTTTATTTTTTATTTTTTGTTCAAAAGGGATGGACACAAAATAAAACCACCCTCTATATATATTTATATAGTATATATATACATATAATAAAATATATTGAATTGTTTTTATTTTGGTTGGTTTAAATTTAAATGGTATAATTTATGCAAGGGATAATATACTTATTATTTATAATGTACATGACTATGAATATATATATATATATTTTTTTTATGTATATATATATATTTTTTTATGAAATAGATATTATAAAATTTATATCTGCACATATACAAAGACTTATAAAAATCGTTGAAAATGGTAAAAAAAACTGATTTAGTAGTCATTACAGTTATTTTAGATTTTGTTGTTGTTGTTTTTTTAGAATCATTAAAAAAAAAGGATATTAGGAAATTTCTATAAGTGATTTTTTTTACATATTTAGTTTCCTGCTGATAAAAAAGGGGGAGAAATTTTTCATTAATATTCAAAATAAATATGATTCGATTTGAAAAATGTCACTTGATGAATGAAATTTAAAAAAAAATCAAATTTATAGATTTTGGTTTACTTATATATATATATTTTTTTAAATTCAAAATTGTCTCTATTGCCCACTTCACAGTTTTAATATTGGGCTTTAGCTGCTCTATAGTTTGAGGCTTGTTCACATATAGTCGTTTTTTGAAATGACGCCATAGGAAATAATCTGATGCAGTTAAAATTGAATCCTGAATTGATATAATTAGATCATCAAAAATTTCACTTAGAAGAGTAATTGCGTGAGGGGCCGGGCTCTTGCTCCATGTTGGAACAATGTTGAAACCAATTGTAGAAAGCTACAGGGCGCACAAAATTATTAATCATAGTACGATATCTGTCCCCATTTACTGTCACAGCATTATCAATTTTTTTCCTAAAGAAGTAACCTTATGCCCCCCCATATCATGTTATATATTTGAGCGAGTGTAATTATCGCTGGTAAACATATCTGGAGTTTGCATTAAATTTTTCAGCTATTTTTTAAAAAAAAATTCAGTAAAATTGAAAGGCCATTGAGAAAGTATACTTTGGTCCGTTGCTCGATAGTGTAATATTGCATGTTGGTGTAACCAACTTCAATTAATAAAATCTGAAAAAAAATATAAAAACGAAAAAGTTATTAAATTTTTAAAAGTTTGACTTTTGGCCCCCTCGTATAAAATCATTGTAACACGTAAAGATACTTATATCATTATATATCACGCAATTTATTTTTTAATTTACTAAAAGACATAATTGATTTTCTTATTTAAATCTTAAAGGTTAATTTTGAATTTAAAAGTGTTTTACAAAATGTAATTTAAATAATAATAATTACATATATAATATAAAACTTAAACTATTCAAAAATTAAATAATTAATTGAAATATGAATTCCTTTTAATTATTTATAAGAAAAACGGGGTGGCATAGTAGCTACTGCTGGTATAGCACTTTTCATTCGAAGGACCCGAATTTCGAATTCCAATATAAATAGAGAAAAAACCTTTATTTTATATAACATATATCTGATAAAATTCACCATTGGGTTCAAATTAATAATATAACCAATATTCAATAAATCTACATCAATTATAAACAAGGAAAAGAGTAGAGTAGACTGTGCCAAGTCTAGGGTATCCGCACGAATATAATATAAACATTATATCGTCGATTTCACTAGATATTTGTCAAAATTTTAAGCACACAACTTATTAGACTGACTGAATTTAAATATAAATTGTATGGCAGCTAATCGAACCCATTAAGAAAACTGGCTAAATAGTAAATATGGCTCTTGTTCTTGTATAGAAAGAATTTTTTAAAAATGGACAAGGCTAACTCCTTTTGTTTTAAAAAAAAAAATCGTGTGGACAGGCAGACAGACGGACAAGTTGACACACATTCTTAAATTGACTCACTTTTTGATAATTCATCGAATATTCACTTGAGTTTATATCCAACCCTCCCCACCTCCGTTTCCAGCGTTAAATATACGTAGTTGCAAATTTAGTATGCTCTTTGAAAAATAATATAAAGAAGTAACATATATAAATAGATATTGTAATTTAAGTGTCCGGTTGTTCGGAACAAAACAATATTGGACAGAATTGAATTGTTCTTTAACATTTTATTCTCTCCGGAACAAAACTAAATTTGAAGAACGTATAAAAATTGAATTTCGGAATAATTCTGATTCAAAATTGAAATAAAATTTTAGCCTTCGTATCTTGGAATCCAGAAATCGGGCCAACTTGATTTAAAAAATCTAGTTCCCCATTCTGCAGTAGACATTAAAAAGGTGAAAAAATTTGAAAAAGAAAAAAAAAGGCACAAACATTTTCGAGTACTGTGTTTGGACCGGGTTTAAAGTAGAACTTTACCATTTTTTTTGTTGTATTTAGGTTTCACTAAAAAATCGGTGATTAGAATTTTCAATTAAGTCCTTCCGGCTACTGGATTCCGAGAATGGGGACTTTTAATTTTTCGGTTTTTCAAAAACTCTAAAAGCGAAAGGAACTTTACCACCAGAACTTTATTTTTTGATTTTTGCGATTAAAGTTCCGAACTTGTTTCCGAATTTTCAACTGACGATCTAACTTCCCCTAAAATTTCAAGTTTTTAAATTAAGTCGTTCAGAAGATATGAGGGGTTAAAATTTTGCAAAAATTTAGTTTCGCATAATGTTTATTTTTAGTACCGAATGACAACCCTATATGAATTTGCGTTTCAAAAATTTATAAAGCTTATAAAAGCAGCTGTCTTTTACCGTTTTCATATTGAAAATAAACCTAAAAGAACTCTTGTTATAATAATTTAGGGCTGAATTAAGAGTTTTTTAGGGACTGTAGCCCCGTAACGGTTAGAGCTACAGAAAAAATTTCTTCCATGAAATTATTTTTTTTGGAATTCTTAAATGTAGGTATTACAGGTTTTGAAGGACACGCTAATTGAAATAAAGAAAAGAAATTTTATTAAATTGGAAATATTTACAAACGGTTTAAGTCGTAGGAACTTGAAATTTTGTGAAAAGTTAGATCTTAACAAGTAAAGAAACAGTCAGTCGGTGCAACCGACTTAGAAATACCCTACACCTATTTGGTTCAAATTTAATGACATATCCATAAGTCATTTTAACACCATAGAAGCTGTTATTAATTTGATCGTAAGACATAGCTAACCAAATTAACTGTATAATACTAAAAACATTTTCTAATTACCCTATCTATTAAAAAATACTACAAATTCTTACTAATTTATCTATTTAAAAATATTAAAAAACAAACAAACTTGAAATAAATGAAAATATATTTATTCCAATTCAATTACAAAATGAAAAAATTCTAATTATTAAATTTTGTGATAAAAAGATAATCAAAGCATTATATATTTAATAATCCAAATTTTTAAAAATTGCAATTATTTTAAATGGTTAGTTTATATACCTAATAGAAAAACTTATAAACGCAAAATATGCAATAAATGTATTTCTAAAATACAATTAAAAATTTACACCTTTTCATATAATTCATTTAAATATAAAAATAAATTTTACATAAATGCAGCAAGTACCTTTGAACATAGCTGAACCACTACAATTAAGTCTAGATTTCGGAGACACATAGGACATAGGAAATATATTCTTTGGCTTCGAAATTAAACTCGACCACAACCAATTCCCATGGTACTTTCATTACTAGTAACCTACTGTTAAATTTCATCTAAATACCGGCATTATTTTTTGAGTTATGGTGTTTTTAAGATATATGTTTGTTAGTCCTTGAACTTTTCAAGGGTTCGAGGACCCGAAATTATGGTACGATTTCGCCCATATGCAGTCCCGTCATACTTTCAATACTAGTTAACCCTTGTACACAATTGGAACGCTCTATCTTAATTTTAAGTTACTAGTTTTATTAATTTCGATGATAAGCTTTTACACATTGGGGGGTCTAAGAGAGGTTCTGAACCACCACTCCAATTGATCCCAAATTAGGGGGGCACGCAAGAAATAGTAAAGAACACCCTTGTGGCAAATTGGAAGCTTCTACATTTGTTTCAAGTAACTATCTTTATTAATTTCGAAAATATGCTTTAAGGGCCTAAGAACTGAGTGGCTGGTCCCCGATCCACTACTCCAATGGGGCCCAAATTTCAAAGACACTTACGAAATAGGAAGGGACACCCTGATACCAAATTTGGAGGTTCTATCTTCATTGGTTTCGGAATTATGCTCGTTTGGCCTAAATTCGATCAAAAAGTTCTAAGTTCCGAATCCATTGTCCAATCCTCACTGTACGTAATCACCGCCGTAGTTTCGCTGCCATTAACCTACAGCACAAATTTCATGAAGATAGCCTCATTAGTTGTTGAGTTATCGTAATTTTTTATATATGTTCCTTAGCCCTGACATCGATTAAAAGGTCCGGAATCCGAACCGTTGGGCTGATTTCGCCCTTATATAGTCCGCGCTATACTTATAGTACTAGTTAACCCTTGTACACAATTTGAAAGGTCTATCCTAATTTTAAGTAACTATTTTTAGTAATTTCGATTATAAGCCTTTAAAACTTATGGGAGGTCTGAGAGGGGTACAGAACAACCACTCCAATTGATCCCAAATTAGGGGAACACGCAAGGGATAGTAAAGAACACCCTTGTGGCAAATTGGAAGCTTCTACATTTTTTCAAGTTGTTATCTTTATTAATTTTAAAGATATGCTTTAAGGTCTTCGGAAATGTGTGGCTGGTCCCCGACCCACTACTCCAATGGGACCCAAATTCACAAGACACTTAGGAAATAGGAAGGGACACCCTGATACTAAATTTGGAGGTTCTATCTTCATTGGTTTCAGAATTATGCTCGTTTGGCCTAAATTCGATCAAAAAGTTCTAGGTTCCGAACCCATGGTCCAATCCCGACCTTACGCAATTCCCGAAGTATTTTCACTACTAGTAACCTACAGCACAAATTTGATGAAGATAGCGCCTTAGTTGTTGAGTTATCGTGATTTTTTATATTTGTTCGTTAGCCCTGAAACCGATTAAAAGGTCCGGAATCCGAACCCAAGGGCCGATTTCGCCCATATGCAATCCCCGCCGTACTTTCAGTCCTAGTAACCTACAGTTAAAATTTCATCAAGATAGCTCCATTATTTTTTGAGTTATCGTGCCTACGGACGGACGGACGGACGGACATGGCTATATCGACTAAGGCGGTCACGCTGATCACAAATATATATACTTTTCCATATCTAGCTCGCTTCCTTTAGGTGGTTACAAACACCATACCAAAGTTAATATACCCTTTTACCTATTCTATAGGTGTAGGGTATAAAAAAAGCTCGAGTTTTATAAAAAATTTTATATATGACTCATCATTTCAGAAGCTATAAAAGGTAAAGAATTGAAAATTTGCCATACGGCATTCAATAAAAGCACTGAATTTTTAAATAAAATTTGTAAGGCAACGTTCAAAAAAATATTGAAAAAATTAAAAAGAACTAACTTCGATAGAAAAAAAAATATGGTTCTTATATATTTAAAAGTTTTATTTGACAATTTTTAGTTCAGTCAAAAATTTCCGGCATTTAAACGTCGTAGATTTTTAAAAGGCGCTGATATTAATTCAGATCAGCGAGATTGTGATTTTTTAAGATTTTTCCGAGGGAAAAGTTTGAGTGACATACAAGTTTCGTTGAAGAATTAATTAAGAAACTAAATATTCAATAAAATCTACATAATTACATTAATTAAAGAAACTATACTACTCATTTTACAAAAAAATTAATTCTAATAATAATAAAACTCCGAATTTTTTTTTTTTTCTGTATAAAATATTCCATAGCTTTTACAAGAATGTCTTTAATAAATTCTAATAATTATACAAATCATACAATCAAATACATAAAAAAAGTAAAGTCCTTAAATAAATTTTTTATATATTTACTTTCATACTTACATATATATATATATATATTTGATATAAAATAAATTACAGTTAGAAATTACATCTTTTCATTTGATTTTTCGTTTTTTTTCATTTCGAGTGGCTGGCATAGAACGCGATTGACAACATTAACCTATCAAAATTGATTTGAATAATTCTATATAAAGTCCCCTCACTACTTTATATTATACCTATTAAAAATGTTACTTTGGTAGTGTGAGGATTTGAAAGGTTTCATTTTTTTTTGTGGGTAAAAATAAATTTAAAGAAATTCTATTACTCCACAGTATATAATATGTAATATGTGTGTATATAATATGTATATTTTGTATATTTTTAAATAGTGAAAAGTTTTGGTTTTTTGGAAATTTTACTAGTTTAGGGTTGGCAAATCGGATATTTTTATAATTATAAGCACGCAACATTTATATATATATGTAATAAACTTTGTAAATCTAAATGAATATAGATAGACCAACAGGAATATAGGTGGTTAATATATTTAAATATATCTACGCTGTACTCAAAAAATATGTATATATATATTTATATTTTGTATAAATGTACATACATATATATTAATGTAGTAAAATAAAAAATATAATGATGATGGTAGTTTGCGGAAGGGTCATTAAATCATTTTTAAATCTATTTCATAGAAAGAGTGAGTCAATTTTTATATTCAAGTGTAATAATAATAAAATGAAAAGAAAATGGAGAATTTTTCCCTAAAAATATATAAAATAGTAGTAGATAAATTATAATGAAAAAAAAGTTTATATTAAAAATTATGACAACATTTGCGTTAAAATATAAAAAAAAAATTTTTATACTTTTCTATTTCGACATTCAAAATATTGAAAATAAAATATAAAAAAAACTTAATAAAAAAAGTAAATTAAACGAACATGTCAAGTTTTATAAAATATAAAATAAAATGAAAAGTAAAAAAATTCTTGTATAATTTTTCAAAAAAGAAATTGAATTAAAAGTTTTTTTGTATATACGTGACTTATAATTATTGGACTTTTGCAATTAAATTTGAAAAATGAATATATATGTATATGTTTTTTTTTAATTTAAAACTATATTTGGAACTTATTTTTCATATTAATTTTAAAATTTTTTTAAGTTTTTTTTAGAACTTAAATTAATTTTATTTATATTAGTCTATATTAAAGAGGGGTATTTATAGCCAATCTACAATGAACACTCTTATTTCGCTTTCTGCACGTAGCTATCTGTCAAACTAAGTTAAATGTATTGAATTATAAGGAAGTTATATGCAGCCATTACGCAGCCATTAAAAAAGTTGTTTAACTTTTAACTTTTTCGCCTTTTCTACGTATTGAAATGTCAAATAATTGAACGGTATAGTGTATATCAGAATAATACAAGTGAGGGAAAAAAACCAAGGGTTTTTAAAAAGCACATTTTCAAAATTGTATACGGTTTCTTACAGAGTATTTTATCATTTATTTTTATAAAAATATATGTTATGATATTATAATTTTGTTATTTCATTAATAATTAATTATATGACTAATAGTGAAATACTTAGAATATAACCCCAATGCACTCAAGAAAACCTGTAATAAGTGCAAAATATAATGTTAACATTTAATTTTGGAAAAACTTACACTGGTGAATAAGTTACTGTTTTATAAGAACATAAAAGTTTTAATTTTGAAGACCTAGTAGCCCTTCAATGGGGAAGGTTCCGAAATTTTTGCTTAATACTTTTTATATAAACTTGACATGTTCGTTTAATTTACTTTTTTTATTAAGTTTTTTTTTTCTGTATTTTATTTTCAATATTTTGAATGTCGAAATAGAAAAATATAAAAAAATTTTTTTTTGCTTAGCAAACTTATGATGGATCTGCTCACCCCCCCTCCTGTCTTCACCCCTCCGTTTTTTTCCGGTTCTAGGAAATCAATTTTGAACTCCAACAAAATTTGGAATTTTACCTAGAATATTATTATTTAACCAAAAATGGTTAAGATTAAGAAACAATTTCTTCAATTTAAAGAGACCCTTTCAAATTTAAGAAAAACCTTTAACATATGTTGAAATATAATGCTGCAACTGTAAATTTTGCATATTTGTAAAAAAAAATTTGAACAGGTGTTAAAGTTACAGGTGGTTGATAATAGCAAAATTACAATTTTCAAGCCCTTATAGCTCCTAAACAGGGGGCGTGACAAAAAAATTTTGTTAACCGACTCCTACTAATTTCGGAGGACCTAACTTCTCCCAAAATTTCAAAAACCTAGGTTGAACCGTTTAGAAGATGTATGAGGCCAAAAATTTTGCAAAAGTTGAGTTAAGCTTAATTGTAAATTTTAGTACCGTATGGTAACTCTATACATTTTAGCCTTATATTTTTGTGAAGCCTATAAAACCAGCTATCTTTTACCGTTTTCAGATTGAAAATACACTTAACAAAACTCTTGTTATAACAATTTACAAATAGGGTTTTTTTCAACTTTGGGGGGCTGTAGCTCCGTAACGGCTGGGACTACAGAAAAAAATTCTTCTACGAAATTAATTTTTTTGTAATATCTACCCGTGGTTAAAATTTCTTTACTCTATTTCAAACGGTGTAAAAGTTTTTGTAAACATACGGACGGACGGACGGACGGACAAAGTCAAAATTAAGAAAAACCTTTGACACTTATTGAAACTTTCGTTTTGGAGCTTTCAATTTTGTATACAAATAAAAAATTTTGACAGGTATTCAAGTTATAGGTGTTTAAAAGCTAAATTTTTAGTAAAATTTCAATTTTCGACCCCTTACAGCTCCTAAAGAGGGGGCGTGACAAAAAAATTTTGTTAACTGACTCTTACTTATTTCTAAGGATCTATCGACTGGGTGACACATCTGATCAGCTGGGTGGCACAGTGGTTAGAGTGCCAACCTTTCATGCGAAAGGCCCCGGGTTTGAATCCCAGTGAAAGTGAAAAAACTTTTATCTGGTTTTCAACTTGACTCAGCTACCATTCGCCTTTGGGTTCAAATTAATGGCTTAATTAATAATTAATAATTATACGATATATCTTTAATAAAAAATACATAAATATAACAATATAAACAAATACAAAATGTAAACAAATAATTCAATTAAATAATATAACTCACTGATATAGAATACCATATAAATCTAATACAAAATATTACAATATAAACAAAAATAGAACTGCATTTATTGAAAATCTAAGACATTTCTACATGTTATAAGGCGTAGTACTATCTCATGTTTAAATTGTATGTGGAATTCATTTGATCAGTTCTAATATATGAATATATCTCCCCTGTTCCGACATGCACATATATAGTCAGGCTGTTTAGCCTATCACAGTGAACAGTTAGCACGTAGAGGTGCGGGCAAAAAAAAAAAAAAAAATCTAACTCAAGTTTCTAGATTTAGCCGTTCCGAAGTTATGAGGAACCAAAAATTTTGTAAATCTTAGTTTTGAATAACGGTAAATTTTAGTACCGTATGGTAACCCTATACAATTGGTTTTTAAAAATTTGTAAAGCTTATAAGAACAGCTGTCTGTTACCGTTTTCAGGTTGGAAATATACCTTATAGAACTCTAATTATAACTGTTTAAATATGGGGTTTTTTTCGACGTAACGGAGGGGGCTACAAAAAAAAGTTTTAACATTAAATTATTTTTATTGCAATACCTACCCATTTCTGATATTTTTTAGTCAGCCGTAGGTAAAAAGGGACAGACGAACGGACAGTGCCTATATAATGAAGCTATATAGGCACATTTTTACAAAATTTTTTGAAAATGTGCTAAAAATTAGTAAAATTATTAATTTTTTTTCTATCTTGGTAAAATAATATCAAACCATTATTCAAAATAGCTATAGAATAAACTTTAAACTATTGAATATTTTTTAATTCATGAAATTTGTAAACAAAACAATGTCAAAAAACGCTGTCATGTACATTTTTTTGTTGACTACGTAATGAAAGTGAAACGAGAGCGGAACGAGTGCGTCATTGTAGGTACGCTATTAGAATTTTTTTTGTGTTTTATAGGATTTCAAATATTTAGTCACTATTCAATTTCATTTTTAAATACAATGTTTTTATACTTCTTTAAGTATTGTTTCGGTCTTAAAAAGCAGAGATTTATTAATAACCTCTTATTATTAATTAACTGCCAGTGACTTTTTAGGGTTCGAATAAATTTACAAAGTTTAGTTCTCCTGCTGATTTTGTCCCAAGGAATAATCAATCAATATTGTCTTGTTAAAGCGAATCTGAAATATGTTAATCAAGTTTGATTTCCGTTTTAAATGGTAAACTTTAATAGGATCGAGGCAGTACTCTTTTTTTTTTTTACTAATTTTTTTCTTTACTAATGTCACTTGGCATTGTCGAATCCTGTTATTTTACCACTATATAAATAAAAGTTAATGTTAATTGATTTGTGTACCTTAAATTTTCGACGCAAGGTTTCTGATGTAATTTTTATTACAGAAATTGCCAAGGATAATGTTAAATTTATTTTAATTTCTAGTCTAATTATTATTAGAAATCTTAAACGCCTTAGCTCTTGCAATAGAATGCTTATTATGGGTAGCAAACTTGACTTTACACTATCAAAACATACCCAAAAACAAAATTATATAATCGCTAATAATATAAATAGTAATATATTCTATAACAAATAGGATTATTTTTTTTTTTTTGTTTTACCTACTTATTAAATTATTAGAAACATTTTTTTCCCACTTTTTTTTAAATGTTTTTAAAAATGAAATTCAAATTATAATTACTTCTAAAAATCGTTCGCTCGCTATCTGCTTGATCAAGGCCTAAAACGAATTACTCATTACTCAATTACTCACCAGTTAAACATTATGTAAAGAAACTGCAGAGCTTAAACAAAGGAATTATTTAATAAAAACTTTTTTAATTTATTCTTATTAGCATTTAGAAAATTTCTGCAATAGAATGAAATTTATTAAATTTGTACGAATATAACTTAGGTATATAACGGTATACATTTGTGAATCTGTAAAGAAGATAACGTAGATAAAGGCTGAAATAAAAATAAAAAAATAATTCAATCTAGCTATGTGTTTCCATGGTCCTTATGCACAAAAGATGGCGCAAAATTAAAAGGACTAGGATTCTCAAACTTGCACAAACCCATTTATACGAGTACACAAGAGTCGACGTTGCTACTGATGGATTTATTTAGCTTTGAACAATGGCGTCTTGGTAAAGACACAGTCTTTCGTGTGGAAAATCTCGGGTTCAAACTCCGTTCGGATCATCTCTAATAAAAACGTATCGTAAAATTGTGCAATTATATCGTAATAGTTAATATCGGAATGTAATATAAGATTTAATATACATATATAAATAACTCTTGTTTAGGATAATAGATGGAGTAAAAAATTAACAATTCTGTATTCATAATCTTATACAATAGCTACAGCCGAGCAATCAACGGCTTAGTCAATATAAAGATTAAAGAAACTGAAGCCTAGTCTAAATATATTATATATACACCTTAAAAGGAGTGGAAAATGGATAAAAAAGAAATTTGTTTAGCTGGGCCGAGTATACCTGCCCTAAAATTTGCTTTTCTATGTTAGCATAACTTTATTTAATTATATAAAGCTGAGAGTGGGTGTCTGAACATTTTTACAAAATTTAGTTTGTCAAATGCAACCGGTTCGAATAGCTGCCATGCTGAAATTTGCTACTTAAAAAATGTAGTCCTATAAATCAGGTAGTGTTTCAGCACGGAACACATTCTAAACATTTACATGTAATTTATATATTTTAAAAGTAAAGTCTATGTATTCCAATATTTATCTTACTTATAGAAAAAAAAATTATATTGCTAATTAACATAAATATACATTATATTTTTTGAAGTTATTGACATTATAAAAAAAAAACATCTGAAACCATCTTATCAAAAAAAGCAATAATATAAACCAATAATGCTTAATTCTCCCTATTAAAATATTGAATTCTGTACAATTGCTCTGATCAATTGCATAATATCATAGAAAGTAATTTTATGTTCAACTTGAATGACCACGCAACATAGGGAATCAATAATTTGATAAAAATTCAAAATTATCATGCAGTCAGGTATAAAAATTCTCACGATGTCCCCAATTTTTCTATTTATTTAAAGACAAGTAAGTTAATTAGAATCGTTCATACCGACTATTCAAATTGGAAGCATATGGAATGAAAATAAAGGAAAATTAATCAAGTCAATTTGTTTTGCTATTCATTATAATATGAGATACCCCATAATTTGAATTTTTTACGTTTTTAAAGCTTAAAGGAGTTACACTATACAAAGAACTTATTATTTGATCCGTTATTAATAATTCCATTGAAAAGAACCGTCATAATATTCCGTTGATTGGTTTTACATTAGACGAGAGATTCAAGTTAAAGTTAAGTGCCAAAGATGCTGAAGCAAAGTTAGAAGTGAAGAAGTAGTAATTTAATTTCGAATCATGCTTTTAAAACTACAATGCAATCATCCAAAATGTGTTCCATCCAATTTTTGAAAGTAAAACAATATACATAAAATGAAAATTTATCTAGGACAAAAACATCTGCCTAAAAGCAATATTCATTCACAATGATAGTTTAATGAAACGCAAGTCACACAGAAATGCAACAACAACAACAACAAAACAAAACATGCTTTTAATGTATACGCAATCAACCGTGTAAAAGGTGCATTTATAGTTCGTCACGTGGCAAATGATTTCTCGAATATACATTTACATAAGGAACAAGGATATATATCGAAGATATATATGTACACACATACTGTATATACTATTTTCATTTAAATATTGAATGGGACGATAATAGCAATTAATTGAAACGGTAAACTAGGTAATTTAAAATTAAATGTAAATATATATATATACATTGTATATATATAGTCAAGTTAACCAAATTGTGCATTTGCATATCATATACAAATACAGTTAGTCAATTTAATTTACTTGTATATCAATTTAAAGGGTGAACATGTGCAACCCTGTCAATATTTATATGTGGTGGGTGGTTTATGGCATTTAATGATGAAATAAAAAAAAAAATAATAATAATAATAATCTCTCTTGAAGTTAAACAATATAACAGGTAAATATTGAATTGGGTTATACCGTTACACTAAAAATGTGTATGTACATACAAATAAAGATTACATGCGAAAGTAAATGAATATGCATGAACATATCGTGAACATTTGAAATGAATGAACGCGATTGTGATGAACCTTTACAGAATAAAAAAAAAGGTTATCGTTTTTTTACAGGTACATGACACGCAATAAATATGTTCTATGCATAATTTTTCTCCATTTTTTAATTCCATTGATGAAAGATTTTTATTGACATGAAAATGATGGCATTTGAAATAAAATACTTATCAAGTAGTTTAAATTGATTTTTATTTTTTGGAATTATCTTAATAATTGTTTACTTAAAATGCCGGATTTGTTTTGATTCAAAGATACAAATTTGTATGCTACATAGTACATACTTATCTTTTGCGTAACATAAAACTTGATCATAATAAAATGTTTAATTTGAAAGTAATATTTTAGTTTTAATTTTGACAATTCAATTTCAAGGAATTTGAGGAAAAATGACAAAGATAATAATAAAATTAAAAAAACAGGCGAAACCTCAAACAAAGCTCAAAATATATTGACTCTCTCTCTTCGATGCCTATCCACTACTATGGATGTGAATTGTGAGCGGTGATATGTTCTGAAAGTTGAATTAAAATCTGGCTAAAATGCTTCTATATTCTTTCGATCCATCGCTATGTGTACCAAATCATCAATATTTTATATATCTCTCCAGTTCCTGATGTTACGTAACCACGACACCTCTTTTACCTTCAATTTTTTATTGCTGTAAATATGATATTTTTGTCCAAAATATGATATTTTTCTTCTTTTGGTATCAGTAAGAAGTTCTCGACCTTTATTTATTCTTCGAAGAACTTCAATATTTGTCGCATGATCTACCCATGAAATTTTCTGCAGCAAAAAACTTTTTTGTACTTAATAAATGCACATCTCACTATTTCAATACGACATCTTATTTAGAAGTTCACAGTATTGTTTACCTGTCCACTGCTCATTTAGCCTATACCCAAGATAATTGTAGCTAGAAACACGTTTAATTGGAATATGCTTGATAGTTGATTGTAACTATAGCTGTGGTAAATGGTGTTTTACATCTACTTATGATCATGAATTTAGTTTTTATCGCATTGATTTTTAGACCAAGTTTTATGCTATGATGATTAACTTTATCTATTAAATGTTGTATTTCAGCTTTTGAGTACATGCGATTGTGGAGCACTTTAAGAAAGATTTTGAGTGCATGACTCATTAAACTTATCAGTCTATGGTCACTGCATGATTTAGCGTTAACTTTCTTTGGTAGAGCGATAAATGTTGAAAAAAAGCCAATCTGAAGGAAAAATACCGGTATCATATATTTTGTTGAAGATTTTGTGCAACACATTTATGTTTTGGTCATCAATTAATTTTATTATTTCTGATGGTACGTCATCGGACCTTGTGGCCTTTTTATTTTTTTTCCATTTTGCAATGCTTTTAAAATGTATTGACTATAATCCCCAATTTCATTTCACACCAACGTCCAACGGAGAGACGGAAGTACAAATAAAAATAAAATGATCCTAAAACTTAAAAAGAGTAATTTTAGATTAATAGCATTGATAAGCACTGCATATATCATAAGTACATTTTAGAGTTGAATGATAGGTACTGGACTTATAATTATTAATTTATTCATATACCATCTGTGGTACGGGACAATGTGATAAGTGACTGAATCTGCCTTTCCATTTCGGGTGTGCCAGTTAAATTTATTTAGATATATAACGCCTCACACATTTTTTTCAGTCTTCTTATGAAATGTTATTCTTGTTCAAAATAAATGTTACATTTTTCTAAGCTTTTTCATTTTTAATCTCAGTTCACTTTAACTCTATAATTATAATATCACGATGGCAGTCTAACCACTTTGAGTACAGCTGCTTTCTTTTCTGTAATTGCTGTTACCAATCTTGAAGCGAATGGTATTTCGCGTTGTCCATTCTTTTAAAATTTTTCTTTTTTAGGAACTAACTTGTATAATAATTAGTATATCATATTTTCCAATTATTTCTTTTACACTTTTGGAAGAGGTTTGATGCTATTCAGGTTTAGCTTCTTGAATGGTCTTGGTTCACCAATGTTTCGTCTAAATAAAAATATAATTTATTTTTCTCAAAAAACTTATCTGATAAGATACTCGTTTTTAACGTGAACAGCTAATACTTCTCTGCACACAATGCCTTTATAAAATTCATCCATTGTACAATATTTTTCTTAAGTTTTCCCCTTTTAAAGAAATACTAATTCGACCGCTACTCTTGATCTGACTGCTGATATTTTAAAAACTTAAACTAAAATGCTTAAACGAACCACACGTGCCTGAGAAGTTCTTAAATAGAATGTTTTTTTTAATAAAAATCCTCTCTTACCAAAAAATTTTTTTTGAATATTGTTAAGAGGTTGGAGCAATAGATCTTAAACTACAGTTTTTTACTTTTATAAGAATTCGAAAACGGGTCCTTAAATGAAAAGTCGCCACTGCTTCCATTAGGCCATCAAACTGTTAATAACGCGCCATTTTAAACAATTGTTAAGTTTTTTATTTTAGATTACGAATTATTAATATGTATTGCAAAATGCTAATTATTAATTAATAGTTATGTAATAAAATAAAAGTTATATTTAATTAATAATTTTTATTTCATTTATAATTACACGTTACTAATTAAAAAAAAATTAGTTTTAAATTATTTTAATTAAGTCTTATTATTTTTTTTATATTATTTAAATCTTTATATGAATATTGAAGAATATTTTACGGAAGTTTTTATTTTATACCGACGTAAAAGAATTCTATGAGTTCATATATATATATATATATATATATATAATAAAAACAACCCGTTATAAAAAATATAAAAATAATAACAGTAAATAAAAAAAAAATTATGCAAATTCTGAACTTTTATAAGAGTACAAAAATAAAACAAAGAATTCTTGAGGAAACTTAATAAATTTTTCAAAATCTTCCAAAAAAAAAAAAAAACTTAAATGCATATCTATACTTCTCTTTAGATTTATAAGACTTATACATATAAATATATACTCTATCCATATGAATATATTTGACTGTGTGTTCAATTTAGAAATCAAAATAAAACAAGTGATGAAAAAAACTAAGAGTTTTTAAAAAAGCACAGTTTCAAAATTATATAATGTTTCATAGTGAGGTTAGGGTGGAAAATATATATTAAAATAAATGATATTATAACTAAGATATTTCATAAATTTATTATTAATTATGAATAAAAGTGAAATCAATACTTAGAATATAATCCCAACGCCTTCAACGAAACCTGTTAACGAAATATAATGTTGGAGCGATTTATAAAAACAGTATATTTTTAATTTTTAAGTCTTAACAGCCTGTCAAAGGGTAAGGTTCCCAAATTTGGTGATACTCGAGGATCTAACCCACACCATTCCGCTCAAAATTTTCAGATTATAGGAATCAACTTGTGACTTCCACCAAAATTTGGAATTTTATTAATAGATATTTTCTTCAATTTTAAGAACCCCTTTTAAATTTAAAAAAAAGCTTTAACATATATTGTTGATATTATAATGTTGGAGCTTAAAATTTTGAATATAATTAAAAAAAAATTTGGCCGGATTTTGAAGTTACAGGTGCTTACAAATAGCAAAATTTCAATTTTCGAACATTTACAGCTCTTAACAGGGGGTGTATAAAAAAAAATTTTTTTAAACTCTTAATTTTCTACTAATTTCTGAGGATCTTATTTCTTCCAAAAACTTAAGTCTCTGGCTTGAGCCGTTTTAAATTAAGTTTTGCATAACGGTAAATTTAAGTACCGCATGGCAACCCTATACATTTTTCTTTCAAAAATTTGCAAAACTAATAAGAGCAGATATCTTTTACCATTTTCAAATTGTAAATATACCTAATAGAACTCTTGTTATAACAATTGATATATAGGGTTTTTTCAGCCTTTAGAGAGGGGCTGCAGTTCCGTAACGGATGGCGCTACAGAAAAAGGTTGTTCTTAAATGAAATTATTTTTTTTTGCAATACCTACCCGTAGTTAAAATTTCTTCTCTCTATTTAAAACTATGTAAAAGTTTTTGTAAACATACGGACGGACGGACACTGTGAAACTATATTGGGACATTTTTACAAAATCTTATGAAAATGTCCTAAAAAGGATATTTTAAAATGGCATGAAATGAAAATAAAAAAAAAAAAAAAACCTGTTTTTCCTTTTTTTTTTTTTTTGCGGTATAACGGTACCAGGAACGGATTATTGATATTTAACAGTTATTATAAAACTTTTTTTTTTATATTTTCTTATAGTAGTTGTATTATATATATACGTTTATAAAAATATGCGTGTATTTTGATTTAAAATGTTTCTGTGTGTGTGTGTGTGTATTTTAAAAAAAGTTTAATCAAGTTTCGAGAATAAGTTGACTGGGATTTTCCATGTTTTTTTTTAGGCATTAAATAAAATTTTTTTTCCTTTTTTTTTTTATAGAGAGACAATGAATCTTCTCCCGTTATAAAATATCGTAGAAAGAGAGAGAAGATAATATAATTCTATGGAAAAAAATTTAATATTAAAACAATTATAATTACTTCATATTAAAAAATATTGTTAATAAATAAATGTTATGTATACATATATTAATTCTAAGGTTAAGGAATCCATTTTGTTTTTTTGTTATCTGGTTTGTTTTTGTTATGAATTCTTTAAAAAAATAAACAGTTATTCAAATAATTTCATTTCTTTTTTATATAAACAAATATCAACATGTATGTTTTTGTTAAATTATCAAAACAAAATATCTTTAACAACCAGACAGAAATTCTTTTTAATTCCTTCCTAAAATGCAAAAAAAAAAAAAAAAAGAAAAAAATACAAACAAAAGTTATAAAACTTTACATATATTAGAAATCTTAGACTTGCGATTTTTAAAGGCCGAAAGAAGGATTCCTTTATTATACATATAGTAATATATGTATGTATAAATACTTAGACAATATATACGTACATAATTACATTTTAATGTGATTACATGTATTAAAAATTGATTTTTTTCAATTTTTTTTTTTGAATTAAATATAAGTACAGAGTGCATATTTGTACATACTCTAGCTATACCTATATGAAAATTGTTTTTATTACAAATATAGATAGATAGTACATCTAAGATAATATAAAACATATGTGAAATACCTATGTATAAGGAAAAAACTTTTTTATTAAAATACAAAAATACTTTCAATTTTTTTTTATCACCTAGTTTTTTAAGTTATTTTTAAAAATTTTATTCTTAAACAGTTGTAAATTTGATCAAAAGATTAAAGATTAACAAAAGATTAATATATATATATATTTAAAATAATTTTAAATATATAATTTTACATCTAATTGAAAATAGTTTATAAAATAAACTTTAGTTTATTGGGGTGGAAAAAAAAAAACAATTCCATATGTTTAATTTGAAATAATTTAAAAAAATTTTTATAAAATAGTTTTTAAAAAAGAAAGTTTTACTTACGATATCCATTGATAAATTCCTGACACAGTCAATTCACCTCTCTCCTCTAATGCATATTCAATTAATTCAGTATATGTGAATGGCGGTTTTTTTGGACTACAAAATATAATAAAATATATTAAAATTTAAATTGTATAGAACTAAAATATTAGTCAAGGCTTAAATCTATTAAATATTTTACGAGTACATATGTTAATAGTATAATCAAATATTTTAAAAGAAGACTAAAATGTCTGCTCCAGTTCTGTATTTACAACAATATATAGTCATTGAAATATCTTTGAAATTAAACATAAAATTGGTTTGCTTTTTATAGTAATGGTTTTTCCTATAGACTTGAAAAACTTTAGATAATATCTACTCTATTTATTTACAAAAAAAGAAGAATTGAACCAAGATTTTCCTCCGAGCGAATTAAGGCGAAGTTCCACTAGTCTTTTTAAAAGTGTTAAAGTTTAAAATCCCTTTTGTTTGATTGAACGGCTTTTATTCGGGTATAACCAATTTTTAATTCGAATAGAACCATTTTTTTAAAAAGTCGTTCTTGCGTGTGATCTTCCTATCATTGCATTTTTGTATTTTTCATTACTTCTCATATAGATAAAAGTCATTACAACTTTTAAAAAAGACTAGTAAAGCACGGTTTGAGGAATAAATTTTGAATGAAACTTGAAACTTGACTTGAATCAATATTATATTACAAATTGATGGCGAAATGAAAATTTATTAAAAGAAAAAAAAAGATTTGATTAGCAAATCGCATCAATTACATCTTTAACAAATGCTTTATTTTTAAAAAAGTTAAAAAAAAATCAAAGTTGAACCAGAAGTTTTTCTAGGCGATGTTATAATAATACTACAAGCTCTCTGATGAGTCCAGTTGACGAACGCTCCTAAAAATTTTACAAAAATTTAGTAGTTCCAAAATTAATTTTCCCAACAAGATGAAAATCTTTGTAAACGTATAAGAATAAGAATTAACTGTGCGCATGCGATCAAGCAGTATACCTTTAAAGGTTTCCACCCTCTTTTTAACCAAATATTGAAACTGGTCATTTCCATTCGCCCTGTTATATTCACTAGGTTTTTTTTTCCAAAATGAAGATTTAAATGCAAGTTAATATAAAAAAAACCGATAGAAATGAAACAAACTCATAACTTAGAAAATTCTTAAAAATGGAGTCAGTAAAATTGTACGAAGATGTGTTTATTTATTTACGTAGCAAGTTTGCATACGTGTTTACATAAAAATTTTTTTTGAATTTTTTAAATATAAATGCTTTTATAGATTTTATTAAAATGCATTGATTTTCGGATGTTATTATAAAATTTAAATGCCAACGTAACAGTACTTTTTTTATGACAAATTATTTTTTGAGAATGTTGCATACTTTACGGATCCCTCAAAATTATTAATTTAATATTTCTATTAGGTTTTTTTTTTAAATCAGAGCTTAGATCTGAGCCCGCTTTGAGCAAAGCATGAACAGAGTACGATCAGAGCGTTCAGATTTAAAAAAAAAACACGATTTGAAAAAACTATCATTTTTATTTTAATTACGTCAAAAAATTAAATTGAAAAAAGATAATTTAAAATAAAAAAAACATTTTGACTCTTATTTAAAATAAAATACAAAACATCGAAATGTCTTTGTATTTTATTTTGCTTAGTCGTGCTCAATATATTTCCAATGAGCACGTAGAACACGCTCTGAGCGCACTCTGATTTAAAAAAAAGCCTATTGTAACAATAACGTTCACAATATGTGTTTGGAGCAAATTGTTATTTATTTGTCTTATATTGGACTAAAAAATCTTTCAAAACTCTTACCAACAAATGACTAAATTATAGGTTTACAAAATTAATAAATGAAATATGTACTTCATTTATTGGCGAATGCATTTAGACATGATTACATGCCTACAGCAGCATTCTATTTTTTGACTTAAAAAAGAAATTGAATTACCTAGACAACCCCACATAAACTTTAACTATAGCAAATGCCTTTACATAAAATGTTAAAATATGGAATGTGCCAAAATGGCCTAGTCCGCGACCACAAAGCTAGCCCACTTTGACATAAAAAAAAATAATTAATTGCTAAGTCGGAAAAAAAACGCAGATGCAATCGAAAATTGCCCTTTTTAAGTACACAGCCCGACTTTATATCTAATTCTTATACGATTTATGCTTAAAAAAAAAATTTAAACGTTTAGCCACTTCAGTTTTGTAAACATATCAATTGAGTTTAAGAAAAATTAAGTATACCTTTATATGTTTGACGGTATGAATGACTCTCTAATATAATACAAGGATTTAATACATCTTGCTTTAAAATTGAGGTCTAGAATTGTTCAATTACTTAATTAAACAATCAATAATTTTAAGTTGAATCAAAAGATTCATAACTAGGTTCAAATTAAATTTTTAATATTCAGAACCAATTTAAAATTCAGAAAAATAAAAATCCGATATTTTTTTAATTTGGAATCCTTAAAATAGAGGGATTCTAAATGCATATACGTAATTCAGAACTTCCACTTTGATAAAATTTCAATACAAAAATCAATAATAATATTAAAAATAATTATGTATTTTAATAATTTAAATTGGCAAATAGAAAACTTTTATCAACATTTCCGATATTTGAGTATTTGATCAAAAAAAACATAGGTTTAATGAAACAAAAGTAATTCAATGCAACCGAATATGTAATACCCTAAACTTAAAAAAAAAAATTTAATTTCTATATATTTTAATTTCGAAGATAAGGGAGTTAGATTTTGTAGCTATTTTGAACCCCTACTCCAGCTCCTATGAAATTTCAAAAACATAAACAAAGTAAAACAGAGCATCTTTGCACCAAATTTCAAGTTTCTATCTTTATCAATTTCGAAGATATGCTTTTTTAATTTTGGAAAAGTTTCTCGGAAGCAAAGAGGACACAATACAAAATATTTCAAATTACAATCTTTATTAATTTGGAAAATATTTTTTTAACTCCTCGGAGGTGTGTGAAAGTTAGCCGAACCGCCACTTGTAGTTCTTCCTAAATTTGAAAATTTAATGGAAAAGAGGAAGATTACTCTTGTTCCAAAAGTTTGGTTTGTATCTTCATTAGATTAGGAAATAGGCTCACATGTCCTAAACTCGGTCGGAAACTTTCAGATTTGTAACCAATTATTTGCAATCCCCGTCTTTCTTTCGGCATTCATAACCTATACAGTAAAAATAGTTTATGAAATCAAAATAGCAAATTATTTTTTGAGATGTCGGTCTGCCCGGATTTATAGACATTGCAAAATGACTCAGGGGGTGATACTGACCACAAATATAGGTAACAAACACCGTTCTAAAATTAATATACCTATTTTAGGTGTAAATTAAGTTAGAAAAGTTTTTCGCACGGAAATCTAAAAACCAGGATTTTAACCAATTCCAATTAGAATTATTCTTTGAAAGTTAATCTGAATCAAAATAATATTAATTTTGTGACTTAATTCATAATGAAAAGGTCTTTGAACCTGATTCAAAAATTGTTATTCAATCAACTTTAACCTATAACCTATGCCTTAACTATTATAATATGTTTGAATATACCTACATTTAACTTTTATATAATCTTACACTTATGTATGTATAGCTTTGTATATGTTGTATACTTAAATTAATATTTCATATAAGTAGGAATTTTAATATATTATGTATTATATAAAAAAAAAACCTTACCCTCTTGGTGGTGATAAAGAATTTTCAACAATAATATTTTCACCAACAATCATATCACCATCTTCAGTTATTTCTGCTGTTAATTCTTTTATTAATTCATCGACTTTTTTACCAGTTTTTGATTGTTGTGTTAATTTATTTACATTAATTGATTTATTTTGTTGTTGATGTTGTTGTTGCTGTTGTTGTTGATCTATATTAAGTGAATTATTTAATATTGAAGGTACTGAAGCAGAATTTTTATTATGATTATTTTGAACATCAGGTGATAAATGTGGCAATTCATCCAATCGAAAATTAAATAGCCATGATAAATTTTTATCTTCAAAATCAGTTTCTTGATCTGGAAATAATTTTTAAAATTTATTAATAATTTAATAATATTTATACACTTTTTATTTATAAAATTAACTAACCACAAATCATTTTAATAATATTTTATTATGAACTTCAAGTGAAATCAATTAAAATTATTTTATGTTCTTTCAAATCCAATTCAAAATTTTAAATATAATTTGACATTTAAATGCAATTTAGCAATACAACTTTAATTTGCATAAATTCCTTTATGTTTATATTTTTAGCCTACTTTTAAATTTTTAAAAGATTTAAGAGATTTGATTTTTTTTAAAGATTAAATTTACATTTTAAATTTATATATTATATATTAGGTTGGAGGTCAGTCACATTAGGTCAGTCACTGTCACCTACCTAAAGATGCTTATTTTTGTACCGGAAATCAGTTAGATCAATGTATTGAAGGTACAAAGATCTAAGGTTTTTGAAAGTAAATTAGTACATAGGTATGTATGATTAGTCAGTAGATAGATAGGTATACCTACGTCCTACATAGATAAATCCCTTTATGAAATAACTTTCAAAAACCAAAGTCTTGTACCCAAGTATCTTCAAATTTAATATACCTACTTGTGGTGAACAAGTTGTGGTAAATTAATTAAAGGGCTCTAAAGGTTTTTTTGAAAGCTTAGGAAGTAAATAGAAATTATGTTAATATGTACACATTTTTGAAACTAAGACACTTTAAACTGAACACTAGTTTCAAGTATTATCACTTTTCAAGATATCGGTTTGAGAATTTAGATTTCAGCATAGTAAGTAGGTATTAAGACTTACGATTCGAAATTTCGAGTACAAAATATTTTGAAATTTTTACTTAAAATTTTAATCAGGACCGCGACTGCTGTAGATAGTACAAGCTTTAATTATTGTAAATGATGTACGAAGCAAAAAATTGTACGCCGGCCCTATCATTTTATACATATAATATTGCAATTTATATTTTGCTTAGTTTAAAAAAATTTACAAATTAATTTTATATAAAGCTAAAAATTAAAATAAATTTTAAATAAAAAAAATATTCCATAAGTATTTTAAAAGATTCAGAACACTATGAAAACTTAGATTCCTAACATTTAAATGTTAACTGACACCTTATTTTTTAACCTTGAGAACTAAAACGACCATACCCTAGACAGTTTAAAGAAATTAACCTAATTTTGTTAAAAACTTTAGATTAAAAAAATTAGATAAGAGAATGACGATTTTATAGAAGAAAAGGTTCTTTATCAACATTTTGATAAGATTTTTAAATATTAATTTTTCATAATATGTTTTTAAGTTAATAAAATATGGTATCTACTATCTTTTAATTTATTGAAATTTAGAATTTATTATTATTCTATCTAAAAGAGTTTAGTTCTATGGCCAAAGTTTAGGCAAAACCCGGTTGGTCTACTCTAGCGGGTTCAAGTACCTGGCATTCATCTTCATTTATTATATGAGCATTACTCTATTCCTAATAAAGCTGATTGTCTGACATTTAGTCAATAGTTGTTAATTTTAATGGCCAACGTCTGAATAAAATATAAGCGGTGTTGTAAAAGAGGTTCGAAGAGCTGCCTTTCAATTTATATTTTGTTTTGTTCATAACTAATCTAATAAGTCTAAAAAGTTGTGTATTTAAAATTTTTCCAAAAGCAATTAACCGAATGATATAATGTCTATATTATGGTCATACAGGTATCCCAGAGTTGAAACAGTCTACTCTACTACACTCTTCCTCGTTTTTTAATAATATTTAAAACTAAACTTGAAAGGTGTTAATTTTAAAAATTAAAATGAAATATCGCTGTATTATAATCCTAAAAAACTTATTTTCGTAGATAAATTTGACTTTAAAATTATCAAGGGATAATTTCTTACAACTTAAAAATAAATTAATTTAATTTTTTCAAAATTAACATACGAATCACGCTTGCTAAGATACTATACTTTTATTCCGTCGGTATTTCAAAGAGTTAAAAATTTTCTAACAAAATTAAAATTAATCTACAATTTATAATCTAATTTTTAAGTTTATAGTTAGTAGACTAAACCTAGCTCCTAGTCTATTGATTATAGGTAGACTAATATTGGCAGAACTACTTCGACCCCCAGCTATTATGATGTAATGATCGAAGATAGCACTGTGATAATTACTACTACTTATAGCTCCAATAAATTTCGTTCTAAAAGATTTAAAAATTTAGTTGACAAAGTTTTAAAAAGATATTTCCCAAGCTCCTAAATTTTATATATAAGTTTATTTTATCTTCTATATGGTTCCGAATTTAAAAACTTAAAATTTTAAAACAATTTAATAGATCATATGCCCTAAAAGGATGAGAATTATTCTCACCTCCAAAAGAATTTTATTTTGTTTGAAGCTCTAAAATAATCCCTAGGATATTGGCGAAACACCCTGTATATATCTAAATACTTTGATCTCACGATGTACATATATAAATAAGCTTACCGGAATTTTTTGGCATTGATTTATTTCTCAATGATTGTTGCTGTTGGTTATTTAAATTTAATTGTTCTATATTTAAAGGTATTAAACTTTGTTGGTGCTGATGTTGTTGATGTTGATGTTGTTGTTGTTGATGATCTTGTTGTAATATTTGATGATGCATATCTTCAGTTTTAATATTTAAATGATTTTGTTGTAATTGTTGTTGTTGTTGCTGTTGATGATCATGTTGTTGATATACAATATTATCATCATTTCTATGTATATCATTTGTATTTATTTTATTATCAATAAATCTATGTGATATTGTATTATATCTTTGATCTAATTCTAATAAATCAGTTGTTGTTTGCCATTGATTTGAATCAAAATGTTCTGTATTTGTTGTTGTAACCGGTGATGATGTAGTATATACAGTTGTTGTTGTTGCAGTTGGTATTGAATTTAAATTATCATAATTTAAAAATTCAATTGTATGGCAATTAATGAAATTTGTATTATTATTATTTATATTAAATTGTAAATCACAATTTTGTGTATCATGCAGTTGTTGTTGTTGTTGATGTTGTGATTGAGAATTAGCTAAATTTTGATAATTTTCATCAATTATTGTATATTGATGTTGTGGCTGTTGATGTTGTTGGTATTGAATTAAACGTTTTTTTGGTTGTATATAATTACAATTATCCGTAGGATCATTTAATTCATCATGTTTACGTTTTAAATAAAAATTTTCAGAAATACCAGTACATGATGATGTTGAAATTGTTGTTGATATTGATGATGGTGGAGGATGTTGTTGTTGTTGTTGCTGTTGTTGGGATGGTGAATCCATATGTATTTGTTCAATATTTGAATTAACAATCATTTCTAAAACAATTTTTTTATTACATTTATATTAAATTCAACTTATTCCTTTTTTTTGTTTTTATTTTTTTGCTATTTTGGTAATTTTTAAAATTATTTTTTTTAATTTTTTTATTTATTTTTCTTTTTTCCAACGGTACACTTAAGAAATTATTTTTTTGAATTTCATTGTTTTTATGAACCGTACCGTTTATTTTTAAAAAAGTGACACAAACTCGATAATGGTTAAATTATAACTGAATATCCTGCCAATCGATGATAAAGGACCTTTTTGTTTTTTTTTTATTATTGTTTTTATTTTATTTTTTAAGAACACATATGTACGTACATATGTAAAATTAGAATAAATAAATGCATATACATATACGTTTATAAATTAAAATTAACATGACTATAGAAATAGTAATTTAATTGCCTGAATGCGCGGTCATGTAGAAAATTTTTCCTATATTCAATTTATATGAAGATTTAATGCACACATCTGTGCTGTTAGCTGTATATAAACATATATATATTTATATATATATATACATATTGTAAAGAACCTCTTTATTCTCTTTTAAAAAACTTTAAATACAAATTAACATATATTTATGCATAATAAACTATATAATCAAATATACATAAATGTTTATTTTGATGTCGCGCAGTGATCGATTGTTTTGGTTGGCCGCCGAAAAGCAAGGATAAATATGAAAAACTGTTTTTGTTTGTATGTATTATTTATAAGCTTAAATATAATACTGCGGTGTATTGTCCTTTTGAATGTTTTGAAATTATCTTTTATTCATAATTACAAAAATTATTTTTTTTTTGTTAAACAGGTGCGCAGGAACTTTACCGTAACTATTTATGTTGCCATAGACCTCAAAAACCAAAAAAATAGTTCGAAATTACAACTATGTATATATTAAAATATAAATGTATAAAGTTTTATATATTTATCTGTTATGAAGTTGTAGTTTTTCGAAATTAGTAAAGCATGTATTATTTATATTTCTTTTTTGTTTTGTTAAAATATTAAAAATGAAAGTGAAATCAAGAATGAAGAGCACGTGTTATGAAGAACAATAATCACTATGAATTTTATTCTTAAAATTTTGTTTATTGTCTTTTAAATCAATGGGTTTTTCAACAATCAGTCTCTTTTATAAGTTTGGGTGAAATAAAAATTTCTTTAATTTCTCATCTAATAATAAAAAAATATTGTATGGATTTATTTTATTAATAAAATTTAAATAACAGAAAAAATTATATGGTTTTTAATCTACATATTGCCATATTTTAATATAACTATCATCACTTGTTGATAGTAATTGGCCAGGATTAATAGGATCCCATGCAACTGTATTTACATCTTGAGCATGAGCACGATAAATAGATGCAACTAAACTAAATGTTGGTTCATTTTTCTTTGATCCATCGTCTTCTTTAAATATCCTAATTGTATCATCACCACATGCTGTAGCTATTAGACCTTAAATAATAAAAATAAAATTATAAACAATTAATAATAAAAAACATTTTTTCTATTTACCAGTTAGTTTACACCATGCAATATCATAAATACTTCTATTATGAGCACCAGATAAAGTACATACACATTTCCATGCTGGTACATCATCTGGTGTTGCTATATTTTCCTCATTTCCAACTGGATATGATTGCCATATTTTAACTGTTTGGTCGTCACTACACGATGCTAAACGTTCACCAGTACTATCAAATGAAATACTCCATACGGTACTTGTATGTGATAATAATGTTGCAATACATTCCCAATCACTATCAACTGGATTTTCTTTGAACATTTTTATTGTATTATCATAACTTGCTGAAGCTAAGATTTCTTCAATTGGATGCCATCTAACTTTCTTTACGTCTTGTGTATGAGCATTAAGTACAGCAGCACATTCAAATTCATCTTCACCAGCTACTTCCCATACCCAAACTGATTTATCACGACTACATGTTGCTAATAAATTACCAGATTTTGACCAATCACAACTTTTCACCTCATTTTCATGCCCTTCTAATGTAGCATTACATTCAAATTCGCCTTAGAACATAAAAAAAAAACCAATCATTTTATACTTTAATTTTTAAAAAATATTAATAATTTCATATTTTTTACCGGATGCTCGACTCCAAACTGCAGTGGTTGCATCAAAACTGGCAGATGCTAAAAATTGTCCACATGGTGACCATGAAACCTCTGAAAAAATAATGAATTAATCACTATGTTTTTGATCCAATGAAAATATTTTCTATGATTTTGGAAACATTGTTAAATCTGCTAAATGCAGCAATTTTAAATATAAATTACTGTACATATTATTTTGAGAGACTCCAGCAAAGGTCAAATAGAAAGTCTGTGCAGTAATTGCAAGGATTAAGGAAAATTTTAATCAAAATCTTAATGAACTTGAACTTTGTACTTAAAAAAGTTAGTTTATGTCAAAAAATGTAATGGATAAAGTTATTATGAGTTACAACTTCATTAAGAATTGATGCATTTGCTTATAAAAACTAATATAATGTATAAAATAAAAGGTCAAGTCAAATTGAATCATCTAAAACTTTCGGTTTGAAAATCAAATTTTAACAAGAACTTTTATTAAGGTTCTCATAAGTATCAAAATTCTAGTTATATAGTACTTTTGCATAATTTATATTCTTCATATTATTTTAAGAGGCATGCATTGTATAACTATGAGTTTTCTTATGAATTATGAACTATTTTATTTAATTTGTCTTCCTTTTTTATATAAAATTTACTAATTATTATGTTATCTTTACCTCTTATAGTTCTTTGATGACCATCTGATAATATAGTTTTTGTTGTCCATTTTGAACCACTTCCAGCCCAAATTCTAATTGTTTTATCTTCTCTAAAATTAAACGTATTAATAATTATATTTTGAAACTTCAGAAGTTTTTTAACTAACCCGCATGTAGCAAAAGCACCACCTTTTGGATTCCAGTTTGCACTCCAAACAATACCTTTGTGACCTTTTAATGTACATACTTCTTCCAATTTACCCATTTCAAATATTATTTTTTTTCTTTTATACTTAAATAACACGTAAATGAAAATGTAAAAACTTATTACTTAAAACAAATATCCAATCCAAAACAGAACATTAGTTAAATAAAATTGATAAATGTCAAAAATATGAAGTCAAGTCAACAGATGTTTTTTATTTATTGGGTTTTAAGGTGTGGTCGTTTTCTAAAAAAAATAAAATGTAGAAGATGTACTGCATACCTAAACTTCAAGTATTTTATTAACCGCTTTAATAAATTAAAATTAATTGAATACACAGTACTTTAGATAAAAAATAAATTTTTAAATATGCTGTACTGATTAGACGTTCAATTCTCCAGTCAGTGATTTAGTACTGAAAAAATCTGAAATGATTATACTACCAGTTTTAACTGGCACTTTTTAAATATGGCAGAAGCTAAGAAATGAAATGTGAAAATATCAATATCATGAATATTATTTGTTTTGACATTTGTCGTTTAAAACATTAGCAAAGAATATTGAAACGAATGAAATCGAAAAAACAAATTTTAATTTTCCTTTTTTTTATTTTTTTGACAATAACAAAATACATGGGTTTTCTGTTGAAACTGACTGATTCACTAAACGCCTAATCAGTGCCAATAGCAGTCAAAGTTTTTGTTTTGTACTATATTTTGTGTGTATATATATTTCACTTATTTTTTAAAATTATTTTCATATATATTTTTTTTTATTGAAATTCTATTAATCGAATTTACTACATTTTTATGTATGTGAAAAATAAAAAAATTATTAATGTTTATTTTATTTATTTCCCAAATTTATTTTATTTTAAAATAGAATAAAATCATAGAATTACTAGTTCTAGAATGGCAAAAGAATGTTCCCGACTCTTTTCTTCTAATGTGATTTCCTATCCTGAGGTATTCAGACAAAAAAACACATATGCAATTTCGTATGCGTATACAAATGGTACGGCTACTTCATCTGTCATTGCTTAAATTTGAGTAAATGAGAATGTTTATTAGGCAGTTTCTCATTAGTTTTTTTATTTACATTTTACATAGAAATACATTTGGATTGATACACAAGTTTGTATATTGTAAGTTATTTCGAATAAAGATATTTACTATTTGATTTAATTTATTTTTACTTTAAATGTTTACTTTTAATATTAAATATATAAATGAACAAAACATTAAGAAAAAATTTTTAATAATATTAGAAGAAATTGCAATCAATTATTTTTAAAAATAATGGAATCTCCAACAAGTATATTTTTAGTTTAATTTTAATTAACTTACATATCTATTTATATTTATCATTTTCACGATCGTGAAAATGAATATAAGTAAATCAAAAACAAATCATAATTTTTTGAACAAAACAAAAAGTATTTATAATCTTGTGAATATATAAACATTTTTAGCCATTTTTAAATATGAACGAACCTTTTGCAAATATGAAATCTACATTTATGTTAACCGTAAGGAGGGTTTTGATTTCTGTTTCAAATAACTTAACGTTTCCGAATAAAGAATTAAAAGGTTTTTTCTTTACCCTTTTTTTATTCAATCAAAATTTTACTTATTATTTAAAAAATTTAGCATTACAATATGATTTTCAAATTGATTCTATTCGAAAATATACTATGTTTTGGTAAATTTACAGAACGGTCACTTAATAATAATGAAAAATGGAAATAAAAAACCATGAGAAAATACCTTTAAAATAATTTTAAAAAAATCGGCTGATATTTGTAAAACCTCAAGAAATAAAAAAAAATCTTTAAGCAACACTTTCTTCCCATCTTAATAATCCTTTAATTAATTTAATGTTTTTTAAAAAACTTCAAAAAGCACAACAACACACAAATTTTTTGAATATAATATTTTCTAATTTATTTTCATTTACTTTTAACTTTGAAATCTTACTTAAATCGTACTTAAAAGTTTCTTTTATATTTCACTTTCAAAATGAAATGAATCGCGGAGAAACTAGTAAATACATACAAACGGTACACGTACCAAATTTTAAAATTTGTCTGAAATTTTTTTCTCTATTGCCATTCTAGTACTAGTAATTCTATGAATAAAATCATATTGTGTTATTACAAATTCTTTGTAACGTTAAACACCAAATTACAATAACGCTTCCCGCTCTGATTGTGCTTACACGATTTCATTTATTTTTCTTTTGTTTTGATTTTAAAAATCAATTTAATTTGACATTTGCTGTCAAAACACACGTGTAGTAGTGATTGCAGTTGTTGAATTTTGATGAGGATAATTATAAAAACTGTTTAATAATTTAAAAATCTTTAAAACACATTATGTCGTCTTTCTTTTTAAAAAACAAACCAAAATTTAACAATAAAAAGAGAAAGGTAAATATAATAATCTATTAAACTTAATCAATATTTCAATTACAAAAAGATTTTTTTGATTTTTAGGCTGAACCGAATGCTAAGTTAAACAAGTTCAAAACAAAAAAGAAAGAAGAAAAGGATGAAGATGAAGAAATTGAAAGTGATGATGCTTTTGGTAGTGGAGATGATGGTGCTGTAAATGGTGATGTACAGTTTTCTGATACAGAACAAGAAACAGCACAAGATAAAAGGCTCCGTTTAGCTAAAAAATATCTAGAGGAAATAGAAAAAGAAGAACAAAGTAGAGCAGAAGATAAAGATATTCATGACCACGTAACACGAAGATTGAAAGATGAATATTTAGATAGTGTGGGTAAATTACGACGAAATATAGCATCTAATTATGTAGGATACAAAAGCGATAATGTAAAAATATTAAAACATAAGCAACAAAAGTTACCACTATCAGTCATAGTTTCATCAATTGATGATTCTATTATGTTTAGTGGTGGTAAAAGCTCCATTGTTGTAAAATGGGATTTAAAAACTTTTAAGTGTATAGGTACATTTGATTGTCAATCAGTAAATCCAAAAGATCCGAGTGGTAAAAAGAGAAGACCACATGTTTTAGCTTTAGCCTTGTCTTCAGATATGAAATTTTTAGCTGTTGCTGAAGGAGGAAATAATGTTCAAATTTGGTGTCCCAACGAACTTACACATATTAAAACATTTAAAGGTCATAGAGATGTTGTAACGTGTTTAACATTCAAAAGAGATTCGCATGATTTATATTCGGGAAGTAAAGATAGATGTGTTAAAATTTGGAACTTAGACGAAATGGCTTATGTGGAGAGTTTGTAAGTATAAATTGAATTTTTTAATTGCAAATTATACACAAAACTAGTTATTTTGATTTATTATCATAGATTTGGACATCAGAGTCCTATAACTGGAATAGATGCTTTGTCTAGAGATCGAGCTGTTACATCTGGTGGATTCGATTGTACAGTAAGAGTTTGGAAAATTATTGAAGAATCACAATTAATTTATAACGGACATAGTGGAAGTATAGAAAATGTTAAATATATTAATGATGAAAATTTCATTTCGTGTGGAGATGATGGGTTAGTTTTTTTCTACGAATAAACTAGAATTTTAAAAACAAATTAATTATGAATTTATTTTAGATCATTGTGTTTATGGAGTTCAATAAAAAAAAAACCATTATTTGTTCAAAGCTTAGCTCATGGATCTTCAGAAAATGGTGAAGCGAATTGGATATCAGCTCTAACAAGAATTATCAACTCTGATTTGTTAGCGTCTGGTTCATGTGATGGTTATATACGTGTTTGGAAAATGGAAAATACTAAAAAATTAAAAGAAATTTTTAATATTCCTGTACCAGGTTTTGTAAATAGTTTATGTTTTACAAATGATGGTAAATATTTGATTGCTGCTATTGGTCAAGAACACAGATTAGGACGATGGTGGAGAGATAAGAACGGAAAAAATGAAATTCGTGTAATAGAATTAGAAAAAATAAAAGAAGATGAAAGTTAATAATATGTAGGTTATTAATAAAGATGTTAAATAAAAATTTTTATTTTATTAAGTTAATAAATATTTTTTTATTTATTTAAAGTAGTTCAATACTTATTTACGACACAAATTAACAATTGAGTTATATCTTATTAAATAAAATGTTTTCAAAGCAAATGGAGGACGTTTAATAAAATTCACTGAACCCATGATTTTGTAACAAATAACAGAATGATATATTTCTAATTATTCCCAATTAGAGAAAGCTGAAATATGAAAATGTAACAAAATTTTCAAGCCTTTCTAGAACATTCATTCCTAAGTTTTAAAAAGATTATGTTACTAAAATTTAAAACAATGACTAATTTATTTAAATTAATTCTTAAATAAAATAATAAAAATACTTGGACAGTTTTAATTAGATTGATTTTTGTTTATTTTTAACAAATTTATTACTTTTTTTTTTTATTTTACATAAATAATTTGATTTTTTTTTTTATTTATTTATCGTTAAATGGAATACAATATTAAAATTTTTATTATATTTACAAAAACATTAATAAAAATATACATTAACATATAGAGCTATTTTTTAATATTTAATAATTAATATTAAATCACATCCTTTTTTTAAATGCAAAGTTAACAAATACATTTTAAAATAAAAAGTAGTCTTACACATATTTAATATGCCAACATATTTTAATACGACATTTTTGTAATAACAGCTTACAAATCTATCTATCTATGCACTTAATTACAAGGATATTCAGGTTCAGATTCAGGGACTTTGTCCCTATAAATATGCAATTGAATTTACTTCAAGAAACTGAATTTTTGTATTTCTACAAAACTGATTTCAACATTTTTTATTATAATTATATGAACGCAGTCAAATAAAATAATTGAAAATTCAACAACGAAAAAGTGATTTTAAAAGGTTTAATAAATTATTAAAGTTTTCTTGATTTCGTACTCAGGCCTTGGATTGAGTGTTGATCTAATTAAATAATTTTTTATTTAATGTATCAGGAATACTTAACAGATTGATAAGATTACTCTATAAGGATCATTAAAAATTACTTTTCAAAATTAAAATGATTAATGATTAATTATTAACTTGAAGATTTCTGAATTATCCTTCCTGAAGTGGACAAATTTGATAAACTGTATTTGTACCCTACATCACTACGTTATTACAAAATTTGACCTCAACATATTGTAACAATTGTCATAATCGAGCAACTTTTAGCCACAAAACTCTTCAATATTACAGAAGTCCTCTTTATGGAAATACTGAATGTCATAAATCATTTAAGTAATCTCTTCCTTGTCTTGTTAGACCTTCAACTATCGAAGTTCAGTATTATTAGGTATTTTAAAAGTCTGAAAAGAAAAGGCAAATCTAATCTATCTAACATATAATGACATTTGATAATTAGTCGCTTTATAAAATTAAATAAGGGTAATAACTAATAATGCCAGAGTAGAGAAGAAGAATTAATTATATTTTTTAAAAAAGAATTAGAACAAAATTATATTTTCTAAAATGCATTTGTTACTTTGTGGACACCATTATACATCTTCTAGCCATTTTATAGCACTCTAAAAAATTTTTAACAACTTAGAAAATATTTTATTTTTGTCTTTGTTTTTTTTTTTATTTTTATTTTTTTTTATTTTCTTTAAGATTAATATGACACTTAGTTTCAATTATTGACAAAATGAAGAGAATTTCAATATAAATTTAAAAATATAATTGGTTTTTTTTTTATAAAATATATATTTTAAGTTTCAGTTTTTTTTTTTTAGTTTAGTTTTTGTCATTTAGAAATTAAAAATTATTATTTTTAGTTTTGTTTTTACAATACTTGTAACTATTTTTAAAACATCACAGATTTTGTATATAAAAATTAAAAGTTAAATTAAAAAAATAAAAAAAAAAAATTAAAATTATAATAATATAAAAGTTTATTTAATTTATACGTATATATATTTTATAAATGTAGTAGTTTTGTCTTTTTGGAGGGTTGGAAGAAAAAAATATATGGAAATTTATTCATTATTTTAATTAATTATTTGGTTTTCTTTTTATTTAAAATTAAATTTTTATATTATATTTAATATTTATAATTATATTTTTTGTCTTATTTTTAAAATCTAATATGAAAATAAAGCCTTATGAAACCTTTAAGGGATTTTATTTTTTTTTTTATCTTTGTATTTTATTTTAAAATTTATTTAATATCTAAGTATATAATAGATTTATATAATTAATTCTTATAGAATATATGAGTATATAATAAAAGTCTGTACATTTAAAAAAAAAAACAAATATAAATGTGTATATTTGATTTCAAGGACCTTTTTGAAGTAAATAATACTAATGTTTAAACAAATAAATTGGAGAAGCTTGAACTGAATTTGGATTCCTAGTAGATTCCTAGTACATAAAAATGAAATTATTAGAAGTTTTATTCTAACAGTTATTGAATTTCAAAATTGATTGATTTTAATTCATAGCTCTAGATTTTAACTCATAGATATTAAGATTTATTCGAGCTCTAATAGTTCTGCAAATTACTATTAATTACTATTATCTTTCTAAAAAAACTTTTCGGGAATGTTTAAGAATTTTAACTATATATGTAACTACAACCCCAAAAACAACACAGAACTTGAATTTAATTTTATAGTGGCCGCTATAAGCTTTTTATTATAATTTGGGTTAAAAATATGTGAATTACATATCTATAAGCTTATCAATTAAGGGGTTTTTCAATATCAAATATTGCAGTGGCTCAATCTTTGTAAATTATAATGCGGGATGACAAATTTTTCTAATAACAACTCTTTGAGCCCCAAGGTGACCAATAACCAATTCTTTATTATTTTGTATTTATTGTGTAATTTCGTAAGTATATTTATCTTGAAATAGCGCGGAAACTATAAGCCCGATTTTCAAAAGTGATATATCTTACTTTAAAGCTTGAGATTGTCTGGCGTCGGGAAAATTATAACCGGGTTTGGAGCCCAATAGCTTTGGAGATATATAGATATATAACTCAAGCAATTATCACACAGCTGATTACACGTAGTGGCCAATCTAGTGTATGTATAGACTTTATATAAATTTTGTATATATATATAAATTATTATTTTTCAAAATTTTCCTTCAAATTAATATTTGTGATCTGGGCGGGTATTAAGCCCCACATTCTTTTGGCTTTTGGCCTCTATTAAAAAATGACTATAAACATTTAAAAAATAAATTAAACGAAGTATAAAAATAATGTTTGCAAAGTTAATCCTCAATTTATTAATGCTTATGATAAGTGCTATTGCAGATTATAAAAATAATGTTTGCAAAGTTAATCCTCAATCTATTAATGCATAAGAGAAGTGCTATTGCAGATTATTCAACCAATTTATTTGAATACTTAATTGCTCATATATAATCTTCTCTTTTCTTCAAGTTACAAACTCATCATGAAGGACTTTAACATTGCGTTTTTAGTTGGGATGCTAATTGTCCTATAACTCTACCTTTACAAGGCATGTAAATTATGTGATCAAAAGTCATATATTATAAACATCACTGGGCTTTCTTGAAATGATTATCTACTTTGATTCATTATGAGATGTACTACAGTTTATAAATGGGGTAAGAAAAAATTAGAGGTTTGAAGCCTCAAAAAAGTATTATTAGTATTATTCGAAAATAGCCTTTAGACTTTCCTAAAAAGATCCTCAACAATTTTAATTAGAAACCATATATATAAAAATATACAAGTTTTTTTTTTTAACTTTCACTTGAAAGAGTTCGTTTTCTTTTTTCCAATGATTTTAATTTAACATCATCATTTTCATCATTTTTTTCTTTAAAATAGTCACATATTTGAAATAAACTATAATGTTTTAAATTAACTTGTTGATTATCAATACTACTATTATTATTATTATTCTTAATATTACTATCTAATAAATTTAATTTTTTCCGTGGTTGACTATTGTATAATCTACGAAAATAATTATTATATTTGGCACTATTTAAACTTTTTGATTTACTTAAATCAAGTTGATCATTTGAGTATGATAGCCTTTTCATGGCTCTTAATGAATTTGGTTTTGATGAATTTGATCCAGCATTTAATTTAATGTCATCCACTTTTTTAACTTTCCCGTCAGTTGTTAATTGCTGGACTGTGATTTCAGTATTATTATCATCATCAATTAAATTTATATGATATATTTGTGTTGGTAAATGATTTGAATCTAATTTTCTATAACTTTCATGTTTTATAAATTCATCACTATTACTACTTGTACTAACACATGAATAATTACTAGAACTACTTGATGTTGAATAACGTTTTCTTTGTAATTCACATGATGTTTTTATATTTTGTTCCGAATCTTGTTGCTTTCGTTTTAATGATCCGCAACTATTAAATGATGTTCTTAAAAATTCTATAGGTTTTATATTATCACTAATTGTGGATTGTTGTAAATTTGATGTTTTTGATGATTGTAATTGTTGACGTATTAAAGCTAAGGTTATTGATTTACGTGGTTCCATTGTAATTTTTTGACTTTTTAAATTACATGACAGATTATCAGCACTTGTTGAAAAATTTTTATTATCATATGATATAGAATTTTTTTGTAAATTTATTTGCCTTTTATTATCAGCATCATTATCTTCATCAACAAAATTTTCATCATCATCATCTTCTGATGATATATAATTTTGATGATGATTAATTGTACTTGATAGATCACAATCTGAATGTAATCGATAACTTTCTTCATTAATAATACTTGGTATTTCAACAATTTTCCACATTTCACGATCAGTTGTTGCTGATGCAACTGCTGCTACCGTTTGATGTACACTATTTAAACTTCGTGTTATTGTTGATGTTTTTTTATTATTTTGTGCATCTTCTTCCATTTGTTTTTGTTTCAACCAAACTGGTGAATCTATATTGGATTCAATAAGGAATAAACAAAAAAAAATGTAATATTAAATTATTTATTTAAAATGAATTGATTTAATAAAGTTTTTAATTTAATAATTAATTATGTTCAGAAAGTTGTCGAAGTATTGTTAGAATCCCGTCTTTTGAAAATTAGATGACGGATTGAAAATTAGGATTAGTTTTGTTTTAGAAATTCGTCTAATAGCACATATTACAGCAATTCAAGGTGGAAGGTAGTGAGTACCTAAAAATAGGAAATTTAACCAGAGATCAGTGATGGAAGGTATATTATATAAATTAAGTAACCGAGGAAGTAGAGATTGGTAAAGCTGAAATTGTGCAGGCGTAAGGGTTAAGATATAATGACTCCTTAAAATATAACAAACCTATGATAAAATAAATTATTACGTTTTTTTCCTAACGAAGGTGAAAACTTTTAAAGGGCACCTAAAAAACTTAACCATTTAGGTAATGTGAGCCTTAGCCAAAATAATGGATTAAGCAACTTGCATGGTATAAGAGGGGAGAAGTAATTAAATGATATAAAGGAATAATTATGTCTATTAAGGATTCAATGGAAAACCCAGAAGCAATAAAATGACCATAACAGCATCTTAGGAATAAGTAAACTATGTCTTAAGGGGTTAAAACTTTTATTTGAATTTTTGATGTTATCATTCTCTAGACTCGATTTATTTATAGGTTTATTAACGTTGATCGTAATCCAACTATAACCAGAGATCAGTGATCGTTAAGATATTATATAAATTAAAAACCAAGTAAGCAGCGGATAATAAATGCTATATAGCGTGGTATACAGTGGTAATAGGGTATAATTTGACCTTAAGACCTAACAAGCTTGGATGAAATAAAACTTAAGATTTTCTTTCATAACCCAAGTGATAACTTACAAAGGACACCTGGAAAACTAACCCCTACGGTAGTGTGGTCACAAAAATCATCTTCCTTGTAGCCAAACTAGTGGGTTTATCGCTTGAATCGCTTGTGCGATATAAGGAGCGAGAAGTGAAGATGTGAAAAGGATAGAAATGGATATATTATGTTCATCAAGGAAAGAATAGATAACCCAGAAGTTATAAGTAGACTATAGTTTTTTAAAATGGTTCTTTAACCTTACACCCAAAGTAGCTAGGAGATTTTATTAAAATTTTGGAATTATCAATTTCTGAATTTGATTCATTTAAGCTGATGACCATATTGACCCCAGCAAAGGTTAATTAAGATAACCAAGGATTATAGACTAATTAGACATTGTCTTACAAAATATGACCAAATTTATTAAGTATTTTAAATACTTACCAACATATATACGATTACGAAATGATGATCTTGATAATGAATGTATACGATGTTGACTAGCAATTGATAATTTATAATTAATATCTGGTTGTTGTTGTACTTCAATACCAAATATTTTCAATATTAAATTTTTTAATGCTGCACGAAAATCTTTTAAATGATAAGCATATAATATTGGATTAACAGCTGAATTTAAATGTGTTAATATAATACAACACATTTTTAATTGATCTGGTATTGGTATATTACGATTAAATGCTGTTATACAATTTATCGTATATAATGGTATCCAACATATCATAAAAAATAATACAATTATTGATAAATTTTGTGTTGCTTTAACATCACGTTTTCTAGCTGCACCTAATACTCTTAACATTGTACCACCATGTCCTTTACTATTATTATTAAATGTATTATTTGATATTATTTTTATTTGTTGTGAATCATATACTGATAGACGTGATGATCGTCTTGATCCACCAATTGGATTCATTGTAACAATTTGTCGTATCTAAAATTTTGATTTGAATAATTCATTAATTTTTATTAATTAATTAGTCATATAATTTTAGGCATTAGAAATGGAAATTGCATACCTGTTTTACTATAACACGATAAATATGTGCATAAAAACATAACATTAAAATTGCTGGGGTTATTATTGTCGCAAAATATAAAAATAATAAAAAATTATAATCCATTGTTTTTTCAAAAAAACAACTATCCTGATATGGTTGATGAAATCCAAATAATGGCATTAGACCAACTATTGTACCAGCTACCCAACACATTGATATTATACCTGTTATGTATTCAAATAAATAAAAAAAATTGAGTTAAAAAATAAATAAAAATTAATTACATAATTCATTAAATATTAATATAGAATAAATTAATATATATATATATATATAGAATTACAAGGATTTCCTTTTATAATATTTTTTTTTTTAATTATATCATTCTTCTAGAAATTGAACAATGGGTTGTTTTTTTTTTGCGTGACTTAAACTCACAATAATGTTTTTCAACACTTTTATATTAAAATTATTACCAATTACAAATGAATTAGAAATTAAAAAAAGTTAATCATTTCTATTCTCCTTAATATTAATAAGTTAATTTTTAGATTAATTTTTCAAATAAAACAGAATTATTACCATTTATTAATATATGTATTCGTTATATTTTGATACTTAAATTTGAATTATAATTTATAATTTACGTATTTATTAAAAATTGATCAGTTATTTAAATTGCAGTATTTTTTAAAATTAAAGCAAATGAGTCATGCGTACTGTACTTTAAGAATTGCAGATTATAGAATTCTTCCTGTGCCTGGGCCTCAATCTTAGTTTTTATAACAAATTAAATATAAGCTTTTAATTAAGGAAAGTTTTCGCGTATTATAAGAATTTTAGGCGTATAATAGCGTATCTAGAATGACGCTTTCTTTTCGCTCTCATTACGTAGTCAAAAAAATAGTCTCCACAATTTAATGTATATGACAGCTTTTGTTTTGTTTACAAATTTCATGAATTAAAAAATATTCAATAGTTTAAAGTTTATTGTATAGCTATTTTGAAAAATTGGTTTGTTTTATTTAATATAATTCAATACATTTAACTTAGTTTGACAGATAGCTGCGTGTAAAGAGCAAAACTGGAGCGTTCGTTGTAGATAGGCTATAAGAAATTTGTAAATTTTAAGTTTTGAAGACTTTCTTCCAACGACTTAAATAGAAGTCGTAAAAGTGAAAAAATGCCCATATAGGAACATATAGGAAATATGGCATTTCATGCATATCATTTCAATGCATATAGGAAAAATGGAAGCCTCTTTAAGAAATACTTAATAAACATTTCGATCAGTTTTAAACTGTACATAATACGCCTACAGGATTTTAACGAAACGCAAACCTGTACGTGTATTATGTCCCAGTATTATACAGTGGGATTAATTTGCGTTAGTGCATATAAAAAAACTTTTCTCCCTATCTAATCCTTGGTTTAACACCCAATTAAAATTTTAAAAAATATTTTATGAAAATTCTTTAGAAAATGTTAACTTAACAATTTAATGTAATAATTTTAATTTAACTGGAAAAATGAAAATATCCACGTAATTTATTACAATCGGGAATACATTTTGTAAAATATAATATGTATTTTAATTTCAATACTAATAAAAAGTAGAATTTAATTTTTAATATTAATTTAATATTATTTTTTTTTTTAATTTAATTTTGTTGTTTAATTTAATTTTTTCTAAACTGTATTATAAATACTATACCTTAATTCTTAAAGACTTATCATTTCATACGACGCGCTTCTCATCACGTCTGGCTATTCTTGAAGACTTTTTTTTTTGGAGGATGTCATTTTTGTAGAGTTGGTACACTTTACAATTTTTTTGTTTTTAATTTTGAGTTCTTTTTGTTATCAAAAGTTAAAAAAATAAATATGATGAGTTTTTTTTATTTGTATGATTCTTCTGAATATGAAGAAAAATAATTTACAGAATTTTAGAAGAAGGATATAGGAAAAAATCCAAATCCTTTTAAAACTGATAGAGCCTGATTTGTGCTTTCAAGAATAGTCAATCATCACTTTTGTAAAACTCATCGTATGCAACGCCTTCAAAAATTGAGGTGATAGTCTTTAAAAAAATTAAATAATTTCTTTTTAGATGCGTACATTTTGTTATAACTTTATTTTTAAAAAATTACGTTAGATAGAAATAGAAAATAAAGTTCAATAATAGGAAGAAGGAGACTATCATAAATCTAGTATTGGAATCTTTTCTACAATTTTCATATTCCAATATTGTTTAAATAGTAGTTTGAACATATAGGAAATAATATTATGAAACTCATTGAATATATTTTTGTTTAAAAGTTTCTAAACTTTAAATTTTTTTAATTTTAGTAAAATATATTAAAGAAGAAGTGTCTTTTTAATATGAGGTTCTTGTCGCTTATTTTTTGAGTTTGACATTTTTGTTTCAGATTTAACTTTACAGTGGCTTCAAACTTTTTCTAAAACAAATAATTGTAAGTGGTGAAAATTGAAATTATCTGGTAAGTTTACGTACAAAGCTAATATTTTACAAAAATAATGGAAATTTTAATTAAATATCCGACCTCTGTAAAAAAACTTTAAGGAAATTTCCCTGTGGCAAAACTGGATTTTTATTAACATAAAGAAATAGTCACTTAAATTCAATTAAAAGTACTTGAATATTGTAAGTTTAGCACATTTTCATTATTAATTTGCTAAAATCCATTTTTAGCACATTTTCATAAATTTTTGAAAAAATCTGCCGATAGTTTTATTCCGTCCGTCTGTCCGTATATTTACGTATATATAAATTTCTAAAAGTTGGAAAAAATTGTTGTACTATTCGATGATATAGATAGAGTAAAATGAAAAAAATTGTACGTAATGTTCTGTTAAAAAAATAAAATTTTAAAATAATCAAAGACTCCTAAATTATTCTATACAAAAAATGATTAAAAATATATTAAAAACAAATATGTATATTAAAATATATTAAAACACTCAGTTTTGTTCTTTTTAACATCTTTTTTAAATTTTAAATAAATTGATAAATTAGTGACAACTTATAGAGGAAAGTTCCAAGTTTATTCTTAATAAGGTCTACTTACAAATTTTAATAAACCCTAGAATAAAAGTTCAAAAATAAAATACGTTAATGTTTAACGAATTTCATAACATATAACGAAGTTAAAATAAACTAATTTTAATTAATAAATCACATATTCGATATATTTACAACTTGATTCAATGCGATTTTTTCCAAATTTACGAAAAAAAAATTTAAATTGTAAAATTACAAAAGGATCAAAAAAGGAAATTTCATTTTTTTGACAGAATACATCCATCTACATGTATATATGATCGAAGATTTACTTTTCAATATACTCTTTTACCCAAAACATATTACGGAACATTGATTAATTTTAATAATGTGCTCTCTTCTAAACACTTGTATTTTTTATTACTTCTTATCATTATCTTCTGTTTCTATACTACATTAAAATTTTTCTAGTTGATTATTCGGCCTTTTGACAATTTGAAATATCAAATTTCATAATGGTGTTCACTCAAATTTCTACTCAAAGGCTTAATAATAAATTAAATATTCATTTCATTTTGTTATTTACATTAAAAATATAAATGGAGAATAAAATAAAAATAATCATTATCTCCTTCAAATTTATTTTACCCTCAAATGACATTTTAAATTTTAATTAGTTCTGTGTGACAAATAAAATATATTGACAGTAAAAATCTCACATAATTGTACTTGTAATTTGAAGCTTTGTATTACTCAGTCGAAACACAGTAACACTTTTTCGCTTAACTTTTTGGATGTCCTCTTTTCAATCACGTAATTTCAATATTAACTGATTTGTAACCTAAAACGGTTTTATCCTTTTTTCTATTTTTCTTGTATTTCGAAAAGGATTCGTTCATTTTCGATTTTTGATATTAAGATATAAATGGTATAAGATTACTTTTTTAACTTCAAAGTGAAAATATTTTCTTCCTTGTTGAATATTTAATATTAGTTCAAATTTATAAGCAAAAAAATGCTTTTTATTCTATTTTCTTAATTTTTATTGTTCCAATGAAAATGTCCTGCAGTTTCGAAATTCCATTTAAAAACAACCAAAGAAAAGTTTTTATTAAATTAAAAAAATAATTTTTTGGTGCGGACGTGATCAATTGCACGTACACAATACGAACAATACCAAAAAATCTACTTATAGATATTAAATTAACTTAAATATCTGAAAAAAAAAATATGGAAAAACAAATATTGTCATTTAACCGCCCTCTAGTGTCCAATTCAGTAAATTAGTTCAATCCATTATATGGGATTTTTCAATTAAAAGTAAAAACAAAACCCAAAAGTAAAAAAAAACACAATTTGGTTGTTTTTTTGGATATGAGAAGTACGTTGCCTACCATTTAATAACACTTAGTGTAGCATTTCTAGAATATTAATTTGAAAATTAAGTTGTGAAAAATGAAATTAAATTATAGGAAAATTTTTTTATTGCAAATTTTTATTTGAAGGAACCTTTTAAAGAAAACGTTATTATAATTAAATAAGTCTTTGCTTGTTTTTGTAAAATAGTACAAAATAATAGGTAGGAAGAGTATAGAGTTGACTGTGTCTATTCTAGGATACCCGTATGAACTTAATATAAAGAATATGCAATTCGATTAATTCTTTTTAGCAAAATTATAGATTACAGATTAGTTAGATATCGGATTACGTATATTAGAAAAGATAAGTTCTATTGCAGTTACTTGAACCACTGCTCTACACGAACCGTATTGGATGTTACAGACGTGCAGACGTTAGTCGTTAAAGTTAACTTCTTTTGACACAATTTCAAATACTCACATTCATTAAATATTAAGTTATGCTCGTATTTAAAAAGAAGTTGTATGGGAGCTACTTGAGTCCTCTGTACTAAACTAACCAAATTTTACGCGAACTTTGGCCATCCCATAACATTTTACTACTACTTTTAGCAAAATTTCAAATACCCAGCCTATTTAAATAGAGTTATCTTCGTATAAAAAAATGAGTTGTATGACAGGCAGTCGAACTCAGCTGCTTCGATTTAAATAACAAAGACATGTCTTGTATAAAAACTAATTTTTGTGAAAATTTCAGTTTCTCAGCTCCTTTAGTTTTAGAGTAGTCATGCGAAAAGAAAGACGGACTACACAACAGCCTAATCGATTTACTTTTCGATTTTAATCCGATTCATACACTTGAGTCTATTCCCTCCTTCATAGCGTCACAAACGTTATGACAAATTTAGTATACCCTTGTATTACGTTCGGGTTCGGGAACGGGTATAAAAAAACCAAAAAACACAATCTGTCAGCAGGGAATCGTATAAAAATTATGTTGTATTTTAAATTTGTTTTGTATTGGCATTTGGATTATTTTCAAATTTATTTCAATACCAAAGTTTGATTTGAAGGACAATTAAAAAAGATTTAAATGTCTTTGTTTTTGTGTGTAGGCACTTTTATGTTGATTTAATGTAAAAAACTAGATATTTTGATTGTATTTTAACAAATTTGATTATATTTTCATTAAAATAACAGGAAAAAGCAAAGATCGAAGACATTTTAGTGTATCTAATAGATGGTTCATGTTTTGTATTTAAATTATATAAGGAAAATTTGTTTTAAATTTTTAATTATTTTTTTTTTGTGGAGGGAGTGAAAGTAAAATTTAAAAAAATAAAGTAAAACCTTAAATTAAATTTGAACGGAAGAAATAAAATTACTTGTGCTTAAGTTGAGGAATAATAAAAATATATGTTCTATAAATTAGAAAAGATAAATTTTACGTAAATATTACTGGAGAGGTAACAGTCAGGGCGATAATATAGTATAAAAAAACATTAGACAGAATTTTAAATACTAAATGTATTTCAGTTATTCTATTACATTGAATTCGATAGCATATCATTAGTGAAACTTTAAACAAGTTTAGTAATAATAATCTTGCAAATATTAAAAAATTAGTTTTTATCTGAGCACTCGATTCGATGCATTCAGGTTTTGAAAACATTTACCTTAAAATCTAATTTTCTCTACTGGGCCAAATTTTTCATTTGTATTAGTCATAAAGTGCATAAATGGTCATTTTTACCGCTCAGACATTGTCGATGTCGTTGGAACACCGAAAATGCCAAATAAAATTAAACATATGAAATTGTATGAGACTTAACAATCTCAACGTATAAAAATCAGAGTGAAAATTTTAAATTTGTTTGAAATTTTCGCCTTGTTTTTGAACTTTTTTTATGATTGGAAGTGAATGGGTAGTTTAGTAGGAAGAATGAGAGAAAATGAAATAATTTACAAAAATAATGGCTAAAAAATTAAAAAAAATAAACTAAAAATTCAAAACTGAACTAAAATAACACTCAGGCCTAATAAAACCTAATACTTGTCCGCGGGAGTTGTAAAATTGTTTAGACCTTTTGAAAATATTCGGATTTTACAGTTGGTTATAAAATTAAAGTTATACGCCCTCTTAATTCATAATCTTGGATATATATATAAATATATTTTGGAAAAGGCGGCAGCACTGATTTCGAATTCAACTTTTTTTTTTATTATTGGGCGTTTTTCTTTTTCTCATCAGACCAGAGCTAAAATTTTAATCTAAGCATAGTTTGCTCTGAGCGCTCGACATCTGCTCTGAAAAAAAAGAAAAACTTTCATTGATTTATGGCATTTCGCTTTTAAAAATAGCTAATAGTACGAAACGCCAAAATCGGTGAAAGAAATTTAATGAAAATCAAAATTTATCATTTGTTTCATAGTGACTTTTACATTGACACCTCAAGAAACTTCAAAAACTGTTCATATACAAAAGTATAGTTTATGCAATAGTTTAACTAAAACATTGTAAAAATTTAAAAACTATATATAATATATAAATATAAGTAAAAAATGTTTGAGTAAAAATAAATAAACAGGGTGTTCCGCATAAGCGCCATATCCTTTATAAGGCATATAGGGAAAGTAAAATCCAGAAAAAATTATATATGATTAGAAATCAGGTTTTAAAAATTAACATAGATTTTAAATAAAAATATCTATAACTTTGAAATAGATTGTTTTAAAGCGGCACATCCTGTATAATAAATATAAAAATGTCATTTTAATTTATTTATTATGTGCATATATAGATCCAATAAATCTGTACTATTTATGGCTCTTTATCTATATAACATGAAGGCCAGGGATACTATAATTATTAAACTGTAATTAATATTAATTATTTTGTTTATTTTATATTTTAAATTATATTTGGTTACCAAGGGGATTTTGTAAAGAAATATTATTTATCAATAACATTTTTTTTTAACTAAATATTTATGACCCTTAAGGGAATCGACTTGCACTCCTTCAATTATTAATCTGAATATTCACCCCCTACACGACAGAAGCCCCAAAAAAATAAATATTATAATTTAAAAATTTTCACCTGCTATTATTGGCTTTTGAAAAATCTATGCGGACGATATTTTGTATCGTATTTATATAGGATTTCAACTTTTCAAATCATATATATAATATTTATATATAATTCATACTTATAATCTGCTTTTGTACATTTCACCCGAAATTGAAGGTGGTAGACCGATCCGATCACCGATCTTTAAAAAAAATTTCATAAACAAAAAGTATTTTCAAAATTTATAAAAATTTAAAATATTCTATTATTCATATATCCTGATTCAGCCTAAGTTGTGAAAGGAAGTAGAAAATTTGGTTGATTTTTGGTTGTTTTCAAAGTTTTTTTAATTCTATGAAAAATTACATAGAAATTTTACTTTTATTTTAAAATCAAGGTAAATTTTAATACATAATAAATTTCATCTGTATTTGATTTATAAAGTTGAATCATTTTGGTGGTTTTCTAGTTAAAAAATAATTTGGTATATTTGATTTATTACTTTTTAGCGCATTTTCAATAATGTACATTATCAAAAAATTTTCCTATATAGTTTCACTCTGCCCGTCAGTCAGGTATTGCAAAATAAATTAATTTGACCCGTCCATACCTCGCTAGAGCCCTTAAAGCCAGGAAAGGCTTTACATTTAAAATTTTATAAAAAAACTTCTATGAGAAATATTTTCAATGTAAAAAACGCAAAATGATAGCTGTTTTTGATAGGCTTAATAAATATATAACATAATTGTAGACCGTTTGAAATAGAGAAAGGAAATTTTTTTCTGTAGCACCAAACGTTACAGCCCCCAAATTTAGAAAAAGCTGCGTATATTCAAATTGTTATAACAGAACTCTCATTTGGTGTACTTTCAATCTGAACGGCAAAAGATAGCTGGTTTTATAAAGTGTATAAATTTTTAAAATACAAATGATTAGGGTTGCCATACGGTACTAAAATTTACCATTATTCAAAACTCAGTTTTTTCAAAATTTTTGGCCACACATATTTTCTAAACGGTTCAAACTAGGGTTTTGAAATTTTGGGAGAAGTTAGATCCCTAGAAATTAGTAGGAGTCGGTTAACAAAATTTTTTTTTCACGTCCCCTGTTTAGGAGCTATAAGGGGTCGAAAATTGAAATTTTGCTATTCCTGTAACTTGAATACCTGTTAAAATTTTTTTTTCTTAATATACAAAATGTAAAGGTCCAACATTATACTTTAACATATGTTAAAAGATTTTCTTAAATTTAAAAGCGGTTCTTTAAATTGAAGAAAGTGTCTCTCAGTTTTAGCCATTTTTGTTTAAATAGTAAAATTCTAAGTAAAATTCCAAATTTTGGTGGAATTCACAATTTAATTCCTAGAACCAAAAAAAGTAGGGGGAGTAGTGAGGATTAGATTCTTGAGAAATTCGGCAACCTTCCCCATAGAGGGACTATTAGGACTTAAAAATTAAAAAAAATTACTGTTTTTATAAGTAGGAACTTAGTTACCAACATTTATATTCCCTAAATTAAACGTTAACATTGAAGCTTCAACATTATATTTCGATAAAATAATCAGTATAGTATGAAACACTGTATTATTTTGAAAATGTGCTTTTTTAAAAACCCTTGTTTTTTTCATCACTTGCTTTTATTACATGTTTAATACAGTGCTGTAAAATACATGTTTAATACAGTGCTGTGATTTATTTATCAATATTGAAAATTCGATTAATTTTTCCATATTTGCCAGTTAATTAGCTTAATAAGTACAGGGACGCATAAGAAAAAATAGTCAACGGACGAAATCAAGTTATTGAACGCATATTTTTTTAAATATTTTATTTAATAATATTTTTGGTATAAGCTTCCGCAAAAAGGGATTGCATAACATAACAAAACTTTATGACGTCCCCAGTTGACGAATGAACTTTGTTACCGTTTCTGAAATATTGGCAAAATAAATGTATGGAAAATCAATTATAGAAAATTTATTTTGTATTAAAATAGGTCTTACAAAATTATTCGTTTCCTCTGCATATTCGTTTGCCAACTCATACTCATACCATATTTATTATATTCCGATATATTGAAAAAATGTAAATAAATCTTGTGTAAACAAAGGTGTTAGTAAAAGGATCTGAATAAACGTTTTTAAAGGTATAATAAAAGATATAGGTTATCTTTGAAAAATTCATACATATAGTGATTTTTTTAAAAGTTTAAAGATTTTTTTTTGCCAAAATTTCCACTTTTATGCGAATTATATTTTAAGCGAAACGGTAGCACCGATTAAGATGTAGGAAGATGTCTGTTAAAGATAGTAATATGCTTTACAATATTATAGGGTATTATAACGGTTTAAATAAAATATTACTTCGGTGTGACATATAAATTCGGAAAATTTAAGATATATAGTACCGTTATGTGATGACGTCATCTTAATAACTCGCCGCCCCTTTGCAGAAATAATCCTTTTTTCTGCAAAAGTCCGGACAAAGTAATACTACTACATCACTATTATAAAAATATTATTTAAATTTACATATATATATACAGGGTGTTTCATTATATTTTTTTTTAACTTACCAATTGCTGTTTTTGTTCTAACATTTCGAGAATATGCCATCGGATGTAATATCGCCCAATAACGATCAACTGATACAGCAACTAAACAAAATATTGATATTGTACATAATACAACTAATGTTGATAATGATAATAAACAAGCGTATAAATTTTTTGGTTCACCAATTGATGCTAAAATAGCAAATGGTACACCTAATAAACCAACTAAAAAATCAGCAACTGCCAATGATACTATATAATAATTTGTTCTACGTCGTAATTTTCTATCACGTTTAAATACAATAATAACCATTAAATTACCAATAACAGCAATAACACCCACCAATATTTCAAATGCTGTATATGGTATATTTAATTCAAAATCTGTATGATCTTTAATATTTTCATATTTTGATGAACCATGATTTAAATGATGTTGATTATTTGATGATAATGTTGTTGATAAACCACCATTTGTTAATGTTGATGTTAAATTTAAATTTTTGATTTGTTCATGCAAATCTGTATCTGGTATTAAATAATGGAATGACATGTTATATATCTTCTATATATATATATATATAAATACGGTTTTTTTTTTGCTTTTTATTTTAAATTTTAAAATTTAATTTTTTAATAATATTAAAAAGTGTTGTATTCAAGTAGTATAGGATAATATTTAAAAACACTCAAAACACCCAGTTCTTTTGATAATGATTTTCTGATGAATCCTTAATTCCTTTCTTTATTTAAAATTAATTTGAAATTTCCTTGGTTGTAGTTGGTTCTAATAATCGGTATCAAATAATTGAATTAAAAATTTTTCGTTTTAAAATTATTATTTTTTAACATTTTGTAACCATAGAAAAATTACATAAGAGAGCGCCATTTTCTAAATATACACTTACAATAACAGTAATACAATACCGTTATTTTCAAAAAGTTTTTATTTCTTTTGTATTAAAATTAAATAATAACGTTTCTTTAGAATTAACAGTAACTGGAATTATTCAAAATTTTATATAATTTCTTTGGTAATTGGAAAAAAATATACCGTTATTATTTTAACTGTTATATTATAGTTTATTATTTTTTATATTTATAGATAATTGTTTATTAATTAATTTTAATTTATTTCTTTGTATTTTAATTGCCTGTGGTTTTCTTTTTAAATAGATTATTTTAATTTCAGTGCTTCCAATTAATGATAATAGAATCTCAAAAGCGTTACTATAGTTACAATCAATTTTTTTTGAATTAAATTAACACTATTTAAAACTGTTTTTTCTTAATTGATATTTTGTTTTATTAATTTATTAAATATAAGAATTAATTATTTTTTAATTGTTTATTAATAATTACTTATATAATTTGAAATTTAATTTTAAAATTGAACTTCTTATTAATTTAATATTAATTTAATTTCATTTAAAAACTTTTTTTTAAATTAATTTTTATAAATTTTTCTATATATTATTTTAGTTTTATTTCACTCTTCTAATTTTTAATATTAATTTTCTAACACTATTAATTAAAATATAATTTAAGTGTAATTTTTTGATGAATTATTCACTTTAACTTCTTGTATAAGTTCACAATTTAAAAATTGAATTAATTTATAATTGAATATTTTAATATTAAATGTTAATATAACAGTAGTATTAATAATAGTTAATGATGAGAACATGATAATATTCTTTTTTGTTTTTTTTTGAAATTAAATTATTTATTAATAAATTTTTATTTTAATAATAAAATATAATGACACTATTTAAAATTTTGATACAATATATAATTTATATTTTAATTTAGTTTTAATTTTTTTTTTTAAATTTCTGCACACGTTTCCAATTCCGATTTTAAATTTGGTTTTACTCAAATTATAAAAATTATAAGTAAATTTTTAATACAATATTAATTGATTTTCAATGTCGATAATTATTTTCATATTCAGCATATAAATTTTATATATTAATTTATATTTACAATAATTTATATTTATCATATTGTATATTGTATTATTTCTTTATTTAATTTTAATTTTTTTTAAATTGAAACGATTAATTAAAGATCATTAATAATTTGGTTACAATGTTGTATACAAATTTATGATATATATATTGACATTATATTGTTGTAGTATTGATGAATAAAAAGTATTTAAAAGATGCACCTGAAATGATTTTAAAAAAATTTGTTTTTAATTAATGTTTTATTGAAATAAAGAAAAAAAAAAATAAATTGAATATAAAAATTATTAAATATAAAATTATTAATGTACATATAGACATATTTGTTAAAAATTTTTTATGGATTAACAATGTATGTTTATTTTTTTTTTTTTTTTTTTTTTTGGAATATAATGACTTATTTAATTAAAATTAATGACAATATATAATTATAATTGATTAATATAAAGGGAATATTAGTACTCTTGTAAATTATATTCGAATAATTATTAAAAAAATAAAAATATTTCAAAAAAACAAACCTTGGATTTATATTGTTTTGTTCATTCAAAATCTTAATAAGTGTACTTTTGTTGAAATAAATGAAGTTTTTTACTTATTGAGGTTATGTTACATTGAGATTTTAAAAATAATGTATTGAGTACCTAGCAATGGGTCGGTTCGGCAGAACAGTAAAAGATGGTCAAATGCATAAATTCTTTTTGAAAAGCAAGTAAACCAAGCAATGCAATAAAAGTAATTTCAAAGTTCCCTCATCTCTCTCTCCATCCTGCCTCTTTCACTCATAATTCCTTTTAATTATTTTTTCTATTTAAAAAAAATAAAAAATGGAGTAGAGGTTGGCAAAGTGGCTTCGGGTCGCGTGTACAATACTTGAGTTTGATTTACCCAGCACCATATACAAGCCAAACAAATATATTTTTTTAACTTAATTCGGTATATTAAAAAAAATTCCAAATAAAGTTTATAATTCAAAATTTATAAATCAAGCAAAACTCAATTAAAAAATTAAAATTTATTTAATACAATTTTACGTACACATAAATAGGTACATTATTTAAAATGTTGAGTAGGTACATTATAGAATGTTAGCAACAAACAAATATTTCGATTTGACTCTAAACAGGTTGTGCAAAAGTATGTATACAAAACATCAATTGATGGAGAAATAGATCATTATTGAAACAAAATAAACCTATAAAAAAATTTAAAATCTTTTATTAATTTTTTTAATTTAAGCAAGTACGCATTTAAATAAAAAAGAAATATTAATTAGCTGAAAAAACTTTTTAAAAAAAATTTTACCAAGAAGGGCCTTAAACTAAAAACTCCAACATTTTATCAAATTCAAAACATATAAAAGGAAGACCACGTAACTTATTCATCTACAAGTTTTTAAGAAATTATGTGAGTCATTGGTTTTTTTTTTTGTGTATCTATTACTAGAATCGAAGCATAATCTGCGTTGTAGAAAAAGTAACGGTTGCGTGCGATTTTGTTTAAGAATATGGTATTGATATACAATATGCATATGTATATAATAAAATTGGAAATAGTTCTTAAATAGAAAAAGTTCTTCTTTCAATTGACCTTCCGCCATTCTGTGACGGGCCAACCGCTAGTAATATAATATAAACAAATATAAAATATAAACAAATAATTTCATTGAATAATATTCCTCACAGATACAGAATACAATATATAAGAAAATGAAATGTATATATTGGAAATATAAGACGTTTCTGTTTGTTAGGGTGCGTTTATGTTAGGGCTGCCATAAGTGATAACGGCGTTGATAAGAGCGTAAAAAACTATGTACATGATTTAAATTGTGGTTCTTATATTGGAGCATTGCTTTAATAATCGATAAACAATATACATTTTCTACGCTATGCTTTAATCGACGCTCACTTATCGCAGCTCCAACATAAACGCATTCTTAGAAGGCATGGTACTATCTCATGTTTAAATTGTATGTGGAATTCATTAAAATCTCATTTTTTCCAGCATGTATTTGTGGTTTATACAGTCACTTAAAAAAAAAATTCAATAAACTGAAATTGAAGGTAGAAGTTTAATTAACCGTTTGGTAGAACTCTATATTTATCTCTAAAATTTTTCTTTAATTGTAAACTGAATAGACTGATTTATTAAAAAACAATTTTATAGTTTAATATGCTGAAAAGTTAACATAAAGCTAAAAATAATTTTTTATTTACATTATAGTAATTTGCAAAATGAATCCGATTGTTTAAAAGGTCAAGTCAATATTTTGTAAAATAAATATTAAAAAAATTATATACAATCAAAATGTTTTATTACCCGCAATTATGGAATTTTTTTTTTTAAACTAATATTAAAGACAACATTGACATTGTATTGAAAGAATATTAAAAACTATTAAAAATCTTAAAAAAAAATTACATTCTTAAAATAATTAATTAAAAATAATTAATGTCTTAAGAAGAATGTACAACAAGTAAAATGTCAAAATATATTTATGCGCGTACATTTTTATTGAAAATTTTGAGTGCGTCGCGTATAAACGTTAAACATTTGAATTTCTAGCTTTGACGCAACGAATTTTTGAAATAATTTTTTTTTTGGAAAATTTTGACTATAGAAACACCGGACCCTTTGTTTCAATAGTATCGACTAATAGCGTTTATACGTATAGTACATACTATGTTTGACCTATCCACCTCCATTTTCTGCGCTTGATTTGGTTTATTGCTGGTACTTTGTCTGTTAGCTGCCATAAGTCACTACTGATGGTGCTGGGCCAGAATATTCTACATATGATTCTTTGGCACTTATTCACGAATATTTGGAGCTTTTGTCTGATGTTGTTTGTACTCAACCAAGTTTCACAGCCGTAGAGAAGTATTGATATTACACATGCTTTGAATATTCTAAGCTTATTTTTCATTGTTATTTGGCCGCTTTTTCATATTGGGCTTAATTCACCAAAGGCGGCTGTGACTCAGCGTAGTCTGTTGTTGACATCTTTTTCTGTACCTCCATTTGTCGTTTATGTGCTACCTAAGTAGGAGAAGCTTTCAACACATTCGACCGATTGCCCTTCTATTGTGATGGTTTCTGTATTAATGTTGTTTATTCTTTGTTTTACCTGGGCTATTTTCTAGCCCAACCTGCGCTGCTTGCTGAAGTTGTTCTGCTTTATGTTGGATTTTGCAGAATCTATGCCCAAGTAGGAATACTTCTCAGTCTTCTGAATGAAAAATTTGCTAACAATCAAGTATATTGTTTCATTAAAGAGGTAAAGAAAAAAACAAACTGAATATTAAACAATATATTAAATTTATTTATGTAATAATGTATGTAGTTTATAAATATTAAACATCTTTAAAGTTTTTACAGCTAAACGCTTTATAATTTTTATAAAATTTTCCTATAAGATTTTTAAAAATAACTTTTCTGTCACAATGCGTGTAATAAACACCTAAAATTTAAATTTTAAAATTCTTGGAAAAATTAAAACAAAAAATTTAATTAAAAATGTTAACTTCATATCACGAATATTCTTATTTGTTATGTTATTTAGTAGAATTGAGTGCTAGGCACACGTTTACAAGTTAATCCTAATAAATAGTAATATAATTTTAACATAATCTCTTTAAAATATTTTACATATTGATTTTACTTGGTATTTTATTCCATATCTAAGAATGAAACAAATTAACGTATAATATAGATTTTGAGTGTGTTTAAAATATCTGATCACTCTAATTATATTAAAAATTAGTACAATTTATTAGAAAAATATGGAAAGTATTTCTTCAATGAATACTATCAACGATTCGTTTATTCAGTTACTAATTGAAAGGTTTTGGATTCTAAAATATTAAATACCTTTACCTAAAGTTTCTGAATGTCCTAACTTTTCAAAAGGGGCTGAAAACTGAAGATTGTATCTCTACTCTATTAAAAGTATTCCAGTGCAATCAAAAAAACAAGGTTGATAGTTAAATTTATTAAATTTAAACTTAAAAATTTAAGAAGATAAAAATCCCTGAATTTAAATAATATATATCTGAATTTAGTTTGTAAAAATCTGATCAAAAATAAAAAATTTTTAACTATTTAGTAAAATTCTGGATTTTAAAAAAAATATTTTAATTTTTTGAGTAAATATCTGAACATATTTAGTAAAAACCTGAAAATTATTTGTAAATACCTGAAGTTGACCAGAAAATACTATTTATTAGATTAGATGTAAAAGCATTAGAAAACTGAGTAGTGCGGTGCCTACTTGTGTCTTCAAGTGTTGTTATGACAACATAAATTATTGGTTCATACTGAAGAAGATACAGAAGCTTCGGACATAAAGAATATGGACTTTGGATATACATAAACATATAATTAACATGGAATTATGTTATAAATTTGAAACTTCGAAAGCCGGTCCTATTATGCACCAACTCTTATCACTAATCAAGTTATAATTTTTTTGATAAATGGCTATTTTTTACATCATAGATTTGTTGTCAAATATGGTTTTGATGCCACATTTAAAAAAATGATAATTTGTTTAGAGATATGTTGAGTAGTTGAAGCAGTAGACCACATTAGATTACATATTACGGGAAAATAAACTCTGCCGAAAAATAAAGTTTTTTTTTTTTTAAATTAATATAAGTGAGAAACAACAAAAAAGTTTAAGCATTGATGTGTTAAATGAAAAAGTAAATTTAAAAAAAAAAAATAATAATTAATTGAGTGATAATTAACAATGAATTTGAAATTTAATTAACAACATTTTTATTTTATTTTGTATACAAAAATTTTAAAAATTATTAGAAACTTACACTTTTTTTTAATTCAATGTGAAGGTTTTCAAGTGTAGAAAAATATCTCTAATAAACAAATATTATACAAGTATATATATATATTTGTTTTTCGACAAATTATTGGAAAAATCAGTATAAAAATATTGATTTTAAATATGAGTCATATGTATCTTGATAATTAGATACTAATTATGAATAGGAGAATTTCTAAGAATATAAATAAAAAAAAAAAGGTTAATTTAGTGAACTATAACTGTTGCTTACGCAAATTTGTAATCGCTTCAGATATTGAAAATTTTATTAACTTTGATTACATACTTTTAGTGCTTATATTCTAATCCTTCTAAAAAAGATTTTAACTATGTAATTATTTCATAGAAAGACATTGTGTATATATTATCTTAATTTAAGGCAATTTTCAATAATACCAGACGGGAGTTCAAATATTAGATACTAGATTCTAGCTTCTAAACAGTTTTTAATTCACATCCTTAATGGTTGTTTTAGTTTCTCTATACTACTAATAAATAGAAGGAAACTATGTAGGAAGTAGTAGACTATATCAACTCTGCGATACTCAAAGAACATAAACTGAATATTATATCATATTTGTTAACTATACTTTTGATAAAATTTTAACTTTATTAGACTCTAAGTTAAGTTTTTTTTTGTATTTATAAGTGCTAACTCTTCAACAGATATACCAACCCTTTGCACTAGATAAACTATTTTTTGTGCAGACGTTGGCAATTAAAATTAGCAACTGATTTTAACAAAATTTCAGATATCTATTCAGTTTCATTAAAGTATAAATTCGAGAAACCTTACTCCTTAAGTGTTTAGGCACACAGACGAACGGACACATGAAAAGGTGAACACAAGAACAGACGAACAAATGAACAGACAAACAGACGAACTGACGAACAGACGAGTAGACGAACAGAAGAACAGACGAACTGAGGAACAGACGAACAGTAGAATTGACGAACAGACGACCGGACGAACAGACGAACAGACGGACAGACAAACAGACATACATAGCTAGATCGACTCAATTTTCGATTCTCAACCGTTTAAAAGTATAGCAAATTTGATATACTCATTTTTATACCCGTGCATAGAAATTAGGACATGGGTACATTAAAATTGCTCCTTCGTTTGTAACACATCAATATAGACGAGCTAGATATAGTTTCAAAGGTACGTATCGGAAAAGGGTTAGCGTTTTGAAATTTACACAAAGCCCTTTTTAGTCAATTTCTTGGTTCCCTATTTTTTTAGTTAAAATCGGACCAAGGCTTCGGGGAGCTGACACACAATGTTTTTGCACCAATATGAATTTTTTCAAAACTAAAAACGCTGGGAAAATGCAAATTACATACTTTAAGTTATATAATAGAACAAGCAACTATATGAAGTTTCAAAATGTTACGGCCTCATTGGGGAGATGCCATATAAAGTTGTCAATTCGATAACTGTGAATCTAATGAAGCTAAGTTACTTGGCAAAGTTGGACATTACTGGAACCAACTTTTGGGGTGGGTAAAATTTTTTTACGACGTGCTTGTTGGTCATTCATCTTCCATTATGAAATTGTACTGATTATTTGTTTATAATATAGTTAATTTTAATTAAAGCTCTAGAGTAACTAGAAAATTAAGATCATACCTAAAGTCTTGCTTATTTCAGGAACAAAAAAAAAATAAATGTTAATTAGCCTTAAATCAATCATAACTATAAATTTGATTGACTGTATTATTCCATAATTTTAAAAAAGTGTTAAAATAATAGCAAGTCATCACTTTTTATTACAATTGTTTTTTTGTTTAACGTAAACATAAAATAAACAAAAAAAAATGTTTCTAAACTACGCACATACTTAATATTCACAACAAAGTTAATATTTTTCCCCGCCTGTACTTAACATTTTGCTAATTCAGGTCTAATAAGTATGCGAAATGGTTGATTAAATTATACAATAATTGTATAATATCTTTTTTTTTTTTCTATTTTGAATAATTGGGTTCATTGAAATGATTGTCTAGTTAAATTTATTATAATTTGTAATTTATATTTTGATGAAAATTATAATATAAACTTATCTAATGTAAATTATAAACGTGAATTGAAAACTAATTTGAAGGTCAATATTTAGAATATTATCAAAAAATGTTATTAAAAATTTTGTCTTTCAAAGTCTGTTATAGAATATTTTCTATCTTTTTTTTTTAAAATATTTTTAAATATTTGCTTAGAATTATGTTATAAAGTTACTATGATTCAAGTATAAATACTATCATATTATTATGATAATTGTTATATTTGAAAAATTTTTTAAAATAATGTGGCTACTGAGATAAACCGATTTATATAATTAGATGTTATTTTGGAAATTGTAATATTAAAACCTTGTCTGAGAAGATTATATTGTATTTTAGGTGATATAAGATGTTCCGCGAAGATTTTTGAATTTTTCAATGATGTTTTTATATGTATTGACAGGTGACAATTTGACATTCAATATTTGACAACTTTCGCAAATGTCTGAAAAATTTGGTTTTACAAAACCTTAAATTACTTTTACCTTTGATTTAATTTTAAGTTTAACAATTTTTTGACTGTAAATTGTCTATTTTTATGCAATAGAACACAGTTCAATATTAATTTACCAATTAATTAATTAAAGTTTTTATAAAAAAAAATCTACAAATATTTATTTTTTCATTCATATAAGTACAAGTGATAAGTCGAATATATATATTTTTGTATATTTCTTAAAAAAATTTGAGTTGATTGACCAAGTTACAAGTGTTTAAAAATAGCAAAATTTAAAATTTGGACACCTTACAGCTCCTAAATAGTGGGCGTTTTTTTTTTAAAGACTTATAATTTTTTTCAATATCTAAAGATCAAACTTCTCGCAAAATTTTACGTTTTTACCTTAAAATGTTTAGAAGATATGAGGGGAAAAAGTTTTTTGCAAAAATTAAGTTTTGCAAAGCAGTAAATTAAGGTACCCTATGGGAAGCCTATATATTTGATGTACATGTATTTATAAAGCTTATAAAGCAGCTATGGTGTTTTACATGAAATTTCTTTATTTCAAACGGTGTAGAAGTTTTGTATATAAACGGAGCGGATGGACGGACGGACCAAATTTTTTAACTATTTAAACTTAAGCCTAAATAGTTAAAAAATTAAAACTTTAACTTTAAACTTTTTAACTATTTAAATAGGATCATTTTTATCGTAATTCAAAAAACTTATTTGATCTAAAAATTCAATTTTCAATCACTTGTATGCACGTGCATATTACAATTATTCCTCCTAGTCTGTAACTTATCGATCTGGACATGCTAGATATAAACTCAAAGGTATGGGTCGAGTTTATATCTAAGTTTCAAAATGTTAAGGCTTCAATTTCGGACAGCTGCCATACAAGTTTAAGAACATTACTTAGAAATAGCTAGGTGGCACAGTGGTTAGAGTGCCGACCTTTTATGCGAACTTCTTTGTTTTTTGACTCAATTCAGCTACCGTTCGGCATTGGGTTCAAATTAATGGCTTAATAATTAATAATTATATATCATAATAAATGCATTAATATAACAATATAAACAAATAATTTAATTGAACAGTATAAATCACAGATAAGGAATACCATATAACTCAAATACAAAATTTAACAAAATAAACAAAAATAGAAGGGTATCTATTGAAAATCTAAGACGTAAGGCCTAGTACTATCTTATGTTTTAATTGTATGTGGAATTCATTAAGATCAATTCTATTAACACGAATATATTATAACCTCCTGTTCCAAAATGTATTTTAAAATAAAAACAAAACAAAAAAATACTTCATACCAATTTACACAAAAAGGTTGGAATTTAATGTAGGCTAGTAAAGGAATGTGGCAAGCTTGTTTGCAAATTTTGATTTTCTCTGGACAAAACTAAGAGTAGCTGTCATAGAGACTGCTGGAACAATAGTACACATCTTTACAACTAATAAGACTAAATGTTTGGAAATTTCGAAGTTTTGAACAATTTAGACAACATTTTTAAGAAGCTGCCACGCACAATTCTTAATCCGATAACTGTGAATCCAATTAATCTACTAGGTAAGCCGCAACTGTGTTGGAAAAGTTTAAAATTAATTGGACCGGGTGGGTCTAATTTTGTTTTATATTTCGTTTTTTAATTTTTGGAGGTGGGTTGATCAAAATTTTGTGGGGATCGAATCCACGTTCCCTCGTTTGGTCTGCCGAATACTTAACTATTACGCCAACAAGATTATTCTTTAGTGTATCACATGAATTTCACATATTATTATATACATTCATCTATGTATAATACAATTTTAACAATTTATATTAATAAATTTAATAATATCACCTATACGTTTTTTAAAAAATTTTAATACTTTAATACATCTTTGTAATGCCATTCAAACAAAATTGAAATAATAAATTAATAAAATAATATTTGTAATATAAGGCGATAATTTTTATTATAAAAATTTATTATAGAAAAATTTCTTCATTTATAATTTCATAAAATGATTGCTTTTTAAAAAGTCACACTCTATTGTATTTTAATTTGGATCAATACAAAATGGATTTAAATTTTAAGTGAATGGAATTTAAAAAAAAAAAATAATCTTAACAATTGTTAATGTCAATTGTGTTATACTTAAGTTAAATTTGTATTAAATATAATTAAACATTAAATAAATTGGATGAATACCCCTTTCAGAAGAATGTTTTTTTTTTTTGGAGTATATAAGGTGAAAAATATAATGTAGAAGGTTAGAATTACAATAAAATTAAATTTAATTAAAATAGAAAAAAAAATTTACAAAACAAATTTCAAAACATTTCCTGGCAAAAATGCAAATATTTCAAAATAAATTTAAATTAAAAATCTGATGATATTATATATTAAAGGAAATTCAAATAACAATAAATAAGTGTGTAATGAATTGGAGATCTCTGTACCTAATCTTGAAATATATTTTATTTAGAAATAAATTTAGTGGACATATGAATATATGTTTTAATGATTTCAAATATTTATATAGGAGTCAATTATTTGGGAATAAAAAGCGATTCAATAACTACTTTTAAATTTCAGAAACGTAAAGAAAACAGGACAGAACACTCTTGTCCAAATTTCAAGTTTCGAAGATATGCTTGTTATATTGTGGGAGGTACCCGAACAACAAATCCAAGTAATGCCAAATCTGAAGGAAAAAAAACAAGCAAGATAGAAACCCCTAGGGGAACAGTTAGAAATACCCTTGTATTAAATTTAAAGGTTCTATCTTTATTGGTCTGCTTAATCTGCTCGTTTACTCCTAATACTATCGGAAACTCCCAAAATCTCAACACATACCGTGATTTTGCCCTTTTGCCATCCCCACCCTACCTTTGTCATTAGTAACCTACATAGTATAAATTTCATCAAGATGGCATCATTATTTTTATCATCTTTAATGCAGCTTTTGTTTTTTTGTTTTTATACCTTAGAAAACGCTAGGAACGGATTCCTTTATACATAACATGTAGGTGTACGTGAATCCTATTAAAGGGGTATTTAGGCTAGATTGAAAATGAATTTGAAAAGACTCGTTTTGAACTTTTGCAAGTTGTAGTATGGAACATTAGATGAAAACATATTCTACATCTTGGCAGTCCTCACGACAAATGAGTTTCCGTAACCAATTTTAAACCATCTTGGAATTGACACAGTATAGGAGCTACAGAAATTTTAATTTAAAAATATTTTATATGTACATATTATCCAGAAGCATATATAAAATCAAATTCATATTTATAATTATTCAACGATCTTTTTTATTAATTAGGATGATTATACAATGCCATTTAATATCCATTAAAGGCATTAGATCGTGACTATCCACACTATCAATACCAACAGATGAAGTTAATGGTGGTGCACCAAAAGTTTCCTACGACTTATTTAGCAAGGCAAAAGTCTTTGCTGAATAACTTAGTTCTGAAATAAACCAAAAAGTTCACTAAAAAGTATAGGACATAATTCTCCATGAAATTAATGTTATTTACAAAGTACTCAAAATATGTGGGTTTGGGCTGTTCAAATCTCTACTAAACAAAATTTTACTAATTTTTTACAATTTACATATTAATATACGGACTGCTTATATGTTCAAAATTCCAATTTTTACATGCCATTAAAAATTGACATTTGTAATTGGATGTTATTTTTAATTTGAAAAATTAGAATTTAAATTGTTCTTTTTAGGTTAGATACGAAATATTCATTTATATAAATATATATATATATATATATTTACTTTCTTAAAGTATTCATTTACTACGCACTTTATTGAATAGAATAAAATATAATTTTTAATAAAAAACCAAAGTTAATGCGTAATTTGTAACATTTAAGTATATTCTGTATCTTAAAGATATAAAAATTAAATTTAATATGAATCTGAAGTACAAAAATTATTTTTTTTTAACCACAAAGATAACATTAAAATATGTTAAGTTAAATTTAACATGTGAAAAATAGTTTTAAATTTTTGATCAGAAAATTTAAAAATTTACTTGGAAATCAGTGCTGCAAACCGTATTGAATCTTTATACAAAATCCGTTTCGAAATAAGCATTTTGACAAACCCGAACATTGAAAAACGTCATATTTGGAGGTTTTAACTTAAACATTAACTTGGGTTGATTTTTTAATTCTAAAGTTGAATTTGATTCCGAACCCGAATCGAACTTACTAAAATTTTCCAGGTTGAACTCGAACCTGAATCTGAAACCAATTATTTGCGGGTTTGCAGCCCTGCTGGTAAGAGAAAAGTTCAAAATTGTATCTGTTTTCTATTATTAATAAGGTGTTATATTATTAAAAAAATGGTATTATTTAATTACTGATACTGATGCACCTGTACGTTAATGCAACCAAAGGGAAGACGCCTCAAAAAAACAAAAACCTCTAATTTAAGCTTTAACTCTCAACAGTTTTATGTCTTTATTGGAAAGTACTCACAGAAGAGTTGTCTTGTAGAATCGAGTAGTTAGATTTTTTCAATATGATTGTCGTAAACTTTAACTTTAGTTAAAATTCTATTAATTTATAGTCAGACAATTATTTTAAAAGAGCTGTGCTGCTACAACGAATAAACTTGAAGTTTCCTGTTTCTTAAGCTGGGCTTACCTAAGATAATTAAGATATCCTTTATCATGGTGAAACAAAAGCCTTCAGATGTTTTATGTTAATATAGTCATTTTTAGTATAGAATACTTAGCTATCTTCTGGCATATAAACAGTAAGAGCTTTCCACTCATAGCAGCATTTAAGATTTCCATTCGCTCATTTAAAACTTTCGCCCTTAACAAATTAATGTTCACAATTATAAAATAAATTTCCATATTTAAGAAAAATTTTAAGATTATAAAAGAAGACTGTTACTTTCTAATTATTATTTGCTTACCAAAATTATAACAGTTCCCAAATTACCCAGAATTGAACTACTTACACTTGTAAACTAAAGAAGATTGGATGGCAACTCAAATTACTTTACCTACAATTAAGTTACCTTCAACTTAAACTATTTGATATTTTGATAATAACTATTAATGTTTAATTTCTTCTTACCATAATTGTTTTGGAAACCTTTTTTTGTGTACAATTTCATTTCTTAACATGTTCTGATTATTATAATAGGCATCTTTGAATAATAGAGGCATTATAGTATCGCAAAAAAATTCAAGGAAAACCAAAAAAGGGCACTGCAATTTGTTTTCATATTTGTACTTGAAATTTGATCGATTGTATAAGTTTATAGTATTTAATATACTATTTTTTGTTTACTTAAAGTTATTTAACCGAGAAATGGTTAATAATGATTATGATAAAACAAGAAATATAAAATTATTCCAATAAAATTAAATTTTTTTTTAAAAGAAAATCCCGGAAAGTTTTTTTCCAATTGAAAAGGGGTAACTACAAAAGAAATTAATTTTAAAGTTTTTATGCTAAAAAGATAATTTAAGGAAAATTTAAAAAAAAAAAGATAATCCAGAAGTTCGGATTAAATGAACAAAGAAAAAAGTATATTCGCAATTAAAATTTCTTAACTCCTATAAGTATGCAATTTAAAAAAATGTATAAGATGTAATTGAGTAAACATATAAAGGCATTATCTAATACTATATTACAAAATAATAATGAAAAAAATGAAATCTTAGTTTGTAGTAGAAAATATTAAAATAATCGAAAAAATATGTAGTGAGTTTAATATACAGAATTAATGGCTTTAATCGTCTTTCTTTTGTTTTGTTTTCGTTTCGTTTTGTTCTCTTTTTCTAATTGAATTTTTTCTTTCTTTTTCCTTCATTTAAAAATAGAACTTCAACTTTTATGTCACTGTTAAATTCAATTTCAAATATTTAAAATCTATATAAAATGTTAATTAAATAGAATTTTGTAATCTAATAGTGTGAATTTAAATGATAAAATTATGTAATTGTAAATAAATATTGTAAAAAAAACATAATATGTAAATATAAAGTGTAATTAAAAATAGTAATATATGATGGGTCCGAATGCAAACATTTTTATTCTAATAAATACTTATGCAAGGAAGCAAAAATCATGTGAATAGATAATTTTATGATGAAATTAATCACAAGTTATTATGATGGAGCATTAAAAACTCCAAAAAATGGTTAAATATCAAATATTTTTTATCACAATGAAAGGAAAGTTTTACTTGACGAAGGATACCGGCAGCAAACCAGTGGTAGTGGAATATCAGTCTTCAGAAATCCCAAAACAATAATATTAGAAAGATGAACAGTGTTCACTTGGGCAAGGTTAAAGGAATATTACCTATAACTGCTGGCGCGCCACGCGGAAATAGCCAAGTGGAACATATACACAAAATAGTTTTCCCAATGCTGGCGAAATTAGGATACAATAAGCTTGAAAACTTGTACAACAGAGTACAACAATTTATAAATAACAAACCGCCTAGAAGTGTAAAATTCGCACCTTTTAGACTGTTAACCGACCTAAGTATGAGACTGCCGGAAGGCTTATAACTCAATGAACTAATCAATGAAAGTTCTATTAAAACGAAGAACGAGTAAAAATAAGAAAAAAACCGCGTGACAATGTTTTAGAATGCCAAAAAGAAAACAAGAATAATTTCGATAACAATAGGAAGCAGGAAGCAGAGTATAAGATAAACAACTTTGCCGCAATAAAATGTTTACAATTCGGATACGGTAGCGTCGTGGTTGAGTACCTGACCTTTTAACTGAGGGAATGCAGATTATTAGAGAATTGCGTTTACTCTCTGTATAACGGTAATAACAGTAATAGTAATAACAGTAATTATAATTGTCTTTATTCATCTACACACCCTTAAGTTTGACCAGTATATAAAATTAATCAAAAAATAGAAAATTTAAAGTATTAAATTTTTATTAAAATACATTTTATTCCAACATCTCTCAATAAATACAAATCAGATCAATTACTATTCTACATTCATATTAGATCGTATTTACTTTTACATAAGAATTGAACTTCTACCGACTTCAGATTTCAAGTTTAAATTTTATTTTAGTATATTGGTTTTTTTTTTTATTCAACCCTATAGAATATGATTTCTTCTTGTATAAGTGCTTCTATTTCATTCACTATTAATATATAAATATATATATAAATAATGCTTTTCTGCACATATTTTAAAAATTAAAAAAAAATTATTTTATTTCTTTCATTTTACTCGTCTGTCTATTTATCTAACCCATTAAGTGTACAAAACTTTTGAAACTTTTGAGAAAAAAAAAAAAAAGTTTAGTCCAAAAAGTTATTTTTAGCGCTGTGAAGGTTCTAAAAATCTGAAAAAGCTTCATATTGATGCGTCTAAACTAAAAACTATATATGTATATACTCTTTTCACATAAACTTGGTTCTTTTCACATAAAATTTGTATATTTTGAAATTAAACTATTCAATTTTTAATTAGCTCCGTTTCTCGGGATTTAATAGTCGGATCACCATATTTGAGTCAGATCACTCAAGCTGTTCCTTAATTGGTCTACCACTATGATGAAAAATTGATCTACCATTCTTTTGGGACTTAACTCAATTTTTGTTGAGGAAAAATTGAAGGACTTTTGTTTCTACTACAGAATTGAATTTTTCAAATCATGTCAATTCGACTTTTGAATCCCGAAAATATGGAAGGCGTTTTTTAAAAAAGGACCAAATTGATTTGAAAAATTACCAACTTAATTTGAAAATTTGCGTTTAATTTAATTTAAAAAAAAGGTTTAAAAAATTGATTTTAAAATAGACAAGTTTCGTGTGAAAAATGACCAAGTTCATGTGAAAAGAGTATGTAGAGATGCATGTAAAAAATTTTGAAGTGAAATCGATATTAAAGAATGAAAATATTGTAGTATGTATCGACGTTTCGAAGCTATATGAAGTTCAATATTTTTAAAAGTAATTCTAAAAAGTTATTTTCATTCAATGCTCAAGAAATAAAGTAATTTTTTTAAAAATTTCGAAATTTTAGTAGTCAGCCATTTCTAGAATTTTTGCCATTAATTTTTTTTCAAAAGTGGGTTTCATTAAAAAACTTCAATTTTACCTACTGCCTTGCTTTTCTATCTTTTAAAGATGAACTGAATTAAATTATTGATTTTATTTTATTTTTAAAAAATTTAAAAACTTTTAATCTTTTCTTTCATAAGTTTTCACAGTTCACACACAAATTTTTGGGGTTGGAACAATGATATCATTTACAGAATTTTGAAAATCCTTGAATTGATTTTGATTTTTGAAAAAAAAATTTTGCAATCATTTTGTTTTGGTTCTCAATTCTTCTCCTCAATTGTGGTTAGGTGACATTTATAGTGAAAGTTAACCAAATCACGTTTTATCCATCCCTTAAAAATTACAAGAACGTAACGACACTTTTGTTTTATAATTTTTTTTTTATTTGCGTTCTTAATACTAGTAAAGAATTCAGAAGTTTTTCTTTTAAAGTTACTTTAAAAGTTTTTATTTTCTGTTAAAAGCTAAAAAAAAACTTACTTAATGTCTTCATCAGGTCATTTTTGTCTGGGATATTGATTCCACAAAATAAAAAGTGAATTTATATTTCACTTGAGTAAAAGATTATTAAAAAAATACAGAATAAATAAAAACTTTTTTATTTAACTATTAAAAAACTTTTAAATTTAAAAACAAATAAAACTCTTCTGTTTCACAAGGTTCAGTAGATACAAAGGAGTTTTTAAAGAGTTTTTGTAAGAAAGAGATTATTTTGGTTTGAATTTTGAAGCAAATTAACTGGATTAATAATTTTAAGGTTTCAAGTTATTAATAAATAACAATGACCTGTGGAAGCTGGCCAAAGTAAATTTATTGGACAAGAAATCAAAAGAAAAAACTGGAGATGGATAGGGCACACACTTAGAAAGTCGACGCAAGACGTACTATGGGAAGTACTAAAGAATGGAACCCACAAGGAACCAGAAGAAGATGCGAACAAAACAAAACCTGGAGGCGAATTGGAAGAACCAACCTTAATCGGAAAACATGGAAGGATGCAAAAATAACTGCTCCGAATAGAGTCAGTTGGAGATGCCTTGTGGATATTCTCTGCTTCCCAGAGAAGTAATAAAGAAAAAAATAATAATTTGAGAATTTTAAGAATTTTATTCATGGGATTTTATAATTTCTCCTTGATTAACTTAAAAGTGCATAAACCGAAATAATGACTGTTAAGCCTTAATATGAAATGTTTTAAATTAATTCCTCAGGGCAGCATTGGATTTCCAATTAATATAATAAAGTTTTAAAACTAAAATTTTGCCAGCAATTTTTCGCATTTCCAATTTCATGCTGAATTGCCTAAGTTGTAAGTTGAAGTGGCTTCTCTCAAGATGTTGTTTGAATGTTCCTTCTTGTATTCCTTCTTGTACACTACAATAATTAACCATTGAACTTTCAATTAAAATTTTTACATTTTCTGCTGAAGCTGTTTACATTAACCAAGTTCAAGTCGAATACGCTTATTTCCAATATAGTTATTAGAAATTGTTTATTTTTTATATTTTTGTGGATTCACTTCGCGGGGAAGCAGCGAATTTTCAATTGATGAATCTCAGGGTTAAAAACAATTCCCAGATAATATTTTATGTATGCGCTTATATGTATAGGGTTAAATGGGTTTTGTTCTAACCTTATGTTACATGTGCAAATCATGTTTGGAAGTTTTACCTTGAGGGTTTCATTCCACAGCCAAATGAATTAAGCCTTTTTGGGTTTTTTTTAAACTCAATTTATTTTAATTCCTTCCGTTCGTTTCCACAAATCATCGCTTCTAACGTTGTTTAGTTAGAATATCTTTTAGCCTCTATTATTAAATGAACAGTGTGTTCGGTTTTTAAAAGAAATTGTAGATATGTTTGCATTGCAGATATGTTTGCTTATTTTAATTAAAATCACGAATAAAGTACCAGGATGTTGCCACCAATTTCAGTAGTAACCAATTTTAGTACTAAATTTTAAAATGGGGGGGGGGTAGATATAGACTCAAGTGTATGGATCCGATCAGAATCGAAAAAAAAATCGATTTAGCTATGTATGTTCGTCCGTCCGCACGATAACTCAAAAACTAAAGGAGCTAGGATTGAAATTTTCGCAAAATCGTTTTTTTGCAATAGCCGTCATCGCTATTTAAATCCAGCCATTTTGGTCCATGGGTTCGGGTAGCTGCCATACAACTTCTATTTTTTAATGAGAATTGCTCTGTACCTGTTACAGCTGCGTGTTTGAAATTTTGCCAAAAGTAGTTTAGTTTTATGGCCAAAGTTTTTGCAAAATTTGGTTGGTCTGCTGCAGTGAGTTCGAGTAGCTGCCATACAACTTCTTATTTTATGTGAGCATTACTCTATACCTATTAAAGTTAGGTGTCTGAAATTTTGCCAAAAATTGTTTAGTGTAATGGCCAAAGTTACTGCAAAATTTGGTTTGTCTACTGCAAAGGGTTCGAGTAGCTGCCATACAACTTCTTATTTTATATGAGCATTATCTATACCTATTGAAGTTGGGTGTATGAAATTTTGCCAAAAATAGTTAAGTGTAATGGCCAAAGTTACTACAAAATTTGGTTGGTCTAGTACAGAGGATTCGAGTAACTGCCATAGGACTCCTTTTTTTATATAAGCTTTACAAAACACTTAATAAAGCTAGTATGTTTGAAATTTTCCCAAAAGTAATTAATTTTTATAATAATAATGATATAATATTTATATAACGGTCATACGGGTATCCCAGAGTTGACACAGTCTACTCTACTACACTCTTCCTCGTTATTACTAAGTTTTTATAAAAACTTAATTCAAAGTTCCCTTTTGTGGTTCTTATTGATTGTTTACTAGTTATTTTATGCTTGTTGATTAAAATCGCTTAATAGTTCTTTCTTAATAGTAAAACTTAAATAAAAAGTTATTATTAAAAAAAGTTTATCTTAACTTTTTGTATATTTTAAAACGTTTAGGAAATTTCGTAAAAAAATATCTTTAAAATTGATTGAAAATTTTGCAATAAATGATTTGGAAAATTAAATAAATATAGAAAATAATCAATCATTTTGAGAGGTTTTTACTCAAAAACTCAAGTAAAAAAAATAAATAAAGTGGTTTTTACCAAATATCTATAATTCCCAAGAGAATACAAGAGTATTTTAAAATATTATAAACTAGCTAATACACAGTGTGCGTTGGTGCGCTTCTTAATGCGTTTTTAGTTTTGAGAAGTTGATGTTATTAAAACAATTAAATATGGTTTAAATGACAACTACACATTGTAAATTGTGCTGCAATAGATTAACGGAACTCGATAAATCATTTTTCGAAACTTTCTTTTAGATCAGATCAGTATTTCCAAAAATTGAACATAATCCGCTTCCAAAATTTTTTTTAGATTAATCGTCGTGCCGATATGGGTTAACAAATTTTAAGTCTGTTAATAGAGTATACTCCATTGTCACATAGCAACAGGTATCGGTCAAACCGTTTTTTTTTAGAATAAATAAAATTTAATTATTAAATTCAGCAGCACAGCCGTTAAAAAGTGTTAAACCCTTGCATCACATTGTTTGGCTGTCAATTAGAGCTAAATGGTTAACCCAGAAACACTCATCGCGCCCAAACGACTTTTTATACAAATTTTCATAATAATCGGCGCTTTTATATATATAGATGTTCTAAATACAATCGATAGAGATAAATTTGAGTGGGAAAAAATTTATATAAGCTTAACCAGAATTTGCACATTATATCTACTATTTTAGAATATCAAAGCTTCAATAGTTTGTAGAGTAATGAAAGGTAAACTAATATTTTTTTAAAGCTTTAAGGTCTGACAGGGAGTCAAGGCTAAGAAATTAATTAGGCATATTTTTATACGCATTCCGTTTTCAAATATTTTATTACCTTTTTGCGACGGAATTTGACCTCGGAGCTAAAATTTTAAAGTACTTCAATATTGATGAATTTTTATACTGATGCTGATATGACAAATGGAAACAGGGAATCAAAATATAAAAATTGCAATTAAAATATTTACTCATCACACACTAATCATTAAAATTTCGAAAATAATTTTATGTTAAAAACATTGTTTTTAAAATAAGTCTAAAATAGGTTTTAAAATTGGTTGTAAGGGCTTCTACAAAAACTAAAAATTAAGAACACCATTTCAGATTTCGAAAAGAATTTTAAACTTAATTTAATATTAAAAACTTTGTATACATTTGGGTATAGAATCAAAGACCGGAAGTTGTGTTTTCAATGCGATATATAAAAAGTATATCATAAACTCATGGGGGTTGGAAAATTCTTTGTCACAACATAATATCAACGTGGGATTCAAAAATGAAAACACCTACACTTTTACATAGAAACTTATAATACTCAAAATGCTAGATGTGCTTCAAATATTTTACAAAATATTATTTTATAAATGAAAAATTAATAAAATTTTTATTTATTCAACTAAAAGTGAATTTGACCCAATTTATTAAAAACAAACTTTATGTAATAATTTATAAAATTGCTATTTAAAAAAAAAAAAAATAATTAAAAACTTTTATTTCAATTATATCATTGATTAATAATTATTTTCATATAAAAATAAACTTTTATGGCTTTATTAGGAAATGGTAGTTAATAAAACTGTAACTTTTAGTATAAATTAACTGCCATTAAATTCAAAAACAAAATAGTTAATAAGAAACCTTTTAAATTTATTAAAATTATGAGAAGGTGTCTCGAATTTATTTATTATTCGAATTTCGAAACAGAAAGTTGAAACCATAATAATGAAATTTCAAAGAAAAATGAATTTATTTTCTTTTCTAAAATTTTATTTAATCGCATGGTGGGATTTCATTCTCTAGAACAAGTCAATATTAGAAATTTTATTCAATCAGAGAAACTACTGTTCAAGCTGAGTTTAACTGCTTGACTTATTGAACGTAAACTATATTATGAAAATACAAAAAAAATATATGCTGTGTCCACCATAGAACCAATCGCTTTTATAGAAAAAGCCTATGCTGGAATTAGATCTGTAGAGTTCTGTACACATCGCAGCAAAAATTTAGATTTATAGTATTATTATTTAGAACATATAATAGTATTGCTATGTAAAAAAATACATGGAATCCTGCATTAAGTGCAAACGATATAAGTCACCTCTATTTTTAATTTTCGTTGCGAAGTGGCGGAGCTCCACACCACAAAAAAAAATGCTCAGAACTGCAACTCAAAAGAATTTTAGTTTTTTCTTCATTTACGAGCATGTTAAACAGAGAAGACGTGTATTTAGACTTATTATGCCCGAACTTTAAATTGTTTATATTTATTTCTATTTAGACTAATGATGCATAAAGCAAACAAATTTTGGACCTAAATTGCTGCACGTTTATTTCATATGCAGCGCTGAGCAGAACTCTTTTACTAAATAAAAGAGTTATAATGATTATAGCTTTAAATGAGGTCATCACACAACGGTACTTTAAATTTTTTATTCCGAATCTCCGAATTCCGAATATCTCTAATTTATATTCAAATATATATGTAATTAGTGTCGTTGATGCCATTGATGCCATCTGGTGAACGTAATACTATCATTAATATGTCATATTTCATCTTAATAAGTGTTACCGTTTTAGAGATATTTTTAGATATTAAAAGTGTAAATTTTTGAAAAAATACTTCAAGCTTTCAAAAAAAGTCACTAAACATGTGAAGTATTAATTACGTATCGTTGGAAAGGTCTCTTAACACCCTTTTCAACGGTGTATAATAAATATAGTTTATTTTGACAAATAGCCCAACCAGAGGACACAAAAGCGAAATTGAAACAACAATTTTAATAAAAAATACGTTTTCATACTTCAAGTTGATAATAAATCTTACATTTTATTATATACTCTTTCACAAAAAACCTTAAAATTACTTTAAAGAACAAGGGGGCACATGTTATTAACTGATTTTCTCCAAACACATAACAATTCCAGATATTAACATCAAAACATTATAAGTATATGAAGTTTAAAAACATTCCACTCAGTCTTTTATACTGTACACGTGTGCACAGATGATGAACCAGACATGCAGATAGAAACACTCACAGACAAACATCACACAAAAAACACGTTTTTTTGTGTTTTTGCGCGCTGGAATAATGCATTTTTACAAATATCTCAGATGTTAATTTTTAGTTCGAAAACAATACCTACCGCTTATTATATTTCATATATAGCGGTTGGACACTCTATATCTCATAACACATGCAATTTTAAAGTTGCATATATTGTCTCTATATAATTTTATAATACAATTGAATGAAAACACTTTGGTAGCTGGATATAAAATTTCTAGGTTGCAGTAGGGAACCCAAAAGCAAGTAATTTTACAGAGATTTACTTAATAAAAATCGGATAATTTAAACCGAATCTCGAAATACGAGTTCAAGTTTAAAATTATTTAATAATAATTTTTTCTAAGATCGAAATGTCTTTTAAATTTTATTAATTTTTAAATTAATCGAATTCAATATCCAAGTAGATCTGAATATTATTTAGAAACTTATTGATTATTAATTTTTTTTAATGACCATCAGAAAATTGTGAGCAATTAAATATTTAAATTATAATATTAATTTTGAAAATAAATGAAACTTAAGCTTCTGTTATAGTAATGGAGGTTAAAAGAAGTTTTTTTTTTAATTTTAATTAATTACTTTTTAAGTACAAGCATTAGTGATAAAGCATCAGATGGTTTATATTATAGTACTCTCTTTTAATTGATTCAATGTAAATTAAGAATCATTTCATCAGTTTATAAAAAGAATAGTTTTTAACATCATATTGTATTTGTATTTGTAGATAGTAATGGTATCGAAGAAAGTTTTAAAAAGTTGTTTTTTATTTTAATATAATGATTTTTTTTAAATAAATTTTATAATTTCGCTTTTCTTTTTAAACTTTACTATCTTATAATGACCACTTATTATGATAAAATTTAAAAAAATGTCTCACTTCTAGAAGTAATTAAAAAAACTGTAAGTAATTACTTTGTAATTACTTTGTAACATTATCAATCTAAACTTAAAATTATTTAATTTTAAAGGAAATTATCACTTCGTTTTCATCAGCGCAGTTCAAACGCGGTTTAAAATCAGTCAAACCTTTCAAAGTCAATCGATCAAAGCTTTATAAAAATCGTCGTGCCACAAAGGGTTAACGGAACTCAACAAAAATATTTTGGAAACTTCCTTAAGGGTTAAAGCAGCATTTCACAAAATTGGACGTAATTTGCTTCTAAAATTGTTTTTGACTAATCGTCGTGCGGATATGAATTAACAAATTCAAATTGTGTTAATAAATTCAGTTTAATTGTCAAGGAGTCACACTTGTACATTGTGAAGTCAATCCGTTCCGTATTTGAAGTCAATACACTCACATTGTGAAGTCAATCCGTTTAACCGTTTCTATTTCAAAGCAAAGTAGCTAAAAAATCTAAAAAAAGGTGGTTTGGAGTAATGAGTTAAGGGAACTCAACAATTTTTTGAGATCCTTTGCCAAAGCAGTACTTCGAAAAACTGGACGAAATTTCCTTCCAAACTTTTTTTTCAGCAATCTTACGAACCGGTCTTGACTAATAAAATTCCAATTCTGTCAACTCCATCTTCAAAACTTTTTTGACCAATAGACGGGCTGTTTGGATTAATAATTCCCAAGTCTGTCAACTCCATCTTCAAACAACAACATATATTACAAAATTTTAAGGCAATTGCTAAAAATATTTTTATATTAAAACAAAGAAAATTTAATGCCTTGAACTATAGCCCCAACTTAGAAGTTCGTTAGAGCAAAATTGTTAGTCCAGAAATACTCCCCGTACCCAAAAACCTTTATATTAAAATTTTTTATGATTGTCGACTGATCAATTTATGTACCGTACAACATACAAACAGACAAACAAACATTTCCTTATATACATATATAGATAACTAGCTAATACCCGGTGCGCGTTGCTGCGCCTCTCAATGGAGGTTTAATTAAAGTTGATGTTACTGCAAAAAGTTAACACAAAAATTACACACTGTTTACACATGTAAATTTTAAAATGTATGAAAGCAATCTTTTTAAAACGATTTTTCTAGGATTATTCTAGTAATCAAAATTTTGTAATTCAAAGCAGTACAAACTACTTTCCAAAGTTTGACGTAATTTACTTCCAAAAAAATTTTTTAACCAATCGTAGGACCGACTGTTAACATACTCAACTCCATTTTCAAGTTGCTTCACACATATAAAATTTGAGGTCAACCGGTCAAATCGTTTCTAATTTATTTAGAGTTAAGTAACGCAAAAATCTATAAAAGCAACTGTGCCCCATTGGGTTAACGGAACTACACTCTTTCTCTTTGGGCAAAGCAGTATTGCGCTAAATTGGACGTAATTTTCTTCCAAATCTTTTTTTTGTCAATCGTCGGGCCGGAATGAGTTAACCAATTGCAAGTCTGTAAAAAGAGCTTATTTCATTCTCAAAACGGAACACATTTACAAAATTTGAAGAAAATCGGTTAAACCGTTTCAAATTTAGAGTAAAGTAACCAAAAACTTTATAAAAAGATGTTGAGTCGCAATGGGTTAATGCAACTCAATAAAATTTTTGTGTGGGCTTTCTTTTAAGCCAAAGCAGAATTTCGTAAAATCGGACAAAATTTGGACCCAAAATTTTTTTTGACCACCCGTCGCCCCTTCATGGGTTAAAAAATTCCAAAACTGTTAATAGTGTGTCTACTCAATCCTCAAGGAGCATCACGCATACAAAATTTGAAGTCAATTGGTCAAACCGTTTCGAATTTAGAGTAAAGTATTGAAAAAACCTATAAAAAGCTGTTGGGCCGCAATGGGTTAATGGAACTCAACAAAATTTTTTTTGGGGCTTTCTTTTAAGCCAAAGCAGAATTTCGTAAAATCGGACAAAATTTGGACCCAAAATTTTTTTTGACCACCCGTCGGCCCGACATGGGTTAACAAATTCCAAAATTCTTAATAGTGTCTACACAATTCTCAAAGAGCATCACGTATACAAAATTTGAAGTCAATCGGTCAAACCGTTTTCATTTTAGAACAAAGAAGTTTAAATACTTGCACCACAGCCCCAACTTGTCGGTCCGTTAGAGCAAAATTTTTGGGCCACGATTTCCTTCTGTACCCAAAAACCTCTATATACAAATTTTCATGAAAATCGGCTGGGCAGTTTAGGAGCCAACTCGTTACATACAAACAAACAAACAAACAAACAAACAAACAAATAAACAAACTTTCGCTTTTATATATATAGATGTCCAACCTAGAACTACTGATGATTCAACAAGCCCCTGTACTTATCTTGTATTTTTTCAAATTTTTAAATTGGTTTTCATCAAAATTCATATAAATTCTTTATAAAATGCTTCCCAAGAATTTTTTTCCACTCTACCACTTTAATATCAAGAATTAAGTACTTAGAGAATTGAATGACTGAGGAAAAAAATGTAGGAATCAATGTTTTGGAATACAGTGGGCAATAGAGTTTCCCGGAATAAAAGAAAAGAAAAAAACAAAATATTCGAACGACTATACAAAAAGTTGTATTTTGTAATGTAAATGACAAAATATTTTAAATTCCAAACCAAAATGAAATGTTTTGGAATGGAAATCAAAGTCAAGCATTTGTAGAAAATGACAAATCATTGTAAATAAAATGAAATATGATATTATGTCCTTCAGAAATTTTATGAAATCCAATGAATTGAATATTTCTTGAATTGAATTTATATTTGCCTTTAATTTGTATTCCGTTTTGTTGAATTGAAATTCAGTTTATCAACGGGTCAGAGGATGAAGGTTAAAGAGTGTTTAGCCTTAATTTTATTACAACACGTCGTGATTCATAACTGAACAAAAATTGGGATGGAGGGATTTAATATTTATTGAGACACCAATTAGAACGAAATGTAAGAAATGATGGATCTAGTGTGAAAATCAAGTCTAAGAACTGAGAAGTATATCTCAGCAGAAAAGTTCTTGTAAGTCTAAAGATCTTGATTTCCATGCACTAAACAATTTAAACTAGTATTATGAAATTAAATATTATAAAACAGTTTTCAAAAGCATTTCGTAGAAAACTCTCCTTTAAAATAGTCTTAGGAGTGCTCTAGCAGTTTTAAACACAAAACTTCTTTGAAATAGATAATCTTGATAAGCACTTCTATACGTCAGCTGAACCTGATGATGTTTTTTATAAATATTTTTGTATATTCTAAAATTCTTGGTCTGAAAGAAGAACATTAGCCAGCTTTCTAGAAATTCGTTGTATAGATATCTGAATTACAGCTCTCGATTTAAATATCTAGCTTTACTATCCTTTATTTGCAGCTTGCTAATTATTTGCAGATCCCTCACTTGACTACTACTTCTTAATAACACTACTTTGTTTTTTTTTTTTGTAAATATGATCAGTTATGATGAGTTTCAATAGCTCAACAAATAAACTTAATTCCGGTATAAATATACAAATGGCTGCCTCAAATAGTTCAAGCAAGTAATAATCCCCAAAAAAGAGGATCTAATAATCGAAATACACCAAAAATACCCCTTAATTTCACAATGACACATTCCCGCAATAAATTGAAATAACCCCCAAAAATTAAATTATCCCTTAACTCATTTCAGATATATTCAAAATCGGGGAATTCCCTTTTTCCAGAATATTTATATATACATATTCGTATGCATGTGCGAGCTTAAGACCTATGAGAGATTTTAGAGTTATATTCAAATTCAGGGAATTCTCCTTTTATAGAATATATATTTGTATATATATGAGAGATTTAGGTATGCCGAATTCTAATTTCTTCTTTAGATTTTAGTGTTGGAAGTTCAAAATCTAGATTTAATACAGAATTTAATATGGTGGGTTATTTCGCTTTTAAAAATACTTCATTTTGGGAGATTGTTTCATATGAAATATTGTCCCAAATAAAAAGCAAAGTATTACAATCAAATAATTCCCAAAATTTTGAAAATGGGCTATTATTCCGATTTTGACTACATATAAATTTTTGGGAAATTAATTTTTGTGGGACTATATCAGGGAGTAATACAAATAACATAATTTAAGAATACTATGAAAGTAAAATAAATTTCAAAATCATGCTAATACATAGTACACGAATGTCGCTTCTACTTTAATTACAAAAAAAAATTAAATAAAAATATGAAACTGTATCTAATTAATGTAAATTATAATAAAAATTTTAATTAAAGCCAATTAAATTGTGATCTTCATTTTCATTGTAATATTCTGCCTTCAAACATAGACTGCGAATCATTAGTATAAGTTCAATGTCCACTTATTGTAAATAATATAGAAGACATACAATGTCATTAGAACGGAAAGTTTGCTAATATGTTTTTATTTTTCTTTTTTATTTTCTTTTTAAATAAAATGTGAACAATTTGTATACACATTTGAAATTGTGTCGGTAAACTTTGTCGGCTTTCTAGTCACGGCATTTAATTTAAAATAGTATATACTTACTACTTAGTAATAATTAAAAGTTTCAAGACATAAAAAATTTTATGTAAAATATTTTATTGAAACCTTGAAATTAATTAAAGGTAAAATTAAATTAATTTCATTGCAAATAATTAGTAAATTTTAAAGTCTTCAAGTCTTTTGCAAAATGGAAAAGAAATAATTTGAATAAAAACGAGGAAGAAAGTAGGGTAAACTGTGTCGATTCTGGGGGAATTGCACGAACATAATGGCAGTTACTTCAACCTATTTTACGAGTGTAAACAAATAGAAATTTTTGCCGTAAAAGTTGATTATCTTTTACAAAATATCGATGATCTTCGCGGAGTATGAGAACATAAATTTCGAAGCTTCGAAGGTCCGGGTACCTTGACCGCTAGAACATCGATTTCGTTTTATTTACAGCTTCTTAAGCATAATTACAAACTGAGTATAACCTTAGAACTATGATTTTAATAAATTTATATTCTAAAATTCCGAAAACTGGTGATACACAATTTTTATGCCAAAATTTGAACACATATGGCAAACGAGCTGATCTAAAAATAAACGCAGCTAAGACTGAAAATATGCGTACAGAACACTCAACACATCAGCAAATTTACTAGAAGAAAGCCAAATTAAAGAAATAGAGCGTTCAATTATTTAGGAAACATGGTGACATCAAATGGGGGAACGGAAGTTGATGTTGACAGCAGAATAAATAAAGCTAGAGCTGCTTTTGGATCACTCTCAAACATGTTGCAGTCAAATAATATCGCCCTGCGTACAAAGTTAAACATATTTAAAACAAACGTCAAATCAGTACTTCGGCTGTGAAACATGGAAAATAACCGCCAATATCACCAAATAGTTACAGACTTATATAAACGGTTGTCTACGCCGCATCTTAAGAGTTCGTTGGCCGCAAATCATTACCAACACACACCTATGGCGAAAAACGAACCAAAAGATGATTGAAGTCGAGATCAGAAGAAAACCAGAAGAAAACATTCCAAGGCAATTTTTTGAGTGGATTCCACAAGGCAGACGACGAGTGGGTAGATCAAGGAAAGCATGGAGAAGTACTGTTTTGAAAGAAGCAGAAGCGCGGCGCAAAACGTGGTTACAACCATAAGGAATTGCTAAGGATCGTGCAAGGTGGAAAGGATTTTTTGACGCTCAATGCACCACTAGGGGTTCTAGGATCCAGTAAGTCAGTAAGGTAATGCTTATGCATATAAGGGTCAAACTATAGTAAAAAGTTCTTGAAGAATGATGCCTTTGGATCATCTGGTAGTGGTGATAATGAAAACAGAGGGTTGACTATTAAGGAGGATAACTATTGTGGGACTTCATCGTATTACTCATATTAAATAATATCAATTCAATAACAAAAACAAATTAATCATATTTTAGAAAAAGAAACGCAATAACTTTATCTTGCAGAAAACAAACCACAAATGCTGCTTATCACTATTTTAACACAATTAAAATAAAAATTTTAGCCGTACGATCAATACATAAGAAAGTGTTAAATAATTCAGTTGATTCTAACCACAAAAGCTATCTAAAATTATTTTAATTTTAAGAAATCGCTAAGTGGATCATGAAATAAGAAACCCTGCGAAATAAAGTCTTCGGGGTGTTATTTCTATTTCAATTTAGCTTTCGATCTTTTTAATAAGTAAAGCCCCGGGGTATTGTTTCAAAAGAGTTCGAAAATTCAATTGAAAAAGAAATAACACCCCATTCTACTTTTTAAACCTTGGTATATGAAAGATTATAAATTAAGAAGCATTTTAGAAATGTATATAAAATAAGGGTATTCTCTTATTCCAGATTATTTATTTATGTGTAGATTTTGAAGTAGGAGAGATTTTAAAGTTGCATTGAAAATTCTAGGAAAAAAGGAATATCTACCCTTTTTTAGAACCTAGCTCTAAGATCGCTTCATCTATATAAGTATTATCACTCTAGGACTTTATTTCTTAGGAAGCCGATGATTAAAACGAAAGAGATATAAGATGAGGGATGCCAAGCATTATTTCTCATTTACTATGAGAAAGAACATCCCGGAATTTTATTTCGCGGGGCCTAATTTTATGGCAGCAAATGAATATTTAACGTACGAATAGTAGCTATTTTGGAATAATATAATAATCCGCATTAAAAACGAACTACATGACCATGACTTCATAGTTAATGATTTATTACTAAACCGCCAAAATAAAAATTAAGTTTAATACATATGCTACATATATTCTAAAAAATAAATATGTTAAAATAAGTATGAAATATGAAAGCGATTGTACTTTCGTGTGTGGTTTTGAGTTTGATTTAAAAAAGTAGTGGTTAGCTATTGAGAAAGATTATTGAACGCAGAAATAAACTTTGATCTCTAGCAAAAAATGTATGATTTATAAAAATAATTATGCTGCTTGTTATTTGTGCTTTCTATAAAACGATTGATAGCATTTCGGGGAATCCCATAATTTTATATGATAATATTTAAAATTTTTTTTTAACTTATATTAAATTAAAACAAAATTTTATTATTAAAAGTATACTCTTTATTGGTGACTCAATAATAAGAATGACTCAATAATTGAAAAAATTATATTTGGTGTTTCTTAAATAAATTATTTCTTTCCATTTTTATTTAATTTTAATCGTTGCTTAGTGATCAGTTATCTTTGTCGACCCGGGGCTATTATTAGTTTTTTCTTACGAGGGAGGTTGTACAAAACTTTTAATCTTTTTCTTGTTATTTGACACAATAGGGTTTTCGAATAGTGTCGAATCTTAACAAATCCAAACATCCCTTTTTAGCACATTTTCAAAAAATTTTGTAAAAATGTGCCTATATAGTTTCACTCTGTCCGTCCGTCCGTCTGTCTGTCTGTCTGTCTGTCTGTCTGTCCGTATGTTTACAAAAACTTTTACATCGTTTGAAATAGAGAAAAGAAATTTTAACCACGAGTAGGTATTACAAAAAAAATTATTTCGTAGAAGAATTTTTTTCTGTAACCCCACCCGTTACGGAGCTGCAGCCCTCGAAAGTTGGGAAAAGCCCTATATTTAAATTGATATAATAAGAGTTCTGTTAGCTATATTTTCAATATAAAAACGGTAAAAGAGAGCTGCATTCTTAGGCTTTACAAAAATATATCACTTAAATGTACAGGGTTGCCATACGGTACTAAAATTTATCATTATGCAAAACTCAATTCTTGCAAAATTTTTGGCCCCACATATCTCCTAAACGGTTCCAGCTGGGGTCTTGGAATTTTGGGAGAAGTTAGAACTTCAAAAATTAGTAGGAGTCAGTTAACAAAATTTTTTTGTCACGTCCCCTGTTTAGCAGCTATAAGAGCTCGAAAATTGAAATTTTGCTATTTTTAAACACCTGTAACTTGAACACCCGTTCAAATTTTTTTTTGTTGATATACAAAATTTTAAGGTCCTACATTATACTTTAACATATGTTAAAAGATTTTCTTAAATTCAAAAGTGGTTCTTTAAATTGAAGAAAGTGTCTGTCAGTTTTAACCATTTTTGCTTATATAGTAAAATTCAAAATAAAATTCCAAATTTTGGTAGAATTCACAATTTAATTTCTTGAACCTAAAAAAGTTGGGGGAAGGGGAGTAGTGAGGATTAGATCCTTGAAAAATTGGGCAACCCTCCCCATAGAGGGGCTATTAGGACTTAAAAACTAAAAAAATTACGGTTTTTATAAGTAAGTAGTAACTTAGTCATCAACGTATATATTTCCTTAATAAAACGTTAACACTGAAGCTTCAACATTATATTCCGATAAAATAATCAGTATGAAACACTATATTATTATGAAAATGTGCTTTATTAAAAACCCTTGGTTTTTTTCATCACTTGTTTAAAATTAACCTTAGAATTATCTTAATAAAAAATGTAAGATTTAATGTTGGGAATTTCCAGGAGGTTCTTTCAGGTAGTGTTGGCTCTTACTTCTTAATTGACCATGAATGAATCAAAATATTCCTTCTTTATTATAAAATCTTTGAATTGCCTACAATGTAAATGTATAATTCGATTTTTTGAACACTGTAAAAGAAGGAAGGGACAGTGAGTGGGAGTAATGAATTTTAAAGCTGAAGAGGAGAATTTGGGGGAATCGTTGCACAATTTTTGCTCTATTTATTTTAAAAAGAAAAACAAATGTTAGTTTTGACACTAAACTTAAACTCCTACTGATTTTGAGAACTTGACATTGGATTAGACATCAGATTTCAAAATAAATCACAGTCAATGGCAAGCTTAGCAATTCTTCTACGTGTATTTAACAAAAATTATACAATGTAAGTTATCTAGATCTTATAATAATTAATCAAAATTTAATGAATTTTTACAAAAATGTATATACTATCATATACTAACATACTGACATCATGTAAATGATGCCATACCAAGTATTTATTATTTTATTAAATAAATGATATAATACTGATGGGTATAGACAGAATGGGATTCGGTATTTTACTTAAAGAATTTACAATTAATCAAAAAACATGTTTGTTATGAATTTTAAATCTAAAAATAACTAATTATGCATTGCTATGTTTTTTAATGTATTAAATTAAAACATTTAAAAATATTTATTTTATTATAAGTGTGTTAAATCGTATAAATTTTTTCCTAAAATTAACCCTGTATAAAATTGTTATTCACATTGATATACATGCTTATTTACCCATTCTACTCATATATATACTCTTTTCACATGTACTTGGCTCTTTTTTCAAAGGAATTTGGTCTTTTTTTTTTAAAAATCCTTATCTTGCGAACTAGAAGTAGAACTGTTTTTAATTGTCAAATCTAGTCCCCAATTCTATAATTGAAACTAAATAAATGATGAATAAAACCAAGGGTTTTTAAGAAAGTACATTTTCAAAATTGGATAGTGTTTCATACTGAGTTTAGGGTAGTAATTATGTATACAAATAAAGGATAATATTGATGGTGACGGGGTACCTAATCCCAAATCACAAAATCTGAATCTCGAAATCCCAAACACAAAATCCAAGATTGCAAAATTTTAAATTACAAAACCAAAAGCATTTTCAACTTACTATAAAATCCCAAATTACAAAATCCCAAACTGAGGAATCTTATTCGAGTTAGTACGAAAAAAAAAGATTAAAAATTTTTAAAAATTTTGACATTTTTTTATGAAGAATATCAATTTTGGAAATTAACATTGAAAATATTTAATTTTGGAATTTTTTTTTATTTTGAGGTTTTGGAATTTGGGATTATGTCATGTTGGATTTTGTAACTTTTTTATTTTGAAATTTTGGAATTTAGTTACTTTGGGATTATGTGATTTCGGGTTTTGATACGTTGCCACTGGTGACTAAGTTAATGATTAATAAATCTTATTATTAGTTTTTAAGTGCTAATAGACCTTTAATGACGAAAGTTTCCAGATTTTTACTAAACAAACTTATGGTGGTTCTTGAGGTAACTTAAACACACCCCTCTTGGCCGACATTTCCAGGTTCTAAGAATTAAATTGTGACTTTTTCTTAGATATTTATTTAGCTTCTGATGATCTATCTTCTTTCGAAATTTCAAGTTTCTATCTTCAACCGTTCAAAAGATATGTGGGGCTGGTAAATTTGCATAACGGTAAATTTTTGCACCGTATGGCAATCTTATACATCTGTACGATATGTTTATATGAAGCTTATAAAACCAGCTTTCATTTACTATTTTTAGATTGAAAATAAATCTAATTATAGGATTCTTGATATAACAATTTAAATATAGGTTTCTTCCGATTTTTTTTCCGAAGCATACGGTCGTACAGACAGACGAACGGATAGAGTAACTACATAGGCACATTTTTTCAAAATCTTTCGAAAAAGTGCCAAAAAGGCAATAAGGGGTGACTTTAAGAGGCAAATTTTATTAATTTTCTCTGTAGTTGTTATGTTCAACATTCAACATAACAACTGGGTTCCAACAACATGGTTCTAAGAACGCTTCTAACTAAAAAAAATTTAAGACTATTTTTATTTGGAAAAATATCAAATTGATTTGAAAATAGATAAATGTTATGTTACAAAGGACCAAGTTCCTGTGTAATAGATATAAATTTTTATAACCTTTCTTGCAATATCTATATATTAAACAATTTAAATTATTTAGAATTTTCTCATTTTCCTTTTCACTTTAAAGGAAAATTTTTATTCCTTTCTTTATTCTTAATATCATATACATTTCATATACAAAAACCTTGATCGGATGTAAGGTTAGGCTGAGGCATTGAATATTACCGGAAAAAAAAATGTATTATTAATTAGAATTCATGGCACGCATAGCTTATATTATTAGATACAGTGATACATATTGTTATACGTATATGTATGTTAATACACGAATATGTAAAATTTTTCATTTGAAATGCGATTAAAAAATAACAAATGACAAGAAAAGTAATATTGTAACATAAAAATATTAATTATATCACTTGTGTGATACAACAGTATCGGAGAAAATATTTTGAACAAAATATTATACTTATTTATTAATTTCTGAATTTTAACTTTTATTTTTGATAAACACTTACAAGCTCAAATGTTCGAAGGTATGCTTAATATTTATTAAGCTTTAATGAATAGTTTTTCACCTGTTTATTTGAACAGGTGATATCATAATAAATCTAGTATTTTGTGCGTTTTCATCCATTATCGGATTTTGAAAGTCGATTGTAGTAACTGGTTAAAATTTCTCCTTTGCAGACTTTCTGTCACCTATGAATTTTAGTTAATTTTTCTACCACTACTAAGGTCCCACTAACTGTTTTCAAGTTTTAAAGTTTTTTCATGACTTTGAATCTTAATATGTAAATGTCTGTCTAATTAAAAAACAACTTTGTAACAAAAAGTCTAGAAAATATGATCTATTTTAAATCAGTCAGGGGTTAACTTAAATATTATTAAAAGTCATATGAACCTAGACTGCAAATAAATGAGGTTTGGTGACAAACGCTTATTAACTAAAGAAATTCTTTCCAATAAAATTTTTTTTTTCCAGTTACTCCTCGTGGGAGCATAGGGCATCCCCTTGCCTCTTCCATTGGGCTCCCAAGTTTTCCCGTCTCTAGGTAGTTGAGCTGTTGCTGTTTGACGCCAGGTGTTGTAAGGTCGACAGCGCCTTCTATAACGTTTAGGGGTTCCGTTTTAGAAATCGTTATGTTAGTTGGTAGTTTTCTCAGATTGTGGCCTATCCACCTCCATTTTCTGCGCTTGATTTGGCTCATTGCCGGTATTTCGCCTTTTAGCTGCCAAAAGTCCCTATTACTGATGGCGTTGGACCAGAATATTCTACATATTATTATTTGGCACTTTTGAGCTAATAAGATATAATACTTGGAGCTAATAAAATATAATGAGCTCTAAAAACTCATTTCTTTTAAACGATTATTTTTTGAAGTTTTTATTTTAAAGTTTAACAGGGACGGACTGAAAGTTACCTATTGTTTAAATCCAAGTTCAAGTTCGTTTAATTATATTATACATCCAATAGCTTCACTAATATTTTATTCATTATAATCGTAAATTTAATATACATAGTTAATAGAATTCCTAAATTTTCAATTCACGAACTTCAAGTCATATGTTCAAAATTTTTAATTTAAAATTGTGTCTAATATTTTTTGTACTGCACTTTATTACCATGAATGAAATCCTTAAAATAGGTATGTACATACAATAAATTAACTGTGAAAATGTGAAATATATTGTATGGAATATAGAACATGATTTAAGAATTTAATAGCAAAGGTAAAACAATATATGTGAATTTTCAAGGTCATTTTAAATGTTAATAGTCGGTTAACTGTTGTAAAGCCTTTAAATATGCAACAGTTGGTTAAAATAAATGTTTGTTTTTTTATTATTTTTATTTTTATTTAAAAAGTTTCGCAATTTTTTAGAATTAGATAGAATTTATTTCACTTTAAAAATATTTACATGTTTTGTGGTATCTGTCATGTGTTTTATATTTGATATGAAATTTGAATAAATTTTATACCATTTTATACTCTTTTAAATATGTAAGATAATATTAATATTAGGTGTCTGTTTACTAAAAGATTATTTTATGTGGTTGAATCCCACTTTTTCCAAAAATTTTAAAAAGTTAAATAACTTTTTGCTTACTAAATTTAATTTATTTCAACATTAATATTTAAAAAATTTTAATACTGTTCTATTGGAGTTTTAATTTCAAAAAAAAAAAATTTCAAAACCGAAATGTACATTTGTATCAAAGTCCCATTCTAAAGTTAGATTTTTAAAGGACATAGTTTTAAGAAAACTTCGAATTACACATTCTGAAAAGGGGGGTGCTTTGATTTAGCAACAAATTCTAAAAATTAAGTAAGATAGTACTGAGGCTATTAAACTGTTAGACTAATAAGTACCTAATCTATACCATAGGTAAATGTTAGAACAGGTGGTCATATTAAAACCGTGTTGTTAGAATTGATCTTAATGAATTCCACATATAATTTAAAGATGAGATAGCACTAAGCCTTATAACATGTAGAAACATCTTAGATTTTCAATAGATACAATTTTATTTTTGTTTATATTCTAATATTTTGTGTTAGTGCTGCATGGTATTCTATATCTGTGAGTTATATTATTCAATTAAATTATTTGTTTATATTTTGCATTTGCTTATATTTTAATATTACTGTACTTCTTATTAAAGATATATGTATAATTATTAATTATTGATTAAGCTATTAGTTTGAACCTAATGGCGAATCAAGTTGAAAACAAGAAAAGTTAACTTTCACTGGATTTTGAACCGCGGGCCTTTCGCATGAAAGGTCGGCACTCTAACCACTGTGGCACCAAGCCGTTAAATTATATTTTTAGGTTTAACTTGTCTATAATAATATGCTGATGTACTCCTTATTATTTTTATAGAACTATTAATTATTAGGTTATGCCATTAATCTGAACCCATTTCTAATATTAGACGACTCAAATCCAAAACTAGATAAAAATTTTTACACTTTCACTGGAATTCGAAGCAAAAATCCTCGAATAAGAGGTCGGAATACAAACAACTGTTTAGATTGATTACAGTAGACCAATCATTTACTTAATTGAAAAAAGGAAAAAACGATTCGAAACACAAGGCAGAGCCTCGGATAAGAAAAAAGCAGATGGAGATGCCTAGTAGATATCCTATGCTCCCAAGAGGAGTAATAAGGACAAAAAAAAAAAAAAAAAAATACAAACAACTGTACCATGTGCCAAATATTAATATTCTAAAAAAAGGGGTGCCCTAAATTCCGTAACCAATTATATAATCTGTCCCAATTCTAGATCTCGCCCTTATAGAACAATAAAAACTGAAATTACAATAGACTAGCTGATTCCATTTTCTTTCCATTGTTTTGTGTTTGACTTCGACGCTATTTAAACTCCACCATTGAAAATTTGTTTAATCATAACTTTTTACTAATAACAAATTTCGAATTACTATAGAAAAACCTTAAATGAACTTTGGAACTTAAACGTGCAATTATTTTGTTATTAAATTTTTATTTATTTTATGAATGAAATTGTTAAAGCATTCATTCATAAATTTTACATTAAAAATATTTGAAAACCAAAATATTTATTAAAATCTAAATAAATTTACATATAAACCAGATAATTTAATTTAATTTTCAAATAGTACCTCATTGATTAGTAATAACATAATATTTAACAAATAAACACACATAAAATATATATATATAGGAACAACTTCAATTGCTGAACGCACAAAAAATTCAATTTAAAATATCTACGAAAAATTAACAGAATTCGAATTATTTAGGTCGTTGCAGAGATGAACTGTGGTTTTGAATAAAATTTTTGAGTCTGAACTTGTTTCACTATAAAATATTTGAATAACCGCAAAATTTTTATTCACTAAAAAATTTAATTTGTAGCATTTAAGAGGCATTTTAATTGTCCATTCGTCCAGTTTCGAAATAAATTTAAAATATATATTGAAAAATGACGTCACACACATTTTGACTGAAAATATTGCATACTTTTAGGGATCAATGAATTTATTATAACCAGGCCTGGATTATTTTTTAATAGTTTACTATTAAAAGTTAGATTCGTAATGGAATGTTCAGTTGATGCTTTTAAATATTAAAATGTAATATTATTTTGAATTTAAATAACATAGTTTTCATCCAAAAACGAGGAAGATTATAGTTGCCCTTGTCAACTTTTAGATACCCGTGCGTGTATTAAATATATAAGAAATTCTTATATTGCAATTGAACTGTTTGACAGAAAATTCAAAATATTTGTTTTTTTATATTTAATTGAAAAAAAATTAATAAAAAAAAAATGAATTAAAAAAAAAAGATGAATTTAAAAAAAAATATGCTCTCAACGAGATTCGAACCCACACTTTCCAATTAAAATGTCGACGTCTTAACCACTAAGCCATCGACCTTACGTTCATATCAGTTTTTTTTTTTTAATTATTATAGTTGCGATGGTATCAATTGTTTGTTTTGAATAACTGTTTTGAATTTTTTTAAAAATGTTTTAAAAAAAATAAATAATTTATAAATGAGAATTTTAAGATGAATTTAAAAAAAAAAAAATTTTGCCCCAGCCAGGAATCGAACCGAAACGTTTTGACTACCAGTCCCATGTCCTACACACTATACCATAGAACAATTAATAATTTGTTTACAAAACGAGTTTTTATTTATCTCATTTTTTTTTTTTTTTAAATAATTCTAGTTACTATGGTATCAATTGTTTGTTTTAAATAACAGTTTTAAATAATCGTAGTTGCTATAGTATCAATTGTTTGTTTTAAATAACAGTTTTGAATTTTTTTATAGAAATATTAAAAAAAATTAATAATTTTTAATATAAATGAATCTTCTGTCTAATTTTCTATAAAATAAAATTTTTTCAAACATAAAATAAATACATATATTTTATTAAAAAAAAAAATAGATAAAAAAAATGAATTTAAAAAAAAAAAAAAAATTTCCGTAGCCTGAATTCGAACCGAAACATTTTTGCTACAAGTAACATGTCCTAACCACTACACCACGAATCGATTTATAATTAAGCAACAATTTGTTTGTTTTTATATTTGGTTTCTATTTTTCGTTATTAATTTTAAAAAAATACTCATAAAATATCGAAAAATTTGTATGGCAGCTACCCGAAGCCTTTCTCCGATTTTAACCAAAAACAATAGGGAACCTACAAATTGTCTAAAAATTACTTTGTGAAAGTTTCAGAACTCCAGCTCTTATAGTTTTTGAGTTATCGTGCTGACGGACGGACGGACGGACGGACGGACGGACGGACGGACGGACACACATAGCTAGATCGATTCAGTTTTCGATGCTGATTCGATACGTACCCTTGACACTATATCTAGCTCTTATATTTCGATGCGTTACAAACGGAGGAGTAATTTTAATATACCCGATGTTCATATATGTATGCACGGGTATAAAGAAATACAAGAAATATAAAACATAATTGAACCACAACCCCAATTACTTTGGTATTTCGTTGTTGTGTTTTTTTTTTAAGTTTTAGCAATAAAATGATGTCCTTCTGTTAATGGACGGAAAAAAATGAGGAAAAAGTGATTTAAGGTTAAACTTGAAAAATAAACGAGGAAGAGTGTAGAGATGACTGTGTCAACTCTAGGATATCCGTAAGAATGTAGTATAAACATTCTATCATCGGGATAATTACTTCTGACAAAATTTCAAGTTCACAATTTAATTGACTCGGATTTATGTAAACAAGTTTTACCTTACACTGCACACCTTATACTGCATATTAAGTTATTCTCATATTAAAGAAAAAATTTTAGAGCAGCTAGTAGACCCCGTTGCACTTAACTAACCAATTTTCCGCGAACTTTAGCCATATAACAGAGTTATAAAATTTCAGGCACCCAAATTAGTTAGGTATCACAACTAATTGAAACCATTGCACTAGACCAACCAAATTTTGCACAATATTTGACAATGAAATTAAAATATTTTCGGAAAAATTTTAGATACCCAGTGTTATTAAGCATAGAGTTATTTTATTATTAGAAAATAAGTTGTTGGGAGCTACATGAACCCGTTGAGCAAACTGAATTGATTTCAATAGTGATGATGGCTAATCTTTAAAAACGAATCCAAGTCCTTTATGGGTTATAGTGCGGACTGTCAGACGGATTAACGCACACACATAGCTGGATCGATTTCGTTTTGGATTTCGATCTGATCCATACCTTGGAGTCTGTATCCCTCTTTAACTGCATCACAAACGTAATGGCAAATTTAGTATACTCTTTCAATATACGTTCATACGGGTATAAAAAAACATAAATTTTAAATTTCGGTGCACGTATTTTAAAGTTATTTTCAATTTTATTTTTATTTGAGTTGAAAAGTTTTTTTTATTTGATGGTTTTGAAGTTTATTAATTAGATGGTATGTCTATATTTGGGTTCTATTAATGACAGTAATTTATCCATACAAAGTGTTCTTTAAAAGTGCAAAATTAAATTTTATAGAAAATTGAATGTAATGTAAAACTTTTCTAAGCTTTTTATTTAATTTGAACAAAATTTGTGTGATTAGTACTGATTAATACGTTCATCATAATTTATTAGCTAATACCTAGTGCTTGTTGCCGCGCTTCTTAATAGTTTTTAATATTAACTGTAGGATACACTTGACCTTGTACATTAGATGTGAGCTGTATCTATCACGAACTATTTCTGTTACTCCAAATGAAGTTATTAATTTAAAACATGAGTTTTCCTTTCGAATGGGTTTTAGAAAGTGAATTAAGTTGAAATCAAGTTAGTTAGAAGTAGTTCAAGTGGTTGTGCCATTTGACCAACATAGGCCAACTGATTCTTTCCGAAACTTAAAAGCATAACTATATAAACACCATTTATTCATTTGACCAATCTTGATATGGGAGTGTGTAGACGCAGTGAAGCTATGGTTCGAACATTTTTAAATCTTGTCAATCGTTGTTCAAGTGTTTCAACAAATCTGAAGTAGAACCTTTGAATAATGTTTCCAACGCTTTTAAGCGGTGTCCAAGCTGATTAGTAGTTTCACCTGTTTTTTGAAGTTAAAGCTCTGAAGGATTGAACACTGTTAGATCTTGCCAATTCTTGTTTAGATGTTTCAAGAGCTCTTGAAGTAGAAACCTTCGTTCGACTACTTTCCAGTCGGATATAACGCACATGGGTTATTTCAGCAACAAAGGCAGATATTAGCTTCTTAGATCTATTTGATTAGTCAAAATTTGTAACAGTGTTGCTTGAGAAAAAATTTTCGAGCTTAAGGCAATAATTCAGCTTTTCGGAGCATTTAATTGATTTGAAAAATAAGCATATTTATCTGACGAAAATGTCAGTTTCTGAAAAATAGTTGATGAAATTTAAATGAATAAATTAATTTTATATACAGACTTTGGAATTCAATATTATACTTTAAAACTTCATTTTGTAAACTTAAAATTGATTTGAAAAACTACGACTACCTTTTTTGTAAAATTCTTTGTTAAAAACTACGACTACTTTTCAATTTTTTTTTTTACAATAAGTTATCAATTATCAAGTAATTTTTTTTCAAAATTATTTTAAAATTGAATTTTTTCATCGTAATAAATTTTTGTAATGGTCTTTTTGTAATTTCAGTAACAATCAATTTGAACTTAGAATACATAGCAATGTCCAGTATCTTAGCAATTTTATATTTCTATGAACACTCGATTGTGAAAGAATAAATTGTATTTATATTATTGAGGAATTTTTTATGGTATGGGTTATTAAATTTAATAATGTACATGTGTATTGAATTATATTTACTTTGATTTTGTTATCATTCAATTGTTCAACTAAACTTCGGTATCTAAAAATTTGTTATTATATAATATTTCGATGAAAATTTATTGCTGCATGACTTACTTGAGAGTTGAGACTTTTGAAAGGTATTCAAATTCTAAACGAAACGAGTTTAATACTAATTGTAACAAATCATTTATAATACAAAAAATTTAGACCCAATAAAGCTTGAAGAATAGTTCAGTTTTCTCATACCTTTGCACACTCTAGTTTATCAAGTCAAACTAATTTCACTTGAAATTTTTATTTGAATATTTCATTGGACATTTAAAAGATTGTGCGATGGTATTTGACGTTTTTGTTTGTGTAAATCCTAAAATAAGACATGTAGCTCAGTTAAGCCTGGCCTAGGAAGAAAATGGGTTATGGCAACAATCTACCTTATTCAACACACCTACAAATGAAAACTGTCTGATGTCTTTACGTAAATTTGTTCGACTTCTTGAAGCTCAATATCTAGAAATTTAAACATGTGAGGATGGCAGCTAAATCAAGAAATGTCGTGGAATTAGTTAATATATAAATAGCTTACAAAAATTTGGCGTTTTTTATTTACTTTAAAGATTATATTTTACTATATGAGATTTATTTTAAAGTAGTTTGTCATGTTCTGTTGTATCGGTGCCTCGAAGACTTCTTTAAACTACTTGGCAAAATTGCAAGCGCAAATACTTTTACATTCTCTTAGAAACATTTGAACATTATCATGTCATGTTCTATTGTATCGGTGCCTCGAAGACTTCTTTAAACTACTTGGCAAAATTGCAAGCGCAAATACTTTTACATTCTCTTAGAACCATTTGAACATTATCCTACATATTTCTTAGGTAGGAACTGGAATATCCTAATATGAAATTTGACTTCTGAACATCTTATTTTATATCTTTATCAACTACTACAAGTATGTGCATTTCTATACGTCACATATTTAAATTTACTCTGTCTCTAACGTAATAACAATGATAAAGTTGTTTTTCACTAATTAAACACTAATCTGCTTCATGTGATTTTTATTATTTAAAGTATCTAGTATGAGGTGTGCTAAGATCACAATAGTTACAAGTGACCCTATATTGAACAACAAAAACAAACGTTTAATTATGTTCTAATTAATGTATCATTAGCGGCAATTCAATAAACTCCAATAATCATAAATCATAATCCAACTGATAAAGAAAATATTTAGATATTAGATAACAAATCTAAAATAAAGCCATTTACAACATATTGATGTTTTAAAACAGCGCATCTGTACAATATATAATATAAATAATAGAGCTGCAGGGTATAAATAAACAAAAAAGCGCTTAGTAGATTTTATAAATTACTGCTGAAATATGCTTCATCTAGTTTCGAATTTCGGAATTAAATTTTTTGGAGGATAAAGCCTTTTAATACTGAACGGCAAAGGTATTCTGCCTTTAATTCTAGGGTTACGGAGAACTTTTGTAACTTGCATTGGTTCTTTAATTCATTTTCCACTCCTTTAAGGAGTATATAGAGCATAGATCTACTTCAGTTTCTAGAGACTAGAGGTTTCAGTTTCTTTTATCGCTAATACGATAAAACGTTGTTTACTCGGCTTTAGCTATTGTATAAGATAATGAATACACAATTGTTAATTTTTTGCGCCAACTATTTTATCTAACACAAGAGTTTATATATTTTTATTAAATCTTATTTTATATTACGATATAAACTATTACGATAACTATGCAATTTTGCATATGATCAATTTTTCATTTATGATCGCACTGAGTTTTGAACTCGAGACCTCCGACGTGAAAGGCGGCATCTAAACCACTACGCTATTGGTCAGATACATTTAACTGTATTTACCCTTCTCCTTATATAGTTCTTGTCTCTGTCCCGCAATGTCTATGAAACAAATGTAAGGCTGATTTAAGATTATGTAATATATTAGGGGGCATCTTATCATATGATTCAATTACGAGATCACATCTTCAAATCTTCTTATTTATAATTGAAAATAAACTTCGAAAGTCAAACTTTCCATGATAGTGTACAATCTTGACCTTCAGTCTGCAGATAATGCTAGTACAGTTGTATCGTTTTTAACAAACAAAAGATCTATTTTTAAATCTAGAATATTCAGAGCTCTGTGATACATAGGCGCGGAGGAAATATAGGAAAGATAGGTTCTATAAATACGAGCAGAAGAGTTCTTTAGGGTATAAAGAGAAGGATTCAGATGAACTAATAAATGAAAGGGTGAACTAATAAGTGAAAGGGAAATTTTAATAAGAAATCGTAATATATTCTAGTAAAAAAAAACTACTTATAAGCGTGTTTGACTAGGCATATAGAATATGTTCTGTACAATATATATATAAAAAAAAGTATATATTAACTTTTACTTATCATATACGTGTATCTTTTTTTTTTCATAAATCAATAAGTTTCATATCATAATACAAATTGCCGGTATATTTGTACAATCTTTTATTACCTGGTATATTTATTCAAGTGGCTTAACACTTAGCTTTTATTTTTGGCAACTTTGTTCTTTAATTAATCCATTTTTTTGTTTATTTTTTAATATTTTTGTATATTTTAATGGTTTATTATTATTATTATTTTTTTTATAATTTAATTTGAATTTATACGAATTTTATGGAAAAGTAAAAGTAACACATGTTTAAGTTAAAAAAATATATCTATAGATTTTTTTTTTATTTTTGAATAAATATCTAATGAAAATAAATGTATATATATATATAAATGTATATATACAAGATTGTAAATTGTATTGTAAATTATTCTTAAATAATTAAATAATTTTAATAATTTTTTTGCGAATTGTTCATATACAGACTAGACATGCGAGTACCAAAGTAAATTATTTAATATATACATGCGCTTAGAATGAATAATCGTTTTTAATTAGAATGTACATAACACTTTTAATTGTAAAATATTGACTCAAAAATTAAAAGTGAGTTCATTTTAAAAACTACATAGTAAAAAGTGACTAGAAAGTATAATAAGTATTAAAAAAATAATAGGCTGCTCTGCAATGTTTGGAGCAGTCACAGTTACAGTCTTAGTAATAAATAAATTTATAAAATGTTTAAAACCTAAAGGCTTTATTTTACAATTAAGTTATTTTAGTAAGAAATAAAAGCCTATAGCCTTTAAAAGCCTATAGCCTGTAAAATTCAAATATTTCCAACACTTTCTATATTCTAATCACTAATCAGCCCTGTATATGAGTTTCACACAATTCCCTTCAAGCCTAAGAAGAATCCTCTCTTCGTCCCGTTTTTAGCCCTTCCTCTCACCACGCCCCTAAAAGGAATGGAAGCTGCTGTTTTTGCTTGTTATATTTTCGAATATTAGCAGCATTTGGATGATCTATTTGGAGGGATTTATAATCTGTTCTGTAATCACGTTTACGGAATATACATATATGACATCGGGTATATTAAAATTGCTCCTCCGTTTGTAACCCATCGATCTAGACGAGCTAGATATAGTGTCAAGGGAACGTATTGGCTCAGAATCGACAAATAAGTCGAACTAGCTATGTGTGTCTGTCTGTCTGTGTGTCAGCACGATAACTAAAGGAGCTACAGTTTTTATGGTTTTTTTTTTTTATTAAGCAAAAATTATGGGATAATGAGTTAAATTTTTTTCAACTATTTTACATTTTTAAATTTTTTTTGTAATATATAAAATAGCTTAAGGGAAATAAAAAACGGTTTATTTTATTGTACAGATCGCAGTGGGTATGCACGGGTATCTAAAAGTTGACAAGGGCAATTATAATCTTCCTCGTTATATTTATAATTAATATTAATTTTTAAAAATGTGGAATGTTTTACGTGTCATCCTTGCACAGAGGCCATGCCAATATTCTCCGTATCTTCCTAATTTTAGTATATATGTTCTGCCGAAGCAAAATATTATTGAATGTCAAGTTTTAAAAATTATTGAAAGAAATTATTGAAGTTACACAACTTTAGAAATTTTGAGAAAGACTGTCTTAACTACTTTTGCATTAAAACTTAGTATGTTCTCAATTTTCGATCTTACATTAATCACAAATAGTTTTTAATTATTAACCTTTCTTAACTATATGCTTATTGTCATAACTTTTCATACATTTGTTTTATCTAGGAAATATAAATCAATACTACAAATTTACAATTAGATTAAATTCCTTTACAGGTTATGTTTATTTTTTACAGTTTTATGTTCAATATTATTATTATGAATATATAACAATATAGAACAAAATATTATTATGCTTTTTCTAATCAGAACTTCATAGGGCTTGTATCAAATATAGTTTTGGAACAACAAAAACTAATCAAAATAATGACAATTTGATTATTAGATTAGTGATAAGTTGTTGGTGCAATATTTCCCAGGTCTTATTTTAAAATCAATTATATATATTTCGTATGGCCTTATTTTACGAATCCAAAACAAAGCTTATAGGGATTCTCAGTTAAGTTATAGGAACTCACAGTCGCATAGTCGCAGGTTACAAGCTTAAATAATTTTCTGTCAAAAAGCTGCTTCTTTCGAAAAACTTTTAAAAAATTTTATGTATTTAAGGAGTTGCGTGAAGAACCGTATGTGGAGATTTATAACGTCGAAGTTCAGCCACCGTGATGACAACTTTATAAAGAAATTTTTTAAATTTTGTATTTACATATAAATTTTAAAAGTTCTTCCAAAAATGTTAATAAAAATAAATTCTATTGAATCTCATAAAAACAACTTAGTTGTTTGAAATTTAATAATTATAAACCGATACACATATGCTTCTTCAGCTTTAATTGAAAAATTATTATTTTAAATGTGATTAAAATTTCAAAATTAACTTGAAAGTCTAATGTATACTAAAAATAATATGTTACACCTGTCATTTATATTTTAATAGTTTCTTACATCCTTTTAGAAAGTGTTTATAATGGGAAATTAATTTTATATGTTTCTTCATTCTACGACTCTTTCAATGTTTTTTGACTCACCCAGAATAACCTTTGTTTTTTTACATGTGTTGATGGGCATTAAATTTAATTTTACTCATTATTCATAATAAACCTGAGTTCTTTAAATTTAGATTGTAGGACTTAAAAAATAATAGTTGAAAATTTCTTCTATATGTATATATTTACTTACATACATTAATTTTACATATATTATAAAGAACGTGCAAAATTTTATCTAATAAGTTTTATGGTTGCGGAATTTCCTGTTCGTGATGGAAATCCGCTCTCATATGAAAAAAAGTATTTTAAGATATTTTATAGTTTTTTGATAGTATTCGGATATTCTTATATTAATGTGATAATAATGTAGGTTATTATGGTGGAAGTTTGAAAAAAATATCCAAATTAGGAACACACATTAATGATTTTTGAAAATATGGACTAAGAAAATTAGAAACGCCATAAAGTATGCAATTCTTCAAATGCAAACTTTATTATAAGATGTTTGAGCGAATTTGGGGGATTTGGGATTATTAAGCAACGTGATATATATTAGAAACATTGAAAAAGTTATATTCAAATACAAATGCTGATATTAAAATGAAAAAGTTTAAATGGGCAGAGAAGATTTCAGAAAATTTCTTAATTCATTTATTTAAATTCTAATATTATAGAAAAGGTACTTAAGCTATATTAGTGTTTCCCTTGGCTACATAGGCCATTATGGGAATAACTTATATCTATTATACAGGGTGTCTGGGACTCAAGTACGCGCACTACACTCAGTGATTGTGGGCATTTAAACAAACAAAAAATTGTACTGGAGTGGGGGTCTATTGTGGACCCTTTTCGAGATATGAGGGATTAAAGATTTTTAGGAGACTTTTTATAAAAAAACTAATAACTTTTGAGCAGCTTACTGTAGAGAGATAAAAAAAAATCTATTTTGTAGAGTAAGTTGTCAGCTAACGAAATGTAGAACCTGCTTGCCTGATCTATAAATACGTACCAAGTAATACTTCTGAAGAAATAAAAATTATATGCCGAAATTCCAACCCTTTGTACGTAATATAATCAAATATGTACACCGCAGAGATTTTTCAAACTAGAACTCTGAAATATTGCAATTTTTCTATAAACCGCAACTCCAAATTGTAGAACGCATTACCTTATGTTTTTCTTAATACTTATGATTTAGAAAAATTTAAGAGAGAAATCAGCTCATTCCTTCTGGGTTTTCCATTCAACCGATGTCTATCATTGGTCATATGTCTCACCGTTTTAGTCATTATACTGCGCAAGCACTTTGGGTGCATGTTCCATTATTCTGACGCCTTAGGAGTTTTTTTTAAAGAAGTAAGAATCTTACACTATCGGGTACATCGGAATATAATTTTTTAGGTGCCTTTTGAATGTTTTTTCTCCCGTGGAAAAAAAAAACACTTTTTTTTAAAATGTATATTGAAAATAACTAATTCTTTTAAATATATTAATATTTCAATAAAACTGAAATGTCATTTAGAATAAAAACTATTTGAATCTAATTTAAGGTCACAGCAATTAGAATGGAAATCATTTAAAAAAAAATGTATTAAATTTAATGTGTGAAAAGTAAGTGAAAGAAATGAAAAATAATTAAAAAGATTGACAGAATATGCGCTGGCGTAATAATAGAAATTAAAACATTTAACTGTTAAAAACTATTTCAAAATATAAATGATTTGGTTAAAAGCTTTTTAATTGCATTCTAAATTAAAAAAACAAAAAAAAATTTAAATAAAAAAATAATTGAATATTTTTTCGTAAGTAATTGAATAAAATTATTTACTTGCCTTCTGTCTCAGTGATTACAACGGTCATTACGGTTTTTGAACTTGAATCATTTATGAATCACTTACAGGAATTGAAATAAAAAAATTTAATACATGTTTAAATAAAATTCTTAAATTAAAAAAAAAACATATTAGTGAAATAAACAAGGGATTTTAAAAAAGTACATTTTCATTATTAAACCTTCTATAATTTTAAAGAAATCTTTTATAATTAAAAGAGAACCTATTAAAGAAACAAGTTACAAGTTAAAAGTATCTGGGATACCCGTATGACCGTAACATGTACATTATATCATCCGGTTAATTACTTTTGGCAAAATTTCAAACATACAGCTTTATTAGGTGAAGTGTAATGCTCATATAAAAGAAGGAGTTGTATGGTAGCTACCGAACCCATGGACCAAAATGGCTGGATTTAAAAAGTGAAGACGGCTATTGCAAAAAAAACGAATTTGCGAAAATTTCTCGACCCTAGCTTCTTTAGTTTTTGAGTTATCGTGCGGACGAACAGATGGACGGACATACATAGCTAAATCGATTTATTTTTCGATTCTGATCCGATTCATACACTTTAGTTTACATCTACCCTCCCTTCCTTCTCTGCGTCACAAACGTAATGGCAAATTTATTATACCCTTTGAATATGTACTCATACGGGTATAATGACGAATTTTCAATTTTTGTCCGCCCTAAATGGAGGGCGTTATAAAAACAATTTTCTTAAATGACAATTACTTATTCCAGAAAATAGGTTCTTTCACTTCACGATTCCAGTTTAAGTCGCTTCGAAGGTATTAGACGTCAAAATTTACTTTAAATTAGTTTCGAATAATGCTGATATAAATTACCGTATTGCAACACTGTATTAAATAATCTTCTTAGCATTTTTTTCAAAAAATATGCAAAAAATAAACATTATTTATAGGTAAATAAAAACTTAAAAACCAATGGATTCAAATTTAAATAAAATTAAAATGATAAAAACATACATTTATACATTTATCTGTTTTATATTTACCTGGGACAATTTTGAGTTTATTTGATAATTCAGTTTATTAAACTTTAAATCGCAAAAATTTATTGTATATGGACATCTTTAAAATATTAATATTTAATGTCCTATAATACATAAATAAAATTGTAAGTGTTTTATCTGTACACGATAGTTGTTTTATCTGTACAATACAGATGTTTTATGTTTATTGCTAATGTAACATAAAAAATTAATAAATTTTTTGAGGAACTGAAGTTTAAAATATATATTCTGGGAATGAAATAATTCCGAAAATCGAAAAATTCAGAGAAATATGAAACATCTTGTGAAAATAAATTAGTACAAGATTTTACCATATTTTAGAACCTTGTGATAAAGTTATTCAAGGATACATTAAAAATTAAAATCAATTACTTTGGTAAAAATATTGTTAATTTGATTTATTAATTGAACAATCAAAATTTACTGAATTAATTTTCAACACGGCTTATGGGAATTAGTTTGTAATTCGCTAGTTGCGCTTTTAAATTCATATCTGATCAAATGTATTTGCCAAGGTTGATCATGCATACGTGTTATAGATAAATGTTGTTCGATATAGATAAATTTGACAAGAACATCCTTTCAACTCGTGTATTGTATATTGTACCTCTCATTCCTAACACTTGGTTAAAAAATGGTGCAAACTTAGTGCATTAAAAAGTCTCGCCATACCGAAGGGAACACCACACAGTTCCAACGGATTTCATTTGAAGCTATAAAAAAGGAATGAGCCCCAGTAAAAAAAAAAAAGGAAAAAAGCTCAGTTAAAGGTGTTAGAAGGTTAGTAAATGAAGAAAATTACTTATTTAAAAAGTCTTCTAATTATGAAGAGAAATCCGAAGTTAACTAACAATGTAATTTTTATAACGAGGACTTTAACGAAGACAATCAATACTTCTTGAACGACTAAAATTACTCATATTTTTATATAATTCGGCTTTACTTTTATATAAAATACCATAGACTATGATACCTTCTATACTCGAATTTTTTTGTAATTTCTGTAATCTGGGAATTGAAATCTTAGTAAGTTTAGATAAATTTTAAAATGACAGACTACCTGGTTCGCCAACATCAAAAGATAAGAAATTAAAGTAAAAGAAGGAGCTCGACGTTTGAGTCTCTGGATTAATGTTTTTTTATATTATCCCAAACATTTATTGATTACAACTTATAATTTACATAAAAACTTAATATTCAATTCCACTTAAAAATTTATAAGCTATAGAATTTGATTAGTGGCCTAGGGGCTAGGATGTCGCCCTGTCAATCGAAGGATCTCGAGTTCAAACTCTGTTCAGATCACATCTAATAAAAAAACTATAATTTATAATTTATATCTATGAAATTTTATATTATAGATAATATAAAATTTATACCTGCCACATCTAAAAAGGAAAGGCTGAATCAGTTACTTATCATATAATATGTGGTAGGAGACTGTTCATAAATAAATAAATAAAATAAATTATATAGAAATGAATCAATTAAAATTTAACATTTCGGGAGCGGAAATCAATTTTGCTCAACGTGAAAATTAAATATTTTTTAAAATCTAAGTTAAAAAAAAAAACTATTTATAATTTGTTCCAAATTTGTCTGTACATTATGTATCTTTGTATTTCCGATACATAAAGGAAAACTTCAAGATGCAACAAGTTAATATTTTTCATTAAAATATGCTAAAATAATAGTTATACAGAATTCTTTGTAATATTATTTTAATTGAAAAGTTCCTAAACTATTATTACACTAACATTTAAGTTTAAAGGCATTCTTTCTTATTGCTTTATATTAAAAAAAAAGTTATAAGCGCCTTACAATATGTTTTTATATTAATTCTAAAAAAAAAATGTACTTAAAGTTAAATAATTCCGTAACATCTTTTTATGATTTTATTTCCCTTTAAGAATCTCTTGAGAATCAATTGAGATATTTTTTTATTAAAATTTTTATTTTATATTGAAAGAACATAAAAAAGTACAAAAATTCTGATTAAAAATATTTAAATTTAAACATATACAAGTTTAATCAATTTAAACTTGCGATAAGAATTTTTTAAAAGCGACTAAGTTTGCTCAAAATCTACCCATTGAAACTGTGCCGTGTTTCTTTGGGCACTTTAACACACTAAAACGACGCTCTTTTTGAACCGAACTTTAGGAAGCAGCCTGTGATACAAATGTACAGTTTGATTACAGGGATGGGGAAATCCAACGATTTGGGATTATGGTGAAAGTTATTAGGGATTTCTGGATTATGGAAGATGGGAAAAATTGGATATCGAACAATTTGTTGCGCGGAAGGGGCATGTTTTCTTTATAATTTGATATTTACTTTCATTATACAAATTGTTTTAAGCCTGTTCAACGAAGCCTCCCATGATACTTAATTTAATTATGGAATTTCATGTACTATCATGAAAAAATAGTTAATTATTAAAAAGCACTTGAGATTCTAGGATTTTTTTTTTTATTTCTTTTCAACTCCTTAATGGAGTATAGGGCTTTTATATTACGATATAAACTCTTATGATATAATTATACAATTTTACGATATTGTTTTATTAGATATTGGACCAGGGTTTGAACCCGAAACCTTACACATAAATGGTGGCTTCTTTACCATTTCGCCATTGGTCAGATGATATTCTAAGATTAGAACTTATAATAGCTTTTGTCTATAGATAGTAATAAAATTCCTCAAACTCTGACGTTGAATTACACTCTAAAACCTGCGGTAGATTTTTAGTTCGAAGTTCCCCTCCCGTGGTATCTAGAATATCATTATATAACTCAATGTTGCCAAATATGCTTAATAGTAAACCTATACTCAAACTAAAGATAGCAAAAAATTAATGTTTAGTTAGTTCGACTAATTTTAATAAGGGAAGGGTGTGATTTAGCTCGGTAAGAATGCGGCATACATTTCTGCTACGGGGCAGTTTGTATCTTTTAAAGATTTCCACCAATCCACGTAAAAAAAAAAAAAAATTGGTAGACACTTCTTCAAACCCAATTGCTCCGAGATAAGAGAAAAAAGTCTTAAAGTTAACGAATAATGTAAGTGAAAGCTTAAAATTATTCTTAAGTCTAAATTAAAATCTCATTTAAAACTAAAATAGAAAAAACCCTAAACATTTTAATTTTGTGAAAATTTTTAAAAAGCAAGGAAAAACCAGTATTCAAAATATCAAATGAACTTTTCACTCAACCTCAATTTTTCTATTAAAAGAAAATAATTTGTGAGTAAAAAAAAATAGAAAGGATTAAAGGATTTACAATAATAAATGAATACACAAACGTACATACATATATACATACATTGAAATCTCATATGTCTGTTAATGGAAATGGAAAAGGAAAATCGATTTTATTACTTGCAATATATATTTAACTGACATATGTTGGTTAACAACACACAACACACAGCAATGCGTTAGAAACATTTAAACGTATATTTTGTGGATATCATTTAACTGAATAAAACAATTCAGAATTACTTTTGTAGGATCATCATTTCTTTTATAAGTTATTAATTATATGGACATATGTATAAAGAACATTTGAAAATATTATTAATAAGGGTTCGACATCTATTAAATATATTTCTGAAATATATAAACGCATTAAATCTCTTAGATCTTTTATAAATTTTGAATTGATTGATATAAAAAGTAAATACGGAAACTTTAGTAATTTATTGAAGACATTAGATGGGATTTTATCTTTTGCCAATATTTATTAAAATATTTTAATTACGATACTTAAGATTAAGATGAATTTAATCGAACTTAAAACAGAGTAATGGTTAATTATTTAATGAATTTATGATGATTAATTATTTTGAAATGTTCAATATTTAATAATTTAATGGATTCTGAAAAATGCTTTTGCATTAAAATTTATAACTTTTCAAGGGATTTTAGGGATTTAAAAGATGATTCATGTGAAAAGTTAAAAATCACTTTTTTCCAATGTACATATTTATTATATGTATTTAAATTAAACCTTGATTTTTTAACTTAATTTCGCTTAGTATGGAGAATCGAGGTCCTTTTCTGGAAAAATTCCACATAGGACTTTTAGCTAGAAACGAGCAAAAGAGTAGATTGTGTCAACTCTGCGAATTGTCCACGTGATCGTAATATAAGCATTATAGTATCTAATTTAAAGAATCCACAATAATTTAATGGTTTTACAGTTGATTTGGCAGCTTTTCGAAGTTTGGCAACCTTTGTTTTACCAGATCAACCAAGTTTTATATCTGTGTTGGACTTAAAATTTGCTCACTTCTTATAAAATATCTTGGTTTAAGTTGATTATTAAAACATTTGATTCGCAGTATTAATAGCAGTGCACCAAAGGCAATTTTACGATTTGTTGAAGGGATTCTACTTCAACATAAGTAAATATTAAATGAACTAAAGTATTGGGCTCCTAAAATATTGACCTTAAAATAATTTAAGAGTGAGGAAGTGTGAAAATGGTTCAGATTCAGGGAAGCGGTTCTGCACCAATGACTTCTTTTGAATATGACTATTCAAAACTCTGGATACTTATAAATCTTAGACATGGAAGTAAATGAAAAACTTTCTTGGAACGACCACATATTTTCTGTCGTGCAAGATTTTCCGCTGAAACTAGGATTCTTAATGAGTAAGAAATACTTTACATCCTCAAATCTATTTCAAATATACATTCGGCCGAAACTTGAGTATATTTCTCACATACTTGCTGGAGCACCCAACACCGCTCTTCAATATCTGGATAATATACACAAAGAAGCTGTACATATTATCAATGATACCAACGCCACAAAACGTCTCAATGTTTCCGCCATAATGTAGGATCTGCTTATGTATTTTATAAATACCTACTAGGTAATACTTCAGAAGAAATTAAAAATATTATGCTAAAAATGCAACCCTACCGCCGTAATAGTTTAGATACTTTATTGTGATTATTTGACTTAAAAACCTTGCAAGAACCGAATGATATTATTAAATTAAAAAAGACCGGAAGTATAATATTTAAATCTTAAGCTTTTTGTTTTACTGTATACACCCACGCCTTTCACTGTACTTTATTCTATTTCATATTCAAATTTTATGTTATAATAATAAATTTGGTTTTTTTTTTAAATCTTTTAATTTACTTTTTAAAATTTATTTGACAGTAGATAATTCTGAACCTGAACCACAGTTATATACATATATGCATGTATATTATGAAGTGTCAAAACAAAGATAGAACATAAAATTTATTTAAATTCGTGTCAAAACCCAAAGCAAATATAAAAAAAAAAAAGAGTGGGTTTAATTCGGAAGAAAATTATTAAATTAAAAAAATAAATAGATTTTTGGTTAAATAAAACCATCATAAGAATTTTTTTTAATTTTCAAGGACAAATAATATGAAATAATTAAATAAATATAAATAATTTTACTATTTAAATTTTGGTTGTTTGTTTATATGATTATCAATATTAATTAATTTAATTAAAAATTAATTATTAATTTTACATTGTTATGTTAAAGTCTGCAGGAGTCAAACTATGATCTCAATCGTCTAACGCAATTCAAAATGAAGTATTTTTACAAAATATGACATTTAAGATATTCCGTAAAATAAATTAAATACAAATTTAACAAAGTGGACGTCATAAGTAGCACAATTCTTTAAATAGTTTTATACGTCATTAAAATTGAAGAGGTGATATAATCGCGTTTTAATGTTAACATTCTACTATAGGTTTTATTTTTTAAAATATTAATTTTAATTACTAATTGTTTTTAATGCTGGAAAACTGCCAAAGACTGTCAGCGTTCTATAGAAACCGTTCTACTGTAATCAATTTTATTAAAATTTTAAAGACCTGGATTTGGTACAGTTCTAAAAACGTATATTTAATAACTACATAGACTTTAAAAAACAGTTTCAATAAACCGGCTTTTGTTAAGCTCCCGATAAATTTGCTGTTAGATTAAGAAAATCCTATAAGACTTTATGAGAAATTCAAATAAAAATCAAACTATGGGCGTCACAGTGCTTAGAGTGCCGACTTTTCATTCGGGGGAACTGTTCTAACACAGTAAAAGTTAAAAAACTTTAATCTGGTTTTCGACTCGACTCAGCTACCATTCGACATTGGGTTAAAATTTATGAAATAATCAATTATTAATTACATATCTTTAATAGAAATACATTAATATAAAAATATAAACAAATAATTTAATTGAATAATATAACTCGCACACAGCGGCGGCTTGAACATTTGCGGGGCCATGTGCGAGGTTAACCGCGGGGCTATTTTTTTTATTAATTTGCTTTGCTTTTTTTCAACCTAAGACATTGGAATCTGCTATAATAAATTACTAATATAAAATATGATTAACATCACATTGTTGCATATAGCTATAACCTATAACATATTTCAATAAGTTATTTACCAACTTGCATAACTTAAATAAAAATATACATAGCTATATACATATATACAGGGTGTTCCCGACTCGATGGTCTTCCTTCAAATGGGTGATCGGGCATATCGAGAAGAACAAAAAATTGTATGAAAGGGGGGGGGGGGTCTATTTTCATTAGTTTAGAAGTTATGGGGCCTTAACTATTTTTCAATCATAATTTAGTTTTATTTCGATAAAATTGGAACTAAATCAGAATATATATATCAAATATAATCAAATTTTTGTCTTGAATTTAATAATAATATTATATAAACTTTACAAAGTGCGGGGCCTTCCAAAGTGCGGGGCCGGGTGCGGTCGCACCTTCGCACACCCTATCAAGCCGGCTCTGCGCACATATCTAATAATCTTATAGCTAAAATATAAAATTACATCTTATTCTTTTCTACATGTTATAAGTCTTAGTACTATTTCATGTTTAAATTGTGGAATTCATTAAGATCAATTCTAATAAGAAGAATATAATATGTCGTCCCAGTTCTCACACTCAAAAAAACCAAAACGGTGCAAATAAATAATAATTTGACTTTTCAATTATTTTTCTGTAGCATTGCTTTAAAACTTATATTTATAACAACATTTTCATTTAAAATATTTTAATTGGAGTAATTTTTATCATTCTTAAAATAAATAAATTAAATATCAAAAATTTCGAATATAAATTGTGTAGGTTGAAAAAACATTTTAATCTTTTAATTTTAATTAATTTTGTATTAAATATATAAACAATAAAAAAATGTTATCCAGAAAATTCTTTAAAATATTTTTCCTCATAATTATTACTTTAAAATGTGTTATAAATGTTTTTATTTTTATTTTAACTTTTCCTTCTGATTTTGATAATAAAATGTTAAAAATTAATTCATTAAATGATGCTTATGGCAATTATTACGAGTTATTTGTTTATTAATCAAATTAAGACATAAATTTGACACAATTTCTATTATACTTGACATTTATATATAAAATATATATGTATTCAAGTATGTGTATGTAAAGTGTAGTAAGTTTTAATCCTTTAAAGAGACTTTGGTATTAATTATTATATATATATGTGTATAAATATATATATATATATGTATATAGATGCTGACATATTTAATAAATAGATTTATGGGTAATTAAATTCAAACAATTAAATTTAAGTTATTATTTTAGGTTCTTCCGAGAATTACTACTTTTGTTATTAATAAAATAGAGAAGCTGCTCGTGGTGATTATAATTGTTCTATTAAAAAAAATGAATCATCAATTCGGGTTAAGAAAGTAGTTTATCAAAATATTAACTGTTTTAAATAATGGAAAAATACAATAAACTTATTAAGGGAAGTTGAATTAAGGTTGATTAAAAATTGTTTATTGTGAATCGAGATTGTGAATTTAAAGTAAAACTACTGACTTATTGTATTCCATTTTGTCCTTTCATTGGAACTTTTACTTAGTATTTTTGTACAATTAAAATCGCACTTTTGAGAAAAATGTCCAATTTTTTTGAGAATCAGAATTTGGAAACAAATTTTAGGAGATGGGATTGGAATAATGGATCACCTAGGATAAATGGAAAAGATGGGGGGATATTAGAAAGATTTTGTAAAATCTCAAAAAATTAAGATGGGCCGTGGGGTAGTGACGTTGCACGAATGAAGGAAAATAGATCACAATATAAATGCTTTAACAAGTACTCTTTATACTACCACAGCAAAAGGTCGGCCAAGAGCAAAGTCGACAGACAACGTCGGAAACGACGTAAAAGTGGAAATTGAAAAGCTGTTGCTCAAGACAGAGAAGTATGGAGGAATGTTGAGAAAAAGATCAAAGCCCATAAGCTAAACGATAATGATGATTAGAAAGATTTTAATATTCTTCTTATATTTAATTAAGTCGCACACATTCGAATTATCAATTTTAGGAAACACATGGGAGGAAAAACGGTTCCACAATCTCGACATTCGAATAACTAACAATTTTACATTAGTTGAGGAACGCCATTTCATATTTTACGCATCCGTCAAACTGCATGCGTGAAACAGTTTATGAAACTTTGAGTGTTCGTACCTACTATAGGTATCTTTGAAATTGGGTAAGTGGCCAGCCAGACACCGATAACAGCGATGATTGTGCGTTGAGGTAGTATTGGAATCATTTATAAGACGAATAGCTGTTTTGCACTTTATCAGATAGATATCTCAGCGCTGATTGGGAAGCATCAGCCCAAATATGTGCTTTGTAATCTTTTTTTAATCTAAAATATGTTTGGCTAAGCAATTTCTTGAAAATAACCTTAAAAACTAGATGTGGTGCTTCTCCAATAAACATAAAATGCAAAAGTCAACTTAAAAAAATTAAAAGATCCATCATTACGGTTAAGTGCTGGTATATAGTTTTTAGGTGTACTCAAAGTTAAATTTCTCAAAAATTGGTGTATTAATTTTTGTTTGTTGTGGGTGTATTAAATTCCAACTTTTGAAACAAACTGATGCAAATCGAGCCATCGTTTTTTCAAAATGATATTCCTTAGGTTATTGATTACAATAATATACGAATCATCTGTTCTGAAGCCCTGGGAGTATATATAAATCTCAGTATTTTTGGGAATATACAAATCATTAATACTTTGAATATTTAAATTTGATATTTGTTTATTTGCTGTATTTATAAAAATTTTGAAACTTAATAAACCTAATAATTCCCAATAATACTCGAATATTCAGTATTTCACACTTAACACTCGATAATATTCAACAATACTCAATAAAAGCAATAAAGTACTCACGTAAACAAATAAGTAAATATTTAATAATACTTCAGTATAACTTTATCATAATTACAATCATGAATACATGTTGTTACATAAAAATTTATATGATAACAAATACTACGTAATTTTTAAATATTTTATATTTTATAAACAATTTTTAAAAGAAACGAACTTTTTTCTAGACATATGAACTGAACTCTGTGAACTATTTACTGTTATAACACTAAATGACATTTTGTGTGTGGTATAAGTTATCCATGTAAAGGTATCCCAGAATACCCTAATTTATTTGTCTAATTATATTTCACTAAAATTTTAAACCGATTTACCAAATTAATTATTTTTTTAAATCAGTTTTTCTATTTTGGTTTTTTTTTAACCCATACAATCTAATGTTGGTAATTTGAACTAATGTCGGTAATTTTGGGTAATGAATTAAAAAAAAAATAATATAAAATAAATTTTTCATCACCCAACATTGTTATTTTCCCAACTTTGGGTCTCTATATAATTTAATTCAATTTCATAGAAAACAAAATGTTAAAAAATTAACCCAATAAATTATTCTAACATACACTGACATTGTTGTAAATCATTTTCTTACCACATAAATTATTGTCTATTGATATACTTAGTATCTTTCGATAAAATCTACTACTACATATAGTATTTCTAATAACCCGCAATTTTTTTTCATTTTGCCATTTAAAACATTTTAGATATTTTTCATATTTATGTATTTGCTTAAAAGTACAGTGGCGGACAAGCAAATTATACCTATTTATTTTAAATTAAAAGACAACATATAAATCCTCAGTTTTGCGTTTTCCTTTGAGGCGTAGAACTTTTTGAGGATTTTCTGCTATCTAAATCCAAATCCGTCCTCTTATATGGTAGTGAAAATTGGCTGTTTAACAAAAAAACACACAAAAACTACAGGTATTCGTAAACAAATGCCCCCAAATTCTATTCACTGGCCAAGAAGAATAAGCATCGGAGATCTCTGGAAAGCTATTGATCAAGAACCAATAGAAACAGCAGTCAAGCAATTTATGCATAGATTTTCCTAGCTAAGGTCACATTCTTAGAAGATCTCAAAACTGCATAGCAAGACATAAACTGAAATGGAACCCACAAGAAAAAAAAAATTTTGGAAGACCTAAAAATACATGGGGCAGAACTAATAAATTCAAGCTAACAATAATCAACAAGACATATGGGCATAAACAAAATTCATTGCCACAAAATAGAAGTAGAAAGAACGGCTTTGTGAAAGCCCACCTGTGCTCTTAAAGGGAGGATAAAAAGAAAAAAGGAAATATGGATTGATTTCAAACTTGATAAAAGGGCTGTTGACAGTACACAATACTTTGAATTTATTTGGATATGATACAATAATTCGATTTCATCTTTTTAAAACTCGAATGAAAATCTATAATACTAATATTAAACGGACATAATATGTAATTGAAGTTTTTCAGTCCTTGAAACACTGTATTAGCATGAGCTTCAAAATGGGCCTACATTTTGAAATTTTATTCTAAATTCGTTTGTTTTTTTTTATGAAAATAGACAGCCCCCTACTAGTTCTGCCATATAAATAAATTTGTTTCATTCGATCTTCAAATAATATGAATTAAATGCTTTAGTCTCTAGAGGGTATTGACATTTTACACTTAGTTATGGGATTCTCAATTGTATTTATTTTGTACTATAATATATTTTATTCACCGCAACTGTATTCATGTGTTATAATGTACATATCATATTTCGATATGATAACTTTTGTATTAAAGGCGTTTATTATAATTTATATTCTGGTTAACATACAATAAAATATCACATTACGTATATTTTCCTATGTTCTCACAGAATATATATATATATATATATATATATATAAAACCTTGAACTTAAAACCATAGCAATAACTTTCTCTTTTCATTATATCCGTTAGATAAAAGGAAAAACTAAATGAAAACTTTTTATTTTAAAGTGCAATTTTAAAGGGGTATTATGAATTTTATATTTTGCAAAATTTTTGGACACATTGCAAACATATTAGGTCTGAATTTAATACTTTTTTCCAATAGCTGCAAACCAGTAAAATATTAAAATTTTAAATATTAAATTGTGAAAGGAGTTTTTACATTTAATTAAACAGGATAGATGGTCCTAGTAAAACAAACCCTGGACCTGGAAATGTCAATTATTAAATCTAGATTAAATGAATTAGATAAAGTAGGGGATATTGTTATTAGATAGACACGGGTACCTAAAGACTTTAGATAATTAAAGTTTAAAACACCACCCTAAACTAAGCCGCTAAATAATAAGTTTAGTACTTAGAGGCACAGTTTAGGATGGTGATTACAGTTATATTACGTTAAAGCACTTTTAATTAATTTCTTAATCATCATTGAATTCTTTGAAATTTGTATAAATCATAGATTAAAAAATAATTAAACCCTATTGTTGATAAAAAATTAATTTTTTTGCTGATAAAAATTTTTTTATTTTGTATTCAGAACTTTTAAAGTATTATGAACAATAGAATATAATATATCTGAAGATACTCTGTAGATGAAGGAAGAGATATAACCAGTAATATATGGGAGGATATTCTGAAAACTAATGCTAATGTATTTAAATAAGTGCTAGACTTAAGTGTAAATGTAGTTTAATACATATTTATAAAAGTTACAAATAAAAACATATTTTCATTAAAAAGCATATTTCAAAAGTATCTAAAGTATTATTTCATATTAAAGGAATGAGTGATTATGTCAACTACTTCAACTATTATAATTGCAGGACTTAAGATATATTTTTAAAATTAAGTGTAAATACTCGTATATGTATGTTTGTATGTATATAAATTTGAACAATACAACTAGTATTTAAGTTAAATAATAGTTATAATCATAATGAGATTTTCTGTAAATAATTATTTAAAAACTAAACTTATAATCTAAAATGTGTTTTAATAGTAAGTGTATATTTATTTATCATTTTTGGATGATTGTAAAGTACAAGTAGATAAAAAGCATTGTAACAAGTGATTTATAACTTTTAATGACAATAAAACTGTTAAACATATATTTTTAAGGTTATGTTTTTTATTTTAAAGAGTATTTATAGATAAATTGAAATATCAAACATTTTAATATGTTTAAGTCTAATGTTTTTAATCGAGTTCCGATTAGAGCCTTCTTTAGCCCTTAGACTTCAATGTTTCATTAACTTTTCATACATTATGCAAAATATAATATAATGATAAGGTATAAATCGAACGTAAATTAAAAATGGAAATCTCTTCAATTTATTATGTTTCATCTGTCATCTCAAACTTTTTAGTGTCAAAATATCACAAACATTTTAGTGTGAAATCGAAAAATTGCTAATGTCATTAATTTGATGTAATTAAATTGGGACTAGTGCGCTTAAAAAATTAAAATTATTGTTTAAATTATTTAGAAAACTTTTTTAGAAATTCTTTAAATTATTTTGTAATTATTGACATTTAATAAGAAGGGTATGAAAAATTGATGAAACATAAAAGTCTAACAACGGCCTTATGTTTTCGATTGTCATTAAATAAATTTGAAATACCTAAATAAATTATATAATCAAATAAGCAAATGAGTGATCCTATGGAAAGTAAAGAAGTGAACTTAGATGTTAACTTAGACTTAAGAATGCTTGGGGAAATAGTTTTTAAACTCATATCTTTTCCAAGCTTTTGTACTTTTTTCTCTAACTTTATTCAACCTTCTAAGGCGTTTAAAAATTTTCCGCAATCAAAAACAAAATATTTGATATTTGGCCATGTATTATTCACCTACCTTTCCTCAGATAACAATGTTGTACTCAATTTTCTCTACCTAAACCAAAAAAATTCTTTTAATGTTGTTCGAAATGCAAAAAGGATTGTTTTGCTAAATTGGTGTCATATTTTTTTTTTGGCGCCTACTGTTCAACTGTTAGGCTAATAAACCTGTCTATACCATAGGTACATGTTGGTACAAGGGGTCATATTATATTAAATACAAATACATTTAGTATATATTGTAATGTTTTGTTTAAGTTATATGATATTATATGTGAATTATTTGTTTATGTTTTGCATTCGTTTATATTGTTATATTAATGTATTTTAAATTAAAGTATTCCAAATACAATGGCGAATGGTAGTTGGGCCGAGTCGAAAACCAGAAAAGTTTTTTTGAGTTTCACTGGGATTCGAACTCGGTGCCAAACCACTGTGCCAAACAGTTGTAAATATGTTATGTTTTTGCCGAATCTTAAAATTGGTGTTGGTTATTAAAGTTTAATTTAAGTTAAGTACATAGGTAAACTGTCGTCTTTAGTTAGCTTTAAAATTAAAACCCCCACCAATGAACGTGAAAATTCTGAATTCTGAAGAAGACATCAAGGCATTTATTCCCATATTTACATTTCCTTCTTTAAATAATCCGTACAACAGTTTACCTTTTAACCTGCTTTTACGTTTTTGTACCATTGATGTTTAGGCTTTCATTTTAGCCCAAAGTTTGCATCCAAAATTCACTTAAAATATAAAATACAGAACTTGAATGAATTATATATGAAAATTGCCTAAATTTAATAAAAATATTGCAAGATTCATTTTGTATTTGAACGATAAGTTAATACATAAATGACTTATTTATAAAATCATAAAGTTCTGCCAGCAATAAAATTAATGATGAAATTGGGCTGGGTTTCCAAAATTTTAATTTTTCCAGTTTTTTAAGAAGAGATTTAACAAAAATATAAATTTGAAAAATTTTTTGATTACAGTAACCCTAGCGGTTAAGGCGTTGACATTTTTAAAATCTAAAGGCAAAACATTGGATATTTTTGCAGTTTTTAAACAAAACGCCTTTGAATCGCATTGTGTTAACGAATAGCTTTAATATCAAAGTTATATTTCTATACATTGGTGTATTAGGAAAACGTATTTGCCACTATCGTGTAATGCAGGTAAAAGGGAGTTGACCCACAGATTCAATAAGTAAATATTTATAATTAAAAAATAAATAATAAAAAATATACTCCATGTTAGCTTTTAATTTTACAAAATACTGTATAATCGAAGTGTTGCTTAAACATTATCTGAATAAACAAAATTTATTCAGAATATATTAAAGAGTACGTTTTTGCGTAATCTACATTATATTTGAAGAATAAACAATATTCAAAATTCCATTCGAAGTAAATAAAATGTTATGTTTCACACTAATATTTTAATTAAATGGAATGAAGAACCCTTATACAAAATTTAAAGGTTTCATTTTTTTGGTTTTGGAAAATTACTCGTTTGGCCTTCGATAAAATGCTTACATTATCCGACCAATGATTCGATTTCGCCCATTTTAAAAGTCCGCCATACTTACGTCATTATTAGTAACCTACAGTATAATTTTTATGAAGATAGAATCACTATTTTTTTAGATTTGGTGTTTAGGGGCAAACTGACAGACATCGCTAAATCGACTCAGGAGGTGAAGAATATATATACCTTTTATTTATCTAGCTTGTTTCCTTTTGGTGGTTACAAGCACCGTATAAAAGTTAATATACCCCTATATGATTTTAGATGTAGACTTTGGGAAAGCTTTCATTTACTTTTAAAAATGTTTGATTTATTTTGAGAAGGGTTTCATTCTTTTGGAAAAAGGTTTCAATTATTTTAAAAATAGTTTCGTTCAGTTGAAATTTTATTTCATAAAATTGAAATGTTATTTCATTTAATCGGAAATCTTTTCCATTAGAATGTATATGCACTCATTTCTGTTAATATGGGATTGTTTTAAAATAAAAACAAATAATAATCTTTAGTTCCATGAAAGGTTAGATACTTATCAAAATGTTTTAAATATCGCCCTATAGACGATTCGGTATTTTAATTTGGATTTGTATTTGATTTGTATCTTGTTTCCCATGAAACATTCAATGAAAATTTAAACCCTGAAAATTATTTGATTTCTTCTATACAATATTCGAAACCATTCTAATATAATCTCCGAATTTCAACTTATAACTTATAGTACTTATTTTCATTCGTATACATACTTAAAATTAATTTAACTAACATTTGACATACAAAGTTTATATCATCAGGTCCAACCTAAAACAACGCGTACGTACTTACATTCTGTCAAAATATTTTTAAATATAAGAATTTATATGAGAGCAACCGAAATATATGATACCTATTAATATTTAAAAATTGACAAAGCGTATTAAAGTAAGGCGTAAAAAAATTAAAAATATTTTTTGCATAAACATATGGATTTTTGATAAAATAAATAAAAGACGCGTTTTGATTCGGTATACGTCCTCGCTCCGATGTACCGGCATACCAAATTTATACTTCGTTCCCTTTTATTTGTCTTGAGACCATAATATAAAAATTTATATTAGTAAAAAATATTTAATTATAAGTTCTGATGTTTATTATTTTTTGGCATTGTTTTTTAAATAAATAAAAAATAAAATCTGTTTTTTTTTATGAAAAAATAATACAAATAATAACAAATCAATCAATTTTTGTTTGATTTTAAAAATGTTTAAACAAGTTATGACGTTTTTTTAGAAATAGAGCTCAATAATTCATACATATAATACAAATAGTATTTTAAATTTAAAAAACATCACAAACTAAAAGTTGAAAACATTCTTTATTTAAGGAATGAAAATTATTTAAGGGGCATCGATAGTGTAGTTGGTAAGAATTTGACTTAACCGAGTGGGTAACTTAAGGGAGTGGGGTTCGCATTCCGTAAACTAAATATTTCATTAAATATTTAATGTTTGACAAAAAACTTATCGAAAAGCAATTTTTCTTTACAAAATCTCCTTAGTTACAAAATGTATACAACAGTAAAATATAGAATATATGATATACAAAATAAATAATATTACTTATAAAATTAATAAATAGTATATCTGCGGCACAATTGAAGAGGTTAGGCATTTTTAACTCCCTCATATCATTGTGAGTGACATTGTATGTGGTGGTCTGGGACTATCTTTATAAATATATAAATAAATTCTTTATTACATATGTGTACAACACCAAAAAAGTTTATAAGGACATAGAAGAATACAGGATATCTAATAGTGAATCTATTTCGAAAAATTGAAATATAGGTAATCATAAAATAGTTAATAAACAATAAAATCTAATGGATGCTTAATACTCAATACTTAGATGGTTAATGAAAATCAACACATAAATATAACACAAGAAACAAACACTTCGAAACGGCTGACGTCCTAACCACTACGCCATCTGTAAGATATATTTATGTAAAAGTTTTATTCAAAGTTCAATTTTTCATTCAATTAATGATAACTTGTCCATTGAAAAAACTTTCATTTACCAATGAAATATGTTTTTACATAGATATAGGAATTAGGAATATAGATACAAATACATTAGATAAATGATATTAAAACAAATATATATTCATTTAATTTAAGTTTCATATATTTCATTTAATCGAATATATTAATGTGTGATAATTTAATAAACAAACAATATTAATCAATTTTCTTTCTTATGTCTAATCTATATAAGTGATTTACCATATACTTGCAACATTCATTATACCCTACACCTATAGAATAGGTAAAAGGGTATATTAACTTTGATATGGTGTTTGTAACCACCTAAAGGAAGCGAGCTAGATATGGAAAAGTATATATATTTGTGATCAGCGTGACCGCCTTAGTCGATATAGCCATGTCCGTCCGTCCGTCCGTCCGTCCGTAGGCACGATAACTCAAAAAATAATGGAGCTATCTTGATGAAATTTTAACTGTAGGTTACTAGGACTGAAAGTACGGCGGGGATTGCATATGGGCGAAATCGGCCCATGGGTTCGGATTCTGGACCTTTTAATCGGTTTCAGGGCTAACGAACAAATATAAAAAATCACGATAACTCAACAACTAAGGACGCTATCTTCATCAAATTTGTGCTGTAGGTTACTAGTAGTGAAACTACTTCGGGAATTGCGTAAGGTCGGGATTGGACCATGGGTTCGGAATCTAGAACTTTTTGATCAAATTTAGGCCAAACGAGCATAATTCCGAAACCAATGAAGATAGAACCTCCAAATTTAGTATCAGGGTGTCCCTTCCTATTTCCTAAGTGTCTTGTGAATTTGGGTCCCATTGGAGTAGTGGGTCGGAGACCAGCCACACATTTCCGAAGACCTTAAAGCATATCTTTAAAATTAATAAAGATAACAACTTGAAAAAATGTAGAAGCTTCCAATTTGCCACAAGGGTGTTCTTTACTATCTCTTCCGTGTTCCCCTAATTTGGGATCAATTGGAGTGGTTGTTCTGTACCCCTCTCAGACCTCCCAAGTTTTAAAGGCTTATAATCGAAATTATTAAAAATAGTTACTTAAAATTAGGATAGACTTTTCAAATTGTGTACAAGGGTTAACTAGTACTATAAGTATAGCGCGGGCTATATAAGGGCGAAATCAGCCCAACGGTTCGGATTCCGGACCTTTTAATCGATGTCAGGGCTAAGGAACATATATAAAAAATCACGATAACTCAACAACTAATAAGGCTATCTTCATGAAATTTGTGCTGTAGGTTATTGGCAGCGAAACTACGGCGGTGATTACGTACAGTGAGGATTGGACAATGGGTTCGGAAATTAGAACTTTTTGATCGAATTTAGGCCAAACGAGCATAATTCCGAAACCAATGAAGATAGAACCTCCAAATTTGGTATCAGGGTGTCCCTTCCTATTTCGTAAGTGTCTTTGAAATTTGGGCCCCATTGGAGTAGTGGATCGGGGACCAGCCACTCAGTTCTTAGGCCCTTAAAGCATATTTTCGAAATTAATAAAGATAGTTACTTGAAACAAATGTAGAAGCTTCCAATTTGCCACAAGGGTGTTCTTTACTATTTCTTGCGTGCCCCCCTAATTTGGGATCAATTGGAGTGGTGGTTCAGAACCTCTCTTAGATCCCCCAATGTGTAAAAGCTTATCATCGAAATTAATAAAACTAGTAACTTAAAATTAAGATAGAGCGTTCCAATTGTGTACAAGGGTTAACTAGTATTGAAAGTATGACGGGACTGCATATGGGCGAAATCGTACCATAATTTCGGGTCCTGGAACCCTTGAAAAGTTCAAGGACTAACAAACATATATCTTAAAAACACCATAACTCAAAAAATAATGCCGGTATTTAGATGAAATTTAACAGTAGGTTACTAGTAATGAAAGTACCATGGGAATTGGTTGTGGTCGAGTTTAATTTCGAAGTCAAAGAATATATTTCCTATGTCCTATGTGTCTCCGAAATCTAGACTTAATTGTAGTGGTTCAGCTATGTTCAAAGGTACATGCTGCATTTATGTAAAATTTATTTTTATATTTAAATGAATTATATGAAAAGGTGTAAATTTTTAATTGTATTTTAGAAATACATTTATTGCATATTTTGCGTTTATAAGTTTTTCTATTAGGTATATAAACTAACCATTTAAAATAATTGCAATTTTTAAAAATTTGGATTATTAAATATATAATGCGTTGATTATCTTTTTATCACAAAATTTAATAATTGGAATTTTTTCATTTTGTAATTGAATTGGAATAAATATATTTTCATTTATTTCAAGTTTCTTTGTTTTTTAATATTTTTAAATAGATAAATTAGTAAGAATTTGTAGTATTTTTTAATAGATAGGGTAATTAGAAAATGTTTTTAGTATTATACAGTTAATTTGGTTAGCTATGTCTTACGATCAAATTAATAACAGCTTCTATGGTGTTAAAATGACTTATGGATATGTCCTTAAATTTGAACCAAATAGGTGTAGGGTATTTCTAAGTCGGTTGCACCGACTGACTGTTTCTTTACTTGTTTTATACTTATTTATACATGTATTTGATAAAATTACTCATAAAAAAACATATACAGATATGTATACAGATTGTCCCGGAAACAACTTGTTATAAAGGAAGTAACCCATGACTTGGCGAATGCCCAATATTTCTTAACGGAGTGAAAAAGAAATAAAAAAGTAAAGACAATAATTTGGGAAATGCGTCAAAACGCGAAAAATTTAGCAGTCAGACTCGCGCTTTTAACTTATAAGAAATTAAAAGACCTGAAAATCTATAGATATACGAAAAAAATTTAAAATGCACAGTAAAGGTAATGACCCAATAGTTTCCTTGGCTATTAGCGTTGCATTTCAGCTGCGCTTTCAAAACAAAAGAAAGAACAAATGCTAGCGTCGCTCTTTAATTGTTTATCTTTTAAATTGAATAAATTATAAAATATAATTTTCTATGTTAAAAGTAAATTAAAAAATAAAAGAGGATTTCAGGTCAAAGCAGGCAAAAGAAGAGAATTTTATAAAAAAAAAGGAGAATTTAATGTTAACGCGAGCAAACGTAGAAAATTTCTTTACTCAAATGTCGCTTTTCTATTTAAACGTCAAAACGACGCTAGACGCGTCGCGAGTATTGGGCCATCGCTTTAAAGTCTGTTAAACTGTTTTTAAAACGTAAAAAATATAGTTTTTATAAATTGCAAATTATAAATACTTAAAGTTTAAGGTCAAAAACTTTTTTATGCAAATATTGAATTTACCAATATTTATCAATAATTTGTGCAATTATTCAACCATTGCTTCGTTTTTAAACAAAAATATTTATTTACAAAAATTTTGACACCAACATTTTTTTTTCTTATCTCAAAAATCTTATCTTATCTCAGAAATGTCACAAAAATACTCGTATAATGTTTGAATTGGTTTCATAATGCATTATTTAATTATTAAAAATTATTGCCAAAAATAATTCTTTCAAAAGTGCAATTATCTTATCTTTTAAGTATGGATAAGAACTATAAATAAAACTCAAAAGTTAAAACTTTCATTTAATTGATATTATTTTAAAATAAATCTACAGAAGCCCGACAGTAGATACACAGGAATCAAAATAGTAAGAATAATTTTGAAAAAAAAAAACAATTGCAACGCACTCTTCTATGTATGAAAATAACAGCCAACCAATTCATGTAAGTTCTGTCAGCAGTTACTTACAATCAGATAAATAGTCCTTCAATATACCTACGGGGTGGAATTACATCAGAAACTTTAAAATGTCAAAATGAAACAGATATTGGAAGAATAAGAAAAAGATTTTAACTTTATGATTTATGGGACAGATCCTAAGAAAAACAGGGACAGGTCGGCACCCCATTTACATTTGGCTGGGGAGTACTTTAATAAAATAAAAATAAATTTCTACGGAAATTAATTAATCTAAATCTACGGAATTTGCTTTGGAATCTAGAAGAGCTAAACACTCCAGAAGATTTCCAAACCACTGCGGTGTTTTTTGGCTGGTTCCTAATGTAATAGGCTGTGAGAAACAAGAACTGTAAGATACAGAAAAGAGTGAAAGTCAACCTTTTAAATTGACAGATCAAGTTGATTTTCTTTGTTTAGTACAGAGTTCTCCTGGTTGAGGCGATTTTTCAGCTAGATGCACCCAGTATTTAATATATATATATTATTTGTGTAGATATATTTTCAGTTAGTTATAGATTTGCTTTTATTAATTTCATTAAAAGCCTTAATTTTCAATATCAAGAGCTGCAATTATGTTTCAAATATGCTCTTTAATCATCTCAACCTTTATGTTAGAGTCAGGTGTACCTGCATGATATAGATTTCAAAATGCAAGGATTGCAAATGTTGATTAGATATTGATATAGATGTTGATATAATTATGCAATTATAGCGTCATAATATCTTTAAACTTTTGGTATATTAGAGGGAAGATTTTACGTACCTCAACTTGTCCATATCACGTAAACCTTATTAAAGCTTTCTTTCAATTTCAATTCATTTTTAAAATAATAAAAAAACTCGTAAAACAGAATTTAAAATTACAAAAATTACTTCATCACCCTGTACATTATATTTTCTATAAAAATTTTATACGAAAAACAACAACGACAAACAAAATAAATATTTGTTTTATATGTTAGCACTTTAAGGTAAACTGATTTTTAGTCATTAGATGACAACAGTCTACTAAAGAAACTAATAAATAAAAATCTGTCTCAATAAAGTTTCTTACAGGTATTTCACCTAATATACCTAATATAATAGTAGGTGAATAGGTTGACATATACATAACATTTTATATATTGATTTTAATATTGGATTTTTACATGAATATGAACTTTAAGAGAAAATCAATCATCTGGAAATTTTCTTTTGATCCTAAAACATTTTTCTTTTTAAAATCTATTTATGACGTCGTAAGGGGTTGCTTTCTTGAGGTGCCAGTGGTTTGGGTGCTTATCTTATTATTTTGACTACAGGAGGAGGTGATTTTTGTGTATTTAGGAGGGAGTTTAATATTCCACGTATATTCCACGTTCATTAAAAAAAAAAAAAGATTTCCACCACTTCCTATTTCCTTTTTAAATTCCTCCTCAAAAATAATCATAAGAGTATTCTAGGTTGGAAATTTCTTTCAATCATTTTGTAAAAATATTGCTATGTTAAGAAGTGGTGGATAGGGATGGAAAATTAAGCGATTAAACAATATTAAGACCTATATATGTATAATCTTCAATAAAATGTTATTATTTTTTTCAAATTTATTCTTTTGTAGATTACAAATTGCACAGAGTGTGGCTGATTTGCTTATAAAAATTTTATTCTACTTATAGTGGCAGGTGGGAACGGAAATTGGAGTACTGTGACATAGTAATGAAAAGATTTTATATATCTTGAATGCAATGCTTTTGATTCAAAGATTTTTTTTAAATAAAGGAGGGAAAAATTATTGTTGGTTTAGTCCGTAATTCTTCGTATTTTTGTCACCTGGGGTATTCATTTATCTTTATAATAATTTTTCATTTCGCTAAAATTTTGTGGTTAATATCGCATTTGATACAAGGCTGTGATTGATCTTTACTGTTCTAAACAAGGATCCATAACGTAATTATATTGGAGAATAATTCAATCGTTCTTTATCATTTTGTTCTTTCCGGAGCAGAAAAATGTTCCAGAGAGAACGAGGTATTAAGGTTCCGCTATAAAATACATGATTTACTTTTTTCAAATTATGTTAGTCCTGCTACAGGGTCCGGAGAAACAGAATCTTATTATATTTTGGTTTTTCATAAAATTGTAAAATCCTAAGAAATTTTATTTCCACCGGAAGTTTATTTATTAGATTTTGGGGAAAAAATTCCAAAAAGAGCTTTATATACAAATTTAATTCTATTGCAGAAATATTTCAAATTGGAGAAATATGTTTTTGTGTTTTAAGGTTTATATAGTTTCGGAACTTTAAATTTTTATTTCGTTTCGTTTCGGGCCACTGGTTTTGTACAATAGATGAGAAAAAACTTTTAATTTAATCTAAAATTCATATAATTTTCATTGATTCATTTCTATTTGGTTATTTTGTGTCTTACAATTCCTTTAAGGGGGGTAAGGCATCAACTAAGCCTTCCATCTGTTCCTAGATTGGAGTCTGCCTAAACTTGTAAGAACCTTCTTTTCCGATCTTCAAATAATGAGCCTAATCTATCTGCATAAATTCTAATTTGTATTTCAAAATAATCTTCCCCAATAGGATGAGAACGATTATAGCTAGGTGGAATATCTGGTAAATTATTCAGCAGCATTTGTGAAGACCTACTGTTACTTATTTGAAAGTTTACTCTTGGTTAGCTTGGTTTGACTAATATATAACCGAACTAATTAAATGCACTTGTTGAAAAGTATCAGCTTTGTGTATTTTGATCAGCTAGATAGACAGTGTTTTATTTTGGCAATGGTCTAACTTGATTTCGCACTAAAGCAGTTTCTACTATTGATTTGTTAAACTTTTTGATTCACTGTTTTATGTATTTTATCCCTTAAAGCTAAAAGATTTAAAATTAAAAGACGCAACGAATGAATTATTCCGTTTAGGCTCCTAAAAGTGAAGGAAATAAGATTTGAAGCTTTTGTAACCACTGGACTTGTCACACATCCATCATATCCAATACTTTTATTCTAAAACGCACTTTCTTAAAAAGTCTCTTTCCCATTAAATTAATTCAACATTATTTTCTATTTTTATAAGCCAGGTGTATAGATTTTATAAAAATATTTTCAAATTTAAAATTATCTTTCAATTTTTTATTTCTATTTAATAGTGAATCAGTCAAAGAAGATTTCGTACTATGCAACGTATATAATAAATTAAATGTAGTCAAAGTAAATGTTTTTTCAATACAGTTATTTATCATGTTTACAAAAAGCTTTGATGACACATGATATAGTACTCGTAGTTTGTATTCATAATATAAATTAAATTCAATTGTTAGAAAACATACTTAACGACGTATTATTCAATTTGTGATATTTTATTTGTATCACTTTTTAGCACATTTTTCAAAAAATGCACTTATTAGTTTCACTCTGTCCGCCCGTATGTTTATAAAAACTTTTACACCGTTTCAAATAGTGAGGAGAAATTTTAATTACTGGTATATAAAAAAAAAACAAAATTTCATGGAAGAACTTATTTCTGTAACCCTATCCGTTAAGGAGCTAAAGTCCCCCCAAAATTTGGAAAAGCCCTATATTTAAATTGTTATAACAAGAGTTCTATTAGAAATATTTTCCATCTGGAAACGGTAGAAAAAGGCTGTTTTATAAGCTTTATAAATTTTTGAAAGACAAATGTATAGAGTTGCCATATGGTACTAAAATTTAGCGTTATGCAAAGCTCAATTTTTGCAAAGTTTTTGGCCACGCATATCTCGAAAACGGTTCAAACGGTTCTAAAATCTTAAAATTTTTGGGAAAGTTAGATCCTCAGAAATTAGTAGGAGTAGTTTAACAAAAATTTTTTGTCATGTCTCCTTTTTAGGAGCTATAAGGGATCGAAAATTGAAATTTTGCTATTTTTAAACACCTGTAACTTGAATACCTGTTCAAATTTTTTTTTAGTAATATATAAAATTCAAAGCTCTTTAATTATATTTGAAGTTTGAAGAGTGACGAAGCTACAGCCCCTCCAAATTTCAAAAAAGTCGTATATTTAAATTGGTATAACAAGAGTTTTATAAAGTTTATTGCCAAGTTAAAAACGTTAAAGAGAGCGGCTTTTATAAACTTATTTATTATGTAATTTTGAAAATGTGCTTTTTAAAAACTCTTCGTTTTTTTCATCACTTGTTTTTGTATATACATTGACATATAATTAAAAGTTACTCGTTGTTCTATATATTCGAAACGGTTGATATCTCATATCTTTAATTTACAACAATTGCTAATCTCTTGACTAACAAAATACCACTGAACTTTTTAAATAAATAAATGATCGAAAGTAAAATATACACCTAAGAGTTGGCACACGTACCTAGAATATATTCAATAGAAAATGGAATACAAGCCGAAAGAATTCCGAAAAAAAGTGACCATTTAAACATTTAAAATTTTGCACTACTGTGGCTTATAAATGGGTTAAATCAAACGTTGATTTATCATATTTTTCATTACTACAATTGAATTTGGGATCCATTTATTTTAAAACAACATCTGGCTTAATGATTCGTAAGTTAGGTTTTTCGAATTAGATGTGCAGGCCCTTTAAACTGTTAAAGACATTTAAGTCTGCTATACCCATTTTTTTAGCAAGTTCGTCCAAAGCTGGCGTATTTATATTGAATGTAGTTAAATATTTTAGTCTTCCGTATCCATTCTTTCAGCAAGCTCTTCCAAAGCGGGCGTATTTGTATTGTGTATACCATCTAGTAAAATTTCTCAAGGCATTTACGTCTGCTATGACCATTCTTTCAGCAAGTTCGTCCAAAGCTGGGGTATTTGTATTGGATGTACAATCTCGTCAAATCTCTCAGGGCATTTAGGACTGTTACACCTATTCTTTGAGCATGTTCATTCAGTATCTCCGTTCAGAATCTGCTTTGTAACACTAAGTCTATCTGTTCTGTTAATATTTTTAAAATTCTTAGATTCGAATTACCCAAAAAACGTTTAGAATGTTATTTTTTGCTTATACCCACTCGAATAAAATATTTTTATTAAAAAATACTTAAAATCATAATCATAATAAAACAGTAAATAAATATTAAATATATTTAATACAGTACTCTTACAGGGTCAAGTGTGTTATTTGTTTGAATATAAGTTCAACTATTGAAAATAAGTCATTTATGAACGTCTGCTTATAAAGTGTGCCGATTAAATCTAGTTTTAAGTAAATATCCCTTAAAATATGATGATTCAACTTTTTATTACAAAAAATTTTAGCACGTTTCATGATATTAGTAAATTTATAATAGATTGAAATGCTTATGATACATTTGAGAAATATTGTATAATACCGATGTTGTATTATTTACATAATATAAAAATTATTACAGTATAATAATTATTATTTATTAATACAGTAAATAATATAAAGTGCAAAAATTAGTAAACATAATTATCTAATTGAATTTGTTAGTTCAATTGTAGGTTCATGATTTTAATGGATCGGTTATTTGAAATTCCTCAAAAATAAAAGATTTGCGAGTAATTTTAATTTATAATTTGGTATTCGAGACTGCAATAAATATTTCAGTAAAGGGATTTGAAATTTTTGAAAGAGTTATGTAAAAGTACATTACCCTGAAATAAGTCTAATTATTCAATATAAAAAGGTAAATAAAAGGTTTGAAATGAAGCAGAATATGGGAAGGAAGATCTTGCGTGAAGTGCTCAATTACCACTTGATTGTGTCATTTTGATCTTACTGTACTCATGTGATTTGACCAAATACTAAATTAGCTCTTTCATTTTATGTTAAGAAAGCTCGTTAAGTTTGTGGAAGAACAGTACAGCAAATGAGAGAAGAATGTGCTCGATATTTCCACGGGATTCTAAATTCGATTCGGTCGGTGCCAGTTGGCCCGCGATATTTGTCTCTAAGCGGCACTTCAGTTAATTACTTGAAGTTAGGTTGAAATCACAATTGATAATTATAATATTCCCTTTAGCAATGTTCTTCCAATAATGACATTGAATACCCTTCTCATATGAAACGTTGCAGTTTAAGTTAACTTTTATACACCACTATTGTTGCAATTATCCAGATACATCGAAACAAAATAATCTTTAAATTGATTTGTTATGCTTCTAATAACAAATTTGATCAAAATCTCTTCGGTTCTTTATATTTTTTGATTCAAATTTTAATATTCTTGAAAGATTTATTATTCTATTGATTAATATGCAAGTCCCTGCCATTATTAATTCAAGAATTGTCAGAACTACTTATGTGCACTTATATTTTTTAGGTATACATACTTAAATTGTAAATGTGAACATACTGAAAGAGTAATTTATGTTTAGTTTCATCGCTTTAGTTAAAATACACGCATTAAATATAGGTTACAATTACGATTTAATAAAAAATTCTTCTCATTTTCATCTTCAATTTAAACTTTTACTAATTTGTATTCTATTATTCTTATAGAAAAAAAAACCAACATTCTAGTATTTTACTGAAACAGATTTATTATGAATTAAATCGGTGTCCAACCTTAAAGGTTAAATTCGGCAGATGTCTAATCTAAAAAAATTTGTATCATATTTCTTATTCTACGTGTATTTGATCGTCAACAGGGCTGCTCAGGGTCAGGTATGATATATTGGTTTTTAAAATCTTGTAGATCAAATCTCTTTTTTGTTGATAAATTTCTTTTTTCGAAGTTCCTTGATATGCATATGATGTATTTTGATGGGTCGGGCTCGACCTCATCTCTAAAACCGCTTCTAATTCGGAATTTCGTAAATTATATAACTATACTGAAAAAGAGCTATATGTTAAAGAATAGATTTCGTAATCAACTCTGGGTGTTTTATATATAACATAGACGTTCAAAACCTCAGACGTACTGAGGTTTGCATATCACGATTTGCAGTTTCTGAAACACCGAGTTATTACAACTCGCGGGTGCTTATAGACGTATGGTTAAGTGAAACCTTGTAACCTAAATATAAAATGTTTGCCCAAACAAACCCCCTAAAAGTTTGCTAATCCAATTCTCTAAACGAAATATGTAAAATTCTTACATAAATTTATTTTAAAATCTTGTTGGATGGGTGTCTACTATAGGTACTTGTCCCCTAACCTAATGTATTGTCCTTCGACGATGATGATCTTGCTGACCATGGAACTTTGACATAATAAAATTTTTACATTTACTTTCCTGGTGATATGTGTGGGTGTTTACCATTTTTTGAACTTATTATTAAGAACATTCTGAATTATAAGATACAATAACATTCCGTTAAATACAGGAACTAATTTAAGTCATCTGGTACTTTGAAGACACCTGCTTCTTAAAATACGTTTCTCCAAAAATTTCGGAAAGTTTTTAAAAATTAACAGTATTTAATTAAAAGTTAAAAAAATTTTAACTAATTAAATTTGTAAAATTCTTTTCCGCAAACATCCGACCCGAGGAAAACGTGTTGAATATACCTGAATAATTTGAACTCAATTTTATTTTACTGTGATTTCTTTACTAAAAATAAAATAATAAAAAAAATGTTCAAATTTTCAGTTATTTTTTAAAAAATGTAAAAAAGGCATGAGATAAGAAGATGAAAATTTTCCTGTCAGTACACATTTTAATGTTAACAGGTCTTTATACTGGTGAGTGGTGATATGGATTTAATATGAGACCTTTTTTCACGGTAAAATAACTTTTAAAACTAATATTTTTAAATAATTCTGCAACTTTTTTGATAAAAATTCTTTAAAATTTTTTTTGGTATTTTTTTTTATAGCAAGGGTAAATATTTCTGAATTTAAATTAAATTATATTTAAAAAAAGTTTTTTTTATATTTATATACGTTTAAGTAAAAGTTATGCGATTCCATTAGCATATTTATAAATAAATCTGAAAAGGTTTTTATTTAAAAATAATGAAGGGATATTCTATTTTTAGAATCAACTAATGGTTAAAAAAATCAATGGATTGTATGTTACGTGGTTTGTTATTGCATTACAAGATACACTCTTTATTTACTATATAAGTGCAACTGCAGTGGTACAAATCATTTGAAAATTCTATAATTCAATGCTTACAAGTTAGGTAGTAAATATTATTTAAGAGGTTCCATTTCTTTACTTATCAGTATTAAATATCAGTATGAATTGACCTAGAGGATGATGAGTTATTGTCACTATTTTATAAAATTATTTTAAAATGTCATGGAACTTTAGGTATTATATAATACAGAATTCGATACATTAATTACTTAATAATAGGTATCCAACCTTTCGGAATAGTGGGTATCCAAACTTTCGAAATACCCATTGTTGAATACTCATTGAAAAATTGCCTTAAATAAGATCGCAGGAAGTTCCGTTATTTTTATACTAATATACTTAAAACTTACTGCGTTTAAGATACTCCAGGAGTTATAATGATACATAAACGGTATTGGAGCTGTTAAAAAGGTCATCTATGATAGGAGACCAGCTACTGATTTAATAAAGCAGATATTGATTAGACTCCGAGCGAGTTATCAACCAAGAAAAATTTAATTTCGATCATTCATGCAGTCTGTCTTGACAACAAAAAAAAAATTTAATTCAAAATTTCGATAAAATGCAAGTGTATAGTGGTTGAAATTATTTTATATTAATACAAATTAAATGTGCAACAAAATTTCTAATATTTTATTAAATTTCATATTATTTGCACAACTTAAATATTTTCCACTTAACCTTTAAACGGATTGTAAATTTCTTTAAATAAATATTATCTAAATTAAAGTGGAAATTATTTTTACAAATTTATAATATACATACAATTATTGGGGTTACCTAGAATTAGAGATTTAATTAACCTAATTTATGTAAAAATTACGTAAAGAAAAAGTTGAAAATAAAATAAATTGGGGAATTTAAAACAACCTTTAAAAGCCGATCTACTGTAGGTATCAAAATTTGATTTTTCAAAATCGAGTTTTTTATATCTTTATTTTTTAACTTAACTAGGTGTTTCCTACGTGCTTTACTTTTTTTTAACTTAACTTAAGTTTTAATAGAGGCAAGAAGTATGTCTTAACTATTGGCAAACGTGGGAACAGGACAGCCATATTCTCTTACTTGATTTTAACCCGAGTTTCTTCCATGAAAGGTTTGTACCCTAGCCACTGTGCCACCGTACCATAAAATTCCTTAAAAAATATTGTTTAATAAATCAGATTACATATCAGAGTTCAATAAAATTAATTAGAGAGATCAGCTTTAGTAAAAGATCCTTCATTCATGTAATAACTGTAATCATTCCTTCAATTACTTCCATCTTAATAATAAAAACAACGTAGAACTGCTTAAAATGTACATAGGTACCTTATTTTTTTTAGAGTTTTATGCACAGTTTGGGTCAAATTCTTAGAAGATTCTTTTCCAAAAATTGTTTATAATTATTTTACAAAATACAATAATATTTTGCAAAATATTGACGATAGCATTGACTTTAACCGACGACCATGATTATACAAATTTATAAATGACTAAATATAGCGATCCCAATCTCTTTATCATCTTTTGCCTTTAATTTTTATCAAATTCTTTGAAGAAATATTAAAAAAATATATTCAAGGTAAAAGTATATAAAAATCCATTTGCATTTTGATAAATTGCACAGATATGGAAATTTATACTTTTGATCAAATCTCCTTATAGATATCTTTTAAAATCCCATTAGTAGCCATTACACAATTTAAGACACAGTGTACTATATCTTCCTTCAAATACATAAAATTTTATCTTAAATTAACGTTTGTCCAAAAAATTGAATAGAAAAAAATTTAAAGTCCATTTCTCAATACAAAAAAACAAGGTTCTAAATAAAAATGTTTAAAAACGATGATTATATTTGTCCTTGTAAACTTGGAGATACTCGTGCTTATCTTCTATGATGATTATAAGACCCATAAATTCTCTCATATTATAAAAATAAAATTTTTCCAAACCTCGAAAAATTGCTTGTCATTTTATATTACATATGGATTTTAATTTTCAACCATCATGGCTTATTATTTACAAAGATATGCACTTTGACTCTAGCAATTTCTATGGCAGCTTTGCCCCTAGAAATCTAAAAAATTTCCAAACGAGCTTTTCATATTATTTTAATTGCCTACTTTTAATTTCAACTTTGTACTGGAAATAATTCTGAAGATATGCAAGTAATGTTATAAAACTTATATGGCAGCTCCCCAAAAATTTAAAATTTTGAAAATTCATAGAAGTGCTTCCCTCTTATATAAATTTCCGTGTGTAATTTTCATTCTCCCAGTGTTATTTGTTTTAAGGATTTTTATATTGGTTCTGGAAGCCTTGGCCCGCTTTTAATTAAAAATAATGGGAAACCCAGAAAATATCTTAAAATTGCTTTGTATAAATTCCAAAACTCCAGCTCTTTTAGTTTTTGAGTTATCTCGCTGACACAGACAAACGAACAGGCACACTCTGTGAAATTAATTTGCTTTTCGATGCTGATCCGATGCATACAATACATACTTTGACACTATCTGATACATACCTTTGAAATATGTCTAGATCGATACGTTACAAACAGAGCAGCAGTTTTAATATACCTGTAACCATATTTGTGTGCGAGGGTACAAAAACGATAGGATAAAAAATTTAAAAAAATAGACAAAAAATCATTTGAGAAAGGAAAAAACAAAGTGAATGATATTAAATAAAAAATTTTAATATTAAATTTTTTTGTTCCTTGCCAACTTTTTTTTTAACTGCTTCCATTTTTCTCTTCCATCTTTCCTACCCTTGTAAAACTTTTCAATGTCCTCAACAAACAAACGGTATTTCCTCTCTTATTGTATTCAATACTCTTGTTGTTAAATAAATGTTAAATTTAATAAAAATAATGTCACTTTAAAATTTAAAATCAAACTCACTGACATTTCCGGGAAAATTAATTTTCACACTATAACGGAGCTTTAAAAAAAGAGGTTTAAGTCGGATATTTTATTTTGTAAAAATAAATGTACTTTTAACAAAATTTTTAAGGAAAACTTTAAGGGTATATTTGTAAATGTACCCTTGTTAAACAGATATTTTCAATTCCCTGATAATTCAATCGGATGAATTTAAAAAAAAAAACTTATTGAGATATTAATTGACATTTCTTGTACCTTTTTTTTAGAGGTTCATTTAATTAAAATTTGCCCAAAATTTAATTTTAATACCTAAAAAAAAAAAGGATAAGGTAAGGGATTTAAGAAAGGTGTTTAAATTATTTAAGACGGTTAATTAAAGTTTTATTAATAGTTTGTATTTGTTAACACATACGAAATTCCGAAAAAATGTAGAATTTGTTAAGGCGTGCTAAAGGGTTGAATTTTTTTTGCTGAATTAAGGTTTTCTCTTTAAATTATGCCGGTATAGATGCAATTCTATTTTTGTTTATATTGTAATATTTTGTATTTGAGTTATATCGTAGTCTATGTCTATGTCTGTCTGAGAGTTATATTATTCAATTAAATTATTTGTTTATATTGTGCATTTGTTTATGTTTTTATATTAATGTATTTTTTATTTAAGATATATAATTATTAATTATTAATTAAGTCAAAAATTTCAACCCAACTTAATAAATTCCTTAATGCTATTTCTAATTTCCTTTCAATCCAAATCCTAAAAGCTAAATAATACTTATGTATTTAAGGTTCATTGGTTTTAAAAAGTTGGATGGTTTTGGTTAGTGAAAGTCCAACACTACCCAAATGAAACCTGTACAATGATTCTGGGTGCATTTCGATCCTTTCAATCAACGCTCGAAAAAAAAAAGAAACACTGGTTGAACTTGCATAGACATCAACATTTGCGAAATTGAGGACTTATCTTTAAATCTCAATCTAGTTCTACTTTCTTTGTAAAATTTTGCTGCACTTGCTAAGCGTTCCTTCTGAGGACAAATAAAAGAACAATAAAACCCACCTTAAATTTGTTTAAATTTTTAAAAGTTTTTAAAAAAAATCAAGATAACTTTAGCAATTTTGTTTATTTCTCTTACACTCATTAGAAATTATTTTTAATTAAAAATTAAACTTGGGTTTATTTATTTTTATGATTAATTTTTTTAATTTTTTTTCTTAAATATTAAAAGATGGTTTTTTCTAAGACTTGCAAGTAACCAGTTTATTTTAAACATTTTTTTTTATAATTGCCAATCCATCATAAAAATAATAAACCCAAAGTTCATTCAATTAATTTTTTTTTTTTTTTCTTTCTTAGCTTTAGTGTTAAAACAGAACGGATATTGCAATAAAGATAATTTACTCGCGTATAACACTTTTAAAATAATAATGGGTTTTTCTTTTAAAGGATAACCTAAAGGGGTTTTTCTTGTATTTTTACTTGTATATGTAAACTTCTTTAATATTCACAACGATGAAACAGAGATTAAAAAAAAAAACAGGACGAAAGATGGCAAAGTAATAAAAAATAAAAGAAATATGTTGGAAAATTATTTTGACGAAAGGAAATTGAAATTTTTCCACCCTGTGGTTGACACATACTTATTTAATGTTTTTGTTTAATGACCATGAGTGCAAGATTTATCTAAAACATGAATGAATGACACCATATATCTGAAAAATTACAGAGAAATGTTAAATAAGAGCTAACATTTAGTGGATATTTCTGAAGAAATATACAAAGGAAATAGCCCAGATAAAATTTTGTAATTAAATTTAAGGATTGTAATATGAATCGAGTTAAAAGATTTAATTAAATTTTGAATATTTGAAATGGAAATTTTACAGAGGAGAGCAGAATTTTGACTGAAGCTATATATTAGTTTGCGATGGAGTTTGAGAAGAACTACTCTATATTACAGCAAAGAGAAGAACTAAAGAATGTAAACACATAAGAGATGTTTCACGCTGGATGCATCATATCGATTCATATTTCTTTAAAAACTATACTAAACATAATATTACAGTAACTAAGCAGTAATTAGCTAAACAGCCAATTACGGATCGATTTCCAATGTTTTTATGATTCGAAATTTGAATGATATTGACGCGGAAGTGTTTTGCTTCCAACAAGATTGGGTTACTACTCATACTGCTACTTAAACAAATGATTTATCGAAAGGAAAATTTTATGATAACATTATTTCGAGAAATGGTCCAATCTATTGACCTGTAAGATCATGCGACATAACTCGACTGGATTATTTTCTTTGGAGTTATATAAAGCCATTATGATATGGAATTATGGTATGGAAGACCCGTTTAATTGATGAAATAAGGTCGAAAATTAATCTGACCGAAAGATCCCGAACAAAAGGCTTTATTGAAGTTATAGAAAACTCGTTAATAAGTAATGAACGGTATAAAAATGTCAATGTATTATAGTACAGGGTGGCGCAAAACGACCGATATGGTTTGAACATTTAAAAACTTTTTAAATTTATTTTTATTTTTTATTTTTATTTCAGAATTTTGTGAAAAAAACTTGGGGAACCGGAAATGGAACAGTACACAACAGAACAGCGATCAAAAATTACGAAAAGTTATGGAAAATGTGCTGGAAAGAGCACGAATGTACGATATAATTTTTCTACATAAGCTAAAAATATTCCCAAAAAAAAAAAATATAATAATAATTAACCATATTAAATAAAAAAGTTATTAAAAATTCAAACCATATCGGTCGTTTTGCGTCATCCTGTAATTCTTAATATGAGTTTAGCCCTTCCGAAGGCACTTTTAGTTTTAGATAAATATTTTTACATAGAAAACGTTGAATTCAATTTTATACTTTATCATCTCCAACGCAATATAACGCGCATAACCTAATAAAACACAAACCCAATTTCTACAAAATTGTAGGTCAGTTAAATAATTTTGTTGATAAACATTGCATAATTTTAGGAGCAAACCAAATTTTTTAATATAGATTTTTTAAACCAAATTTCTATAAGTTATCAAAATTCTTCCAATGTAATGTAGTGAAAAAAAAACCCTTATCAATTTTATTGACGGAAATACCCTTTGTATTGCTTTTCTATTTCCATTTAATCCATGATATGTTATCATATGGATATCAAATGTTTATATGTCTATTTGATTTAATATAGGTGGAAAAAAACACATTTAATGATATAAATTAACAAATAGAACATGTGTTAGATAAATGTTTTTTGAAAATTATATTCAATTTAAATTCTTTATTATTATTAAATTAAAAGTAAATTGATTTGAAATACGTTTGACAGAAAGTAAACATTTAAAAATATTCAATTTGTAGAAGATTCCTGTGGATTTTATCTGTAAAAAAGTCTTATAAAAGATAGGGTTTTATAATTTTTTCTGAAAGAATATTGATGATGTGATAAAGTAAAACCTGATTGAATTTCAGAGGTTTGGTCTTATATTTTTAGAATTGATTTGAATGCGATACAAATCATGAATTTATATAAGATTGAAAATTATAACTAATTGAAAGATAAGAATATAAAGATAAAATATTGAAGATATTATTGTTACACCATTCTTGAGTAGTATTTTGTTTATTATTTTAAAGGTATTTCCATTATTAAGCACTGATCAAGAAATTTTAATTTCGCATTCGGTCTAACACAACGTTGGCAGGGTGTTTTTCTATCGACCTATCCACTTATAAAACTAGAAGTAGCCTCAATTTTCCTTCTAATATCGGTTTCGGTATAATTTTCGGTTCTAAGAATCTAGGAGCATGATAGAAATTGAATTTATTTTCTATAATCAACACAGAACTATTGCATAACTTTAGGAATTATCGATTATATAATCACCGAGACGGAAAAATTCTCGGAGTCAAAATTAACGGAAATCATATAAATCGAAAAAAAACCAAAAATCCTTGGGGAATTATTACTCAAGATGAGTCGGCTAAAAGTTTCCTTGGGACTAATGACTTCATAACTAGTTTAATGGGTAAACATTTAGCTTACTAACCGAGGAAGTGTATAGAATAATAATAGAAATAATTATTCTTTACAAATCCCCATGGTGACCAAATATAATTTAAAATATGTAAATATAAAATACAAACAAAATAAATAATATTACTTAGATATTAATAGAAAGTAATGAAAGTGGTATGCACAACGGCCGCAAAGCCTAACTGTTAAGATGACACATTCTATCGCCGATACCAAGACAACAACAACAAATTCGTATTGAAATCTGAGAATTTCTCCTTTTTCCAAAAATCACATTTCAAAATTTTATCATAATAAAAAATGAATTCGACTTTGTTTGATTTTCAATTAAGGTTTTATTTCTTTTCCAAATACAGTTTAAAACTCTTAAAATAACAGGGAGTTATGTCTCGTTTTTTAGGTTGCATTTGGCACACTCATAATGAGTAGTAGTTCCACGGGGACTTTTAGTTTATTTTTTGATTCATAAATCTCAAAGGGATTTTTGACTCCGGAATTTTTGTCACGGTTACCCATATAGTCATATAAAGTGTTTAGAAAAACATGAAACATGTTTTCTCTTTTAAAATAAAAGATTCCAGAACTAAACAGCTGTTTTCATTAGACTGATGGGTTGAGTTAAAAGTTTTTATGGAGTAATATAAAGTGTGAATCATCCTGGATTTTCTAAAATGGAGCATAAAACTTTTTAAGTCTTGACTCAGATGAAAATATAAAGAATAAAATTATAGTTTGGGGATTATTTCAAAGATATAAAATTCCTTTAATAAAATAATTTATCTGGAATAAAATAAAACGGAATTTCTTTGAAAAAAAAAAGCGACACGACAATTTGGAATACACTAGAAATGTTAAGTGAAATTTTATCAGTTTTTTTTTGTATTCTTAGAAGCCTATAAAAAACCTTCACCAAATACAATTTTTTTATATTCAAATGTTATGGTTACATAAATTGGTGTTATTGTTTGCTTGTTATTAACTTTAACTTTGTTGACATATTGTGGAGTCAAAATCAAAGACTCTTTCTTTAAAAATTAATTTGTTTTTTTTTTGCTTTAAAAATTTTCAAAAGAAAACAAAAAATATTTTTTTATACTTCATTTACTAAAGTTTTGTTGTTTTATACTCGTAAATTAGATATTGGAAGTTTTCTGATTGCCTTTTGGTTACTTTGGGGTTTTTTTTATTAACATAATAATCGCGCCATTTTGTTATCCTCAAGTGATATTGGGATATGTTTGATAAGGAATTTAAAGGATTACAGAATTGTAATTAGGTTCACAACAGACAAAATGTAGATTTTATTTCTGAGATTTTAGAATTAGGGTACTTTTATATTGGGGCATCAATAAGTTGTATGTGCGTCGATTATAAACATCGATAGGAGCTTATCGTCTATCGAAACTTCAATATAAATGCATTCTAGAACTTTACTATAATAGTTCTAATGGTTCTTCGGACAATGTCAAATTAACCCAAATGAATAAATCGTTATTTTTTTGAATCATCGTAAGCTCTTAAGGGGTAAGTTGGGAATTCTAACATGTTTTAAGAAATCTTAACAGTTAAGCGTCACTGATTATTTGGTAAATACTAATTTTAGTAAAATGATTCCTTTAACTGTGAACTCTAACTTCAGTTAGAAATAGACCCTTTTAATAAATTTCAGATATTTATAATTAGGGACTGGTGGATCGGATTCAAATAATTTTGACAGCAACTTAATGAATCTTTGCCAGTTAATAATAAATATCTTAAAATCTAGTTAGGATCACTCCGCGAGGAAGCATAGAGATTCCACTTGACATCCAACGCGGTTTCTTGCGGTTGTTTTTGCATTCTCCTATGTGAGGTTGCATTGGTTAAGTTTATATAATACTATATGCATCCCCAGGTGCGACCGTGTCTTCTGCATCCTTGAGGGTTCCATTTCCATGTGATTTATGTTGCTTTGTTTTAAATTTCATTCAATTTAAGTTAAATTCGTTTAATTAAAATTTTAAACTCGAATTGATACACAGTTCTTAAAGAACATTCGATATAGGTTTAAAATCGAGCTTTAGATACATATCTTAGAATTATTAAAATCACACCCTACGATAATCAAGGACAACTGTCCATTTTAATATATTTAGGAATTTTTTAATACCGTTTATATTACTGATTTTATTGTAAGTGTCACCAAGATTTTCTCCCTGACGGAATTAAAAGTCAACAAGATGTTAAAATATATTTCAAGAAAAGTATCTTGGATTTTATAATATCGTATATAATAAATTTAATGCGTTGGACTTTTAAAAAAAACCCTCCTTATCGCCAAATTTGTATCAAAGCAAATAAAAATTGCTTTAAAGAATTTTTATCTTGTTATCCTGAAATGTGTCTTTAAATTCGATGGATTGATTTTTTTTTCATTGAGATGCAAATCGAAGATCTAAAAGATTTATCTGATATATGAATACTTACACTTCATTCAAATTTAAATGTTTACTTTTAAAAATATTTAGTAGATTATTCGAATCATTTCGATTTCTTTTTAAGCCCTTCTCTTTCGGTATCGGGATTAAGCGTTTCTAAGTTAATTTTGAACTGTTTTCTTTGTTTGTCCTGTTGTTTCTTCGTCATAACCTAGATCTTCTAATTGCCTGAAGAGATGCCATGTAATTCCAGTTATTTTGAGACTAATGAGTTTCGTGATGTTATGTAGCACTAATATGAAGAGGATTGGTGACAGAGGACAACCTTGTTTTACTACTATGTTATTGGTGAATGGTTCGCTGATATTACCATCGTGAAGCACAGAAAGTTGTATATATATCTTCATACATATTGTGTATTATTGTATCTTCATACATATTCTGATTTTAGCGATTGTAGATTGCAGCGGTCTTTAGCTTAGTAATTTCTTATTAAGAAATTTAAATTCACCAAATATTTACTGTATCTAAGAATTGTATTGAACAATTTTCTGACCATTTTTTCTGCAGATAGAAGAGGAAAGACATAATATCAATGAGTTTTTGGATTATTTTACTTATCTTTCTCCTGTTCGAAATTTTTTTTCTAAGAAGGATTTAGATGTTTAAAATGTCGTTAAGTAAAATTTGCATAAATTTCAAAAAAAAATGTAAAAAGTTTCTCACAATTGTTTTTTTAAATTTTAACAATAACTTCTTAAGAGATTATACTTTTCAATGCAAATTCACTATAGTTTTATTTACTTTCTTTTGTATGTATTAATTCATTTTTGGTACACAATTTATTCTTTTAAAATTCCAATTTACTTAAATCTTTAAATGTTTTTTTTTTAATTAATTGCCTAGCTTTGATTTTATACAAAACTTTGTAAAAAAACTGAACTATTAAAATATTTAAAACAGAATAACAAATAAGAACTGTTGTTGGTGTTTTTATAATATGTGAGTGGAAACCTACGTATGCGAGTGGAAACATAACCCGCTATGCATTACTGTTCTCGAAGACGCTCGTATTGCTTCAGCGCTTCTTCGAGCCATTCGATTCCTCTAATGAACTGGATTACATTAGTTCTTCTCCTGACACGACTCCTTCATAATACTGAAGTCTTCTCACCAGAGAGTGCAGAGAATTTTTCCTAGGTCCTCCCCTCCACAACCTCTGAATTCTCTGGTAGTAATTCTGCCTACTTTGACTGCATGGGCCTTAAGTACTAAGTGGCCCATGTTTATTCCTTTTATTAATCTGATATCACTCTTTTTCAGTTTTAGGATCTTTTTAATTTTATTGCTACTTGTGTTTCTCCAGAAGGTCCTTTTGTGAAGTAATCCTCTGGAATGTAAATTTAAACTTAAGCAGTGCATTTTAAATGCGACACTTTATTGATTGATGAAAAACAAACTATAAGAGCAAGTGAACTAAAATCCATTAGATATTGTCGATATTATTACATGTAATCATTGTTTTACATTATTTATTTATTGCCAATAATGATTAGTAAAGTCCATGGCTGCTAAGGTCAATATCGTCTCACTAATATCAATTGTTTTTGTAAATGTAACAATAATTTGAACATTTAAAAATTATTGTTCCTGTAAGTATGCAATAACGTTTTGAAAACATTTATAATAAAACCCAGAAGAATAACAATAAGAGACCTATTAAAATAAAAAGATGTAAAAGTTGTTGATAAATTAGAATCAGCCCAGAAATGGCCCTAGCTACCGAGGGTTTTACTAATATTACATAATTCAGTGTAATACGTAATATTAAAATAAACAAATAAATAAATGCAATAAAAGGCAGTTTTGAATTGAAAATAAAGAATTTACTAAAGAATTTACAATAATAATTTAGTTCAAGAATTTATATGGAGATCCTTCGCTTACAGAAGGATCTAGATATAAGTTTCAAGTACAAAAAACCAAATATTCTGTTTGAATCACATAGGTTTGCTTCATTATTTTGATTTAATCAAAATATATATAACTAGATTTTTATATAAACCATTGTAAAAACTATGACAAAAATAATGCGTTGTTGACGACCAAATTCAAAATAAATATGAAGCTACATATAGCTAATAAATTAATCCATAATCATTCTACGTAAATAAAAAACAACATAATCGTCATAATATTTATTATTTCATTTATTAAATATTATTCTTTTAATTTAAATGCCTTACTCAATATATACTGTCATATTAAATTTACTCAACTACATTTTTATGTTTACCCTAAAAACCGGCCATTATTTAATAATATAATGATATTTAATAAAAGTTCAACATAACCATATTCATTATATGAGTTTATGACGTGTCAAAGGACTTCTTTTTATGTTTTTTTTTTTATATGACATGTTTATGTACATTGTTTAATACATAATTATAGTATATAAATATAAACTTTACAAGTTTATTATAAATATATATGAACATAAAATTATTAACGGATCTTTGATTTTTCAGGACATTTATAATTTTAATCATATAAGTTCATTGAATATTAAAAAACTTAAAATATACGCACACATGTATTTTTTTTTTTCTTTAATTATTTAATAACCGTTAAAACCAACATAGTAATATATATATATATTTGTAATATTTTTACTTTACTGTTAGTTTAACTAATACTTTACCAACACATTAATATTCATTTGATATTTACTGTACATTACATTTCAAATATTCAAATCACATCATTTTTTATTCTTAAAATTTTTTTTTTGAAATCTAATTTTAATATTTTTGACATTTTTAATATTATTTGTTTTTGTTTTGTTGTTGTTGTAATTTTTGCGTAATAATTTGACATATGAAGTTACAATAATAAAGAATATTATTTATATGTTAGAATGTATGTATGTACAAATGTAACAAATATTATACAATAATTGAGGCGAAGTTTATTGACGCCAATATGAAAAGAAACAAGGGATGAAAAAAACCAAGGGTTTTTAAAAAAGCACATTTTCAAAATAATATAGTGTTTCATACTGAGTATTTTATCGGAATATAATGGTGGAGCTTCTATATTTAGGTGACTAAGTTACTTCTTATTTATAAAAACAGTAATTTTTTAAATTTTTATGACCTACTAGCCCCTCTATGGGGAAGGTTGCTCAATTTCCCAAGGATCTAATCCTCACTATTCCCCTTCCCCCAACTTTTTTAGGTTCAAGGAATTAAATTGTGAATTATTCCAAAATTTGGAATTTTATTTAGAATTTTACTATATAAACAAAAATGGTTAAAACTGACGGACACTTTCTTCAATTTAAAGAACCGCTTTTAAATTTAAGAAAATCTTTTAGCATATGTTAAAGTATAATGTTGGACCTTTAAATTTTGTATATAAACAAAAAAAAATTTAAACAGGTGTTCAAGTTACAGGTGTTTAAAAATAGCAAAATTTCAATTTTCGAGCTCTTATAGCTGCTGAACAGAGGACGTGACAAAAAAAATTTGTTAACCGACTCCTACTAATTTATGAAGTTCTAACTTCTCCCAAAATTTCAAGACCTCAGCTGGAACCGTTTAGAAGATATGTGGGCCAAAAATTTTGCAAAAATTGAGTTTTGTATAATGGTAAATTTTAGTACTTTATGGCAACTCTGTACATTTAGGTAAAGTATTTTTGTAAAGTCTAAGAAAGCAGCTCTCTTCTGGCTTTTTTAGATTGAAAATATAGCTAACAGAACTCTTATTATACCAATTTAAATATAGGGCTTTTTTGAAATTTGCGGAGACTGTAGCTTCGTCATCCTTCAAAATTAAGAAAAACCTTTGACACATGTTGAAATATATTTAAAGAGCTTTCAATTTTGTAAATCACAAAAAAAAAATTTGGACAGGTATTCAAGTTACAGGTGTTTAAAAATAGCAAAATTTCAATTTTCGGGCCCTTATAGCTGCAAAACAGGGGACGTGACAAAAAAAATTTGTTAACCGACTTCTACTTATTTCTGAAGATCTAACTACTCCCAAAATTTTAAGACACTAGCTTGGCCCGTATACAAGATATGTGTAGCCAAAAATTTTGCAAAAATTGAGTTTTGCATAAAGGTCAATTTTAGTACCGGATGGCAACCCTGAACACTTGTCTTTTAAAAATTTATAAAGTTTATAAAACCAGCTATCTTTTGCCGTTTTCAGATTGAAAATACACTTAATATAACTCTTGTTATAACAATTTGAATATAGGGCGTTTCCCAACTTTGGGGGGCTGCAGCTCCGTAACGGGTGGGGCTACAGAAAAAAATTCTTCTACGAAATAATTTTTTTTGTAATACCTACCCGTGGTTAAAATTCCTTTTATCTATTTCAAACGATGTAAAAGTTTTTGTAAACATACGGACAGACAGACGGACAGACAGACGGACGGACGGACGGACGGACAGAGTGAAACTATATAGGCACATTTTTACAAAATTTATTGAAAATGTGCTAAAAATCGAAAATAGGAAGAAGTGGAGGGAGTCAATTTGTTAACTGAAATTTTTAACAAAATTAGTGAATCCGATGTGCTTCAGAATTAAAATTGGTTTTTATTTTTTGATTTGAATTTAAATTGAATTGAGAATTAAATAAAGTGACGTAATATTATAAACTAAATGATGTTCAATTTTTTGTGTACGGAAGCTCTTACGAATTGAATAATTGGGGCTATGCGATATATGTTTTATTATTGCGTTACTTAGTTGTTGGTTTTTGAGTTGTTAGATTTTCAAGTGTGTTGTGGGTTTTTCGATATATATTTCAATTTTGCGTTACTGAGTTGCTAGTTCTTGAGTTATAAGCCTGTTCAGTATGTTGTACCATACATAGTATTCAAATTCGCCTCACAGTAAACGGGAGGTGAGAATGAATTGTGTGAGAAAATTAATACATTGTTTTTATTGTTAATATTAATGTTAATGAATTAAATATACTGCAGAGACACAAGATCTATTTTTGTACATTACTGGGATCTGTCGTATAAGAGGTTCATACTTAATTCAATGTGTCATTCAATGTGTCACTCAGTCTTAAAATGTAATTGGGATAACTGGATCGAAACTATTCGGAAATGATATCCAGTGATATTTCACAGATAAAAGTCTTCATTTATTCAAGAAGTGCCAGGTTTTAGTGTTAAAGTCTAGCTATTACGAAAACCGGTTGAATAGGCTTTATATGATTTATTCTGTATAGAAGAAAGTTTTAGAATATATTGATATGATGAAACTTCAACTAAAAGCATTTTCAACAAATATGTACTAAATTCCACGTTTTACTTTGTATTTATATTGACACATAATGGTAATTTTTGATTACCACTTTAAAGATAATTACCACTATTACGTCATAGGTGTTAGATTTGATATGATACTAGTTGAATACTTCATAAAATTTAATTCGGTTTTTTTAATTAAAATTTTGTGGTGTTAATTAAAGATCTAAAATAAATTTGGATTAAAATCACCTTCGGCTACAATTACTACATTATAGGTTTTTTAAAATAAAATTTACAAGGGCCAGGCCGACCCTATACCTGTTAAGGATATAGGACAAGTTAAGCAATATCTTTGAACATAATTGTAAATTCAGAATGACTCTTCATATTTTTATTAGAATTTATCTATCATAAACTAAGACATAAAAACAAAGGGATATTCGATTCCTTCAAACGTTCGGATTTGTTAATTTAAAATAATATTTTCAAAGGGGTTTCAAATTCAAAGTCGAAGTTATGCTCTCTGTTACAATTTTTATTTATATAAAGTGAAATTGTGGAATACTTTTTCTATAACTTTTAATTTGATATTTCAGAAAAATAAAAACAGTTTAATTTCATAATAACTTTTTATTTAAAAAAATTTTTTATTATTTTTATGTACCTCTATTACCAAGAAATAATTTTTAATATTTTTTATATATATACATAATATTTTATATATATGTATCCACGTGTAAATATGTATACGCAATTCAATTTAATTAATTACATGTGATGAAAGAGAGTCAACACTGTAATATTTTTTATTTTAAAATAATTAAGAACTTGCTACTATAATTGTAAAATTTTTAAAAATTATATTGAAAACTTAAATTATAGCTGTCTGTCTTGTCATTTTTTAAAAATTTAATTAAAGGAAAAGTGAACCTTTATTGAAATTGATAATTTTTAATAAACACGGCAACGCTTACAGCAGTTAATATATACACACAACCATTGCCCATTACATTTTCTTAAAAATAAAATTTAAAAAATAAATATATATGTGATATATGACTTATATTTAAGATAAGGCCAACTCAAATTTAAATATAGGGTTACATAAAGGATTTTCTAATCTTGAAATGACATTAGGAGATAATGAGTGCTTTTTCTCACTAAACCCATTCTCTATTATAGTCAATACATCAGAATCGATATCATAACCCCTTTCTTAGAAAAACAGATTAGATGCAGATTATAGCCAGTAAACTCTCTTTTAATTTTTCCTTTGTATACATAACTAAAAACAAGGTCTAGCAGCTTCTAAATTTGGGCGATGACTATTAGTTGTATACCCATAGCAGAAATGACAATTGGAACAAATATCCCAGCTAGAATTGTGTGCTAGGGATTTTTATAGTTGTATTTAAGCCCGCAGTTATATTTCTCATCCTTGGAAATCCTACGATGTGTGCTATCTCTATTGTAAAATAATTTTCTAAATTTTTTATTCTACACCTAAATTGGTATCTAAATAAATATCGTTTGATAAGTTGCTTGTAACCACCGAAATAGGGCAAGTTAATTATGGACATGTATAGATATTCATTATCAGCATTCAGCGACATCTCTAAATGACGTTTTTTAATGATGTTAATCCGTACACCTAACCCTTTAATCCGTTCGCACGAAAACTCTAAAACAAATAAAGCTACCTTGAAACAATTTTTCCAGTAAATTTAATGGTAGAGTGTTCTATCGAAGTAAATTACTCAGTTATGTGTTACAGAGTAAGAAGAGAAGAGGGAAGGAGTAGGAATAAGCCATCTATAAGGTGGTGGAACGGTTAACGCCACAAATAGAATTGAATATACTAACATTGTGTATAGGTACCTTAACATAAGATCCAGCGTCCGCGTCAGAAGACACATAGGCGTGGGAAGAAGATGTGTAACAAAGGTAATCCTATTTATTTATAATACCTTGAATTTCTAGCGCAAAGTTTTAAAAAGTCTGTTTTAAAAAGTCAGAGATAGTTAAAATTTACTGGTAACGGATACTTTAATAAGAACTTTGGAATAACACTTTGTACTTTAATTAAATATCAATACAGAAGAAAGTAAAGGATTCCACATTAATTACAAATTACCATTAATTATTTTAATATAATCCTATTACTTTTATTTATTATATTATAACTTTATGAAATCTTCATGACATTCTATTTCTCCATATGTAATCTATGCATAAATAAAATATTTTGGAATTCGTCCAAAAAAAGTGCTGCCAAGAAAAAAAAAGGAAATATTTGCATATGAAAGCAATCTGTAACAAATTTTTATTATAAGTCAACAAAAATAGAACACTTCTTTTGAAATTCAACACATTATAATGTTATATTTTACAAATAAAAAAAAACTTCGTAAAAAATATGCCATGTTATTCAAACATCTGTTTGTTAAAACTTTTCGTTTTTATTGCAATGTCTTTAACAGAAAACTTTTGTTGAAATTGATAGCTTGCAATGAACTACAGATATGGTTTATTTATATAGTACCTATCATAATGATAGGTTTACTTGTAAAAATTTAATATAATACTGTACGCACTGATAAATTACGCACTGAATGTAGAACTGAATGTATAAATTTAAGCTTCGAAAAACTTTGTGGGTTAGTTATCACGTTTTTTATTTCTAAGGAAGATGGAAACCCTTAAAAATCATTTTTGCGAAGCCTTAATTCCTATGGACTTAAACTTAAGCTCTTCTTCTTTTACCTAAGAAAAACGACCACCTACCAGTGAAAATGTGTTCTACAAAGTGGAGGTGCGAGATATAAAATAGTTCCTATATACGCTACTGTATTAAAGTGATTGAACGTCTTAATCAGTATTTCTGCGGAAAAGTTGAAATTTTGACAAAATGCTTTTAACTATTTCCTAGAGGAGTTAGGAGCTATTAATTTAAAGAGCAGACAAACAGCTTTCACATTTCAGGGTTGACTTAAAGCAGTTAAGCGCAGTAAGATTTTCATAGGTACTTGGTACTAGATGTTTCAATAAATATGTGAGAATTATGAATGTAAGTATGATTTGAATGTATTTATGATTTGACGAAATGTAAAGTATTTTCTATTCCAGCTTTAGAATCTGAAGCATTTTGTGAGTTCTTTTAGGACCTAAAATATATGATAATTCGACGACAGTTTTTCATACAATTCCATGGGTTAAAATAATTTTAAAATGCTATTTTGGCTTTAATTTTTTTCAATTCAATTGAAAACTCATTGCAAAGGCAGCAATGCACACCGAGAATTAGCTTCGTAAAAATATAAGCTTACAACAATTAAAAGTTTTCCTTCTTTTTCATCCCAAAGTTCGATGTTGACCGAGTCGAGTTTGCAGTATTGGTTTCTGTTTCGAATATGCAGTCAGTTGAAGATATATATTTATTTATTTACTTATACTAGGCCGTATGGTACATGAATGCACAAGGTAGCTGTAACCCCTGTTTCTAACTTTAAATGTAGGGGGCTAATGTGATTTATATTATATTTTTCTTATTCGCTTTGATCTGACCAGACTTTGAACCCGAGACGCTTCCTTCAAAAGGCCGATTTCCTAACCATTATGCCGGATATTTTAGGATATGAAGTTTGACAATCTATGACCAGCACTACAACTCTAAATAGACACCAAATCCTTGATTAAAGATCTTTAAGCAACTACAGTACGAATGAATGCAAATAAAAGCGTTTTTAGCCTCAAAGTAAGCATGTAAGAGTATTTAATGAATAAAATACTAATGAAATAATTCAGTTGGAATAATTCAATCAAACACCTTGAATCATCGATTGTGACTTGATTTGTCATTATTTGATCCTACTGTATACTAAAATAAAAATAACATATGATTAGTCTAAATTATAAAAAATAAAATCCTGACATAATATTGTACAAAAAAAAAACTTTTAAACTTTTGCAAATGTAAAAAGTTTTACCAATTTTACTTTCTTTTTTGTTTTTTCCTTGAAACAACTTCTGAATATAAAAAATAAATTCAAATTGAAGTTATTCTTTTCAATTATATCTAAAATAAAAATAAAACTTCGCATTTTTATCATTTTTAAATCTTGTTCAACACTTTTTTTTAATAGGGGGAAGGATACAGTTGTTAGCACATTAATTTTTTTTCTTTATATAAATATTTGTAACAGACAGTTATAAAACTACAATTTGCTTTTTGACGTTAAATACATATATATAGAAGTATATTATGTTCATATGTTCATATATGTTATTTAGACTTACAAGCATATGTATATGGTATACATAGTACATATAGAAAACTGTGTTATTTATTTAATTAAAAGTTAAACACAATATAAGAAGTAATTAATTGTTTTAATTTCTTTGAATTAAATACAAATAGGAGCGATAGTTTGACCGTACATTTTTTTTGTACATATTACAAAACATTTGTACATTTATACATACATTCGCAAGTCCTTGGACATGTAATTGAAAGAAAACAGTGGATTTGTTTGAATTTGTTAATAAAACAAATGATGTGGCACGTATAAATTTTAATGAAATTTAAATTACTAAACAAATTGTATTTTGCTAAACTGAATTAAATTAAAAAAAAAATTAAAAAAGAAATGTTAATAAGTTTAACTATTTTCAATTAAATTAACATTAATTGATAACACTTAATGTGTTTGTATTTGTTTGACTGACAGTCATTTTCTTTAATTCTGTAATAATAACTTGTATAAGAAAGTGAGGTTAATGTCAAGGTTATTTAGGTATTATGAAAAAGAAGGGTTTATTTAATAATTGTTATAAAAAATTTTTAGATATCACTGAAATATTTTTAAAGTGGTTTAATATTTAACTGAATTTTCATTTACTATTGTAAAAATCAACATTTCTAATTTTTGAATTGGTATCTTGAATTCACGCTAATGGCATATAGCACTAACAAAAATTAATTATCTATTAGTAAACACATTATTAATAGTATTATATTTATACTACAGAGATAAATATGTTTAATTCAATAAACTAGTTCTATTCTTATTTCCTAAACCAGGAAATATTCAATGAAAGAATTTGACATATCTGAACTAGTTTATCTTTGAACGTCATTTTTTCAAAGGTTGTTTACTAAAATTTTTTAACATAATCAATTGTTTTTTTAAAATGAAGTATTTTATATATTCTTCATATCCCTTTCATGATTTTTCATTTTAATTTTTGTATAAAAAATTGAGATGCAAAAATAAATTTTATTTTATTTACTGTCAAAATTTAACAAGTTGTGTAGTGTAGACACTTTTGTTTTTCAAAATCACTTTACTTCTTGTTAATACCCGTAGTGTGAACAAGGTATAATACTTAACAACTGATATAACTTATTTGTTAAAGTAGTTATTAGCTAATCAAATACTTATAAATTATTTGACCAGTATTATTAAACCCCTTAAGTCAGCTAAATTGTTTTTTAAACTAACTACATAAGGTATGATTTGCTGCTCAGTAATAATAGAATATAAGCTAATATCAACTAATAGAATATAAAATTTTCTGTGTCTATTTCTGTGTCCGTAGCTAAAATAAATGATCACCAATTTAAATATAATCTCCAGACTTTATAAAAAATCAATACTATAACTAAATCAATCAGTACTAAATCAATATTAATTAAATTGTCTGGATTTTATTCCAACCCAAAATTAGGATATAGGATATATTAAGATATATTAATTATTAGGATATATTAAGATATAGACTCAAGTGTATGGATCGGATCAGAATCGAAAAATAAATCAATTTAGCCATGTATGTCCGTCCGTCCGTCCGTCCGTCCATCTGTCCGCACGATAACTCAAAAACTAAAGGAGCTAGGATCTTGAAATTTCGCAAATTCGTTTTTTTGCAATAGCCGTCATCGTTATTTAAATCCAGCCATTTTGGTCCATGGGTTCGGGTAGCTGCCATACAACTTCTTTTTCCGTATGAGTATTACTCTGTACCTATTACAGCTGCTTGTCTGAAATTTTGGCAAAAGTAGTTTAGTTTCATGGCCAAAGTTTCTCCAAAATTTAGTTGGTCTACTGCAGTGGGTTCGAGTAGCTGCCATACAACTCCTTCTTTTATATGAGCATTACACTGCACCTAATGAAGCTGGGTTTCTGAAATTTTGCCAAAAATAGTTTAGTGTAATGGCCAAAGTTACTACAAAATTTGGTTGGTCTACTGCAGAGGATTCAAGTAGCTGCCATACAACTCCTTCTTTTATATGAGCATTACACTACACCTAATAAAGCTGGTATGTTTGAAATTTTGCCAAAAGTAAATAATGTTTATAATAATAATGATATAATGTTTATATAACGGTCATACGGATATCCCAGAGTTGACACAGTCTACTCTACCACACTCTTCCTCGTTTTATATACTGACTTTTTATTTTTAAATTTCATTTATTTTTTGATTAGTGATATTTTAAATTTTGATAAGTTTATTAACTAAGTTTGAATAAATGTAGTAATAAAATATGAATAGTGATGACTGATGACATTAATTTTTATCCATTTTAAAGCAAGCCTCTACTGAATAATGAGTAATAAATTATTTTCACTCAAGGGCCATTGAGTTAATAATAAATATTTAATCAGATTAAAATAATTGTTCATTTGGTTACTTATATAATAATTTTTCAGATTAAAATTGGATATTTTTAAAAATTTTTGCATGACGTAAAAGATATTAAGCAATGTCGATCAATCTTCAAGATTCCTTGGATGTATTTATAAATTTAAGCGCGGTATATTCAGAATATTGAATTCAAGCTTACAAATCTTAACTAACTTCAAGGAATCAAGCATATAATCAGTAGAGCTTTGATTAACCAAATACTGAGGGCTTCATATTTTGTCATAACTCAACAATTTAAACTCCAAGTCAAACTCTATATTAAAATTTCAATTAAAACTCCATTTAAAAAAATCTATTGTTTTATTGATTAGATTGGATAAAGATTGGATTTACAATTTAAAACAAATATTTCATGGTATTTTAAATTGGATTTTTTCATTAAATAGTAAGTTTTAAACTTATTTAATAATTTTTTAATTTGTAGTTTTTTTTTTTAAATTTTCAAATAAAATTTCATTTAAAAGTTTTAATAAATAAATAAAAAAAAAACGCTTTCGTTTTGATTTTTAGTCAATATTTACAGTGTTAAATATTTAAATCAACAAAACACGAACCCATGAAATAGAAAATTAAAAAGTAAAAATTGAAAAAAATAAAAACAAAATAATAATAACGAAGGAAAAAGTAGTTAGAAATAACAGTTGAAAATAAAATTTTACCACTTACATATAATAAATAACAGAGGCAACTTTTTAAGTAATTAATTTTTTTAACACAATATTTGCGTTTTATTCAACCATTAAGAATTATTTTTGATATACCCAAAAAAAATTTGGAGTTACTTAACTTATTTATCATATTAACCAAAGTTTCAGAATAATTTTGAATTTTTTCAGTGGTTACAATGATAATTAATTAAGTTTTAGAAATAATGGTTCATTGCTATTAGGACATTTAAAAAAGTTCAAAACTACGGCTTAATTTATTTTTACAGCACCTTATCACAACTTGAATATTAATAAAATAGTAGTCTCAATAATTAGATAACTGAATTGTGAAACCTAGTAATATATATATATTCCGCGTGGATATGATATTCTACGTATTATTAATCGCAAGCATTTCCCGTTATTTTGTGGAAAATTTAAATTCTTCGTATTATAAATCGCAAGCATTTCCCGTTATTTTGAGGAAAATTTAAATTATTACAGTAAGGGTATTATGGATGAATTTCATTAAAGGTTCTTTGGCCCTACTTACAATATCAGATTGTTTTATTTCAAGGAGTGTTACAGTTGACAAATATATTTAACATATAGAAGTTTTTAAATATGAGACGTGTGTTGAAAATTAGCCTAATTATTTTAATGAAATTAAAGTAAGGATCTCGTCCCCAATGTGCAAAATCTTCGATGATTATTTTTTCTAAATAACAAATATTATTTACATTTGATATCCTCAGTTTCAACGCTTTAGCATATTTTTGCGCATAGAAGCTTGCTTAGAAATTCGAATTGTTTTTTGCAATCACTGTTTTGGCCAATTAATACCCCAATTAAATAATCACTGCTCCCACTTTTAAAGTAAAAGAAATAATATATGGAATTTGCAAATTATGAAAAAGATATACATATTGACGACTTTTAGTTTACATATCTACAACTTTTAATTTAAATTAAAAAAAACAGTAAACAAGCAAAGAATTTTTATTTATTGATTATCATTATTTTTTGCATTTTACATTTCAGATAATCTGAATTTCAAACTAAATTGGAATATTTTATCGTATGACTGTATTTGATTTTGAACTTTAAAGCAAAGTGCCTCAAAAAGCCTCTAAGTGTTTCTCTGACCGACTTGACCGACTGGACCGACTTTTCGTCAAAATGCCTCAAAGGCTCCGAAGTGCCTATTTCAACGACGCTGGTAACGTAATTTTTGAATTCTAATCATTCACGATGTACTTTAAATTAAGTTAAAGTACATCGTGAGGTAATATAAAAAAGGAAGATTGTAATATTCATATTATTACTACATATTAAAAGAAAACTCAAAGTGCTAACAATCCTATTTATAGTACATATTATTAGTAATTTGATAAATAATAGTTTCCCCAGGAGATGAAGGAACAAACTTATTGTACGTATTAAAGATCAAATCTAAAATTGCAGACATGATATAATCCTCCGAACCCAAAATGTAATAGGTATATGTAGTCACTCTTGAACACAAATTTTACTTATTCCTTACTAGTATATGCAATCTACGCAATAGGTTCATCTGCGCAACCGGTTCGTATACGCATCTACGCAATAGGTTTCCCTGCATCATAATGATTTAATACTCAATTTAATTGAACTAGTGAATATATTTTTTATCTAAAATAAATATACACGTGCAAAAAAAATATAAATATAAATTAATTTACTTGTATATTATAGAATAAAATATAAAAAATAAATTTGATAATAGTTCTGAGAATTTTACACACAAATTCATGTAATCGGACATTTTCTAGGAATTAATGTACTTTACTGCACCTGAATAGTTTTATTTTTGAAATAAAATGAATTAAAATTGAGTCTCAAAATTTGATTAAAAAAAATGTTTAATAAAAGTCAGATCTAGTCAATAAACTTTTATTGACTAAATCTAGTCAATAAAAAAAATAAAAAAACCGTCCACGATTTAATAAAAATATTTTTAATATTTTTTAAGGTAAATAGTACTCGTACAGTTATTACGTATTGAAATAAGTAAATACGTGTAGTAAGTATGTTTTGAATCTCCAGGGATTAAAACTACAGGATAACAATCAATATCTGTATATATGAAGGATCTATTCGATTCTATGATGGGATATGCTTATTTCAGAATTCGTTAACTTAGAATCTGCTGCTACTAATTTACTCGTATATAAGTAACTAATTTACATTCTAATAACATACCACATTGTAAAATTCTCATAAATTCATTCATAAAATCGTAATAAAACAAAGAAATAATAAAAGATTTTTGACATTCCATTGAGACATTCCATAACAATTTCTATATAGTTGAACATGTGCTTATGTATAACATTGTCTAGTTAGTAAATAAGACAACAATCAAAGCTCTTTTTTTTTTATTTTTTTAAATGGAATTCATAAATTATTTGAATTTTTCACAAAAGCAATCAATAATATAATAGATATTATATTACGTAATATATAATAATAATAATACTAACATTATTACTTTAATGAAATGTATTAGTAATACTGTAATAATGTTTGAATTATGAATGAATGTATAATATCCAACTGAGAAAATTATAAATTGTAAGTATATAAATAAAGAAATATATAAGGTATTTTGTAGAAAATGATAATTTTTATATAAAACTTATCATAAGGATAAGCAAATATTTTATTTTAGAACAAACTAGAGATATTGCAGTTCAAAAGGTTGACTAAGATATGTTAAACATACAAGCGGAGGGTAGTAGACAATTTTTTAATTTTGAAATTACGATCCAAAAGTTAACCAAGGCGTGTTGGAATGAAAGCGGAGGGGTAGTACACAATTTTTTAACTCCGAAGTTAAAGATCAAAAGGTTCACTATGATATTTTACAAATGAGAGCGAATAGGTATTACCTAAATTTTTATTCCGGAGTTACAGTTCAAAAGCTTGACTACGTTGACTATGTTACAAATAATAACGTAGGAGTAATACCCAATTTTTTTATACCGGAGTTACAGACTATGATATGTTTCAAATAAGAATGGAGCGGTAGTACCCAATTTTTTAATTATGGAGCTACATTTCAATAGGAGGACTACAATATGTTACTAATAAGAACGGAGGAGTAGTACCCATTTTTTTAATTCCGTAGTTACAACTCAAAATGTTTATTAAAATGTGTCACAAATGAAAGCGGAGGGGTAGTACCCAATTTTTTTAAATCAAAGTTACAGCTAAAAAGCTAGAATAAGATATGTTACAAATAAGATCAGAGGGGTAGTACTCAATGTTTTAATTTCAATTTTAATAAACCCCGATTTGAAAACCCTCCCATTCAAAATACCACCATGATTCTTTCCTGCATTCTTCAATTGAATAAAAATAGGGGAATTTTGTAAAAGCAGGACTTTGCAAAATAAAATTTTTAAATTGATGCTTTATTGAAAATTGAGATTAAGATTTAAACGAGAATTTAAGATTTATAGAATTCTTCATTCAGGAAGCATGCTTCAATCTGCAACTGTTTAATTAACAGCCTAAAATCAAGTTTCAAGATGGAAAAAAAAAGTGTGAAAGTAACTAACAATAAATAATAATAAGGGAAGTTATTTTCCTTATACAGTATTTCCTTCTGGTTTGACTTCTCAATAAAATCATTGATTTTAGTTAAAAGTGACTTTAACAATAACGAGACTGATTATTTTTTTCAATTATCGATGTCTTTACTCAATTTTACCAAACACGAAAAATAAGGTTTATAAATACAATAAAATAGAAATTTTTAGAATAATAGGAAATTTTATAAGTTCAGTAAATAATATTTGATACTTCCTTCTCTATGGGTGACCTAAGTGATTTTCAAAGTTCATTAAAAAATTTGTTGTAACAATTGAATAAAATATAATTTTGTTAATATTTGTATAACTATTGACGAAAAAGTCAGTTAGAAATTGTACAACTCTTGTTGATAATTTATAAATGAGGAACTACCGTTATTTGTCAAACACTTTAAGGCAAGGTTAAGAAGTGATTAGAACTTCAATAATAGAAAATGTTCTAATCTGTGACATACTATTGTAAAACTCTTGTTGATAATTTATAAAAATGGAAATACCGTTATTTGTCAATACCGAGGCTTGGCATCGTTTAGAACTTTAACAATGAAAAATTATCTAATATGTGATTCAATTTGAAATTTGTTAAAATACAAGTTCTCTTCCCAGTCAACTTCAAACTTTATATTTGTATATAGCAACCTCACAGAGCAACTTGAAGTTCTCGATTACGGTTATATATGTCTTCTGTCATATTAATTAATTGATTTGCAAAGCATATTAGAACCCTTGAAAAGCAATCCTTCAACATTACTTTTTAATAATCTATCGCATAATTTTTTTTTTTTCAAAAACCATTCCAAATATTAAAATCTGGAAGTGTCCAGAGCGATAACCAAAAAAGGGCGAGGAAAGTATACAAAACTATCTACAACAATAGTCCATGCATAGTCCTTAAAATGTTTTTGCATCTATCCTTCCAAAAACTAGAAGAACCGATGACTCAAAAATAATACTTGACATACCATAACTAGTTGAAATTAGGCACCAAATTGCTTGAGATAAAGATGTCAAGGTCAAGACTCCTCCCAAAAAGAGCAAAGAATAAAAAATTACTATTTTGTTTGTAATACTACTTAACTACTACTAAATAATTTTGCACTATTTTATTAACTTTCCTATAGAGTATAATTTGACCTTTACATCCATTTTTGTTGATTTTTTTTTTTTTTTTGACATATCTTAAGTGTCAAATGTGGTGTGTGTTTTTTCTTGTGTCAATAACACTTTTAAAAACTCCTGATATTGATTGCAAAATTAAATTCGATTTTAAAACAAACTCTTTAATATTAAGTTTAGTATTATATATATATATAAAAGTATATACATATATATATTATATGTTTATAAACTAAAAATCAAATAAATGTTACGCATTCATTTTGTAATATTCAAATTCAATATTAATAAAAATAAAAAAAAATTAAATATAAAAAAAGCGTAAATATTTACAAAGAGATTTAAAAAAAAATTTTCAACTATTTACAAACTAGACAAAAGAAGAATAAAAATAAAAAAAATATATACTTACAGAACAGGAAATAGCAATTTTGAGCAATTAATCCATATACAAAAATTTCTAATACTTAAATTGACATTATAATATTAAGTATATAATAAAGTATGGTTATTCACTTATTTTATGTACATATATATACAAAAACACTTGTATATTTTATATATATTTTACTTAGTTATTCACAATTTTTTATTAGATATATTCAAAATCTAAAAGTACCTATGCGAAGAAAAATTTTTTTTTAAAGATGAAATTAATTTTGAAAAAAAATTCTTTAAAATTTAATCATCAATTTAATAAACTTAAAATTATTTTTAATTTTTGCTAATTTTTTGCATAAATGATTTTAATTTTAAACCTTTTTTTTATCCTAAATATATATTTTTTTTTAATTTAATATATTTTTATTTAATTATAACTATTTATTAATAATTTAATAAATAATTATATTAAATATTTTATTTAAAAATTTTATAATAAATAGTAACTTATTAATATTACAAAGGTTTTAATTATTGTATTCCAATATTTAACTTTCAAATAACTTATGAACATGCTAAAAAACCGGTCTATATAATAGATGCATGTTAGAAGGGGGTCGTATTATATTCGTATTATTTGAATTGATCTTAATGAATTTCACAAACAATTTAATCATGGGATTACTACTAGTACTAGGGCTTATAAAATTTAGAAACGTCGTAGATTTTCAACAGATACAATTCTATTTTTGTTTATATTGTAATATTTTGTATTTGAGTTATATGGTATTTTATATCTGTGAGTTATATTATTCAATTAAATTATTTGTTTATATTTTGCATTTGTTTGTATTATTATATTAATGTATTTTTTTATTAAAGATATGTTATTATTAAATTTTGATTAAGAAGCCATTAATATGAACCCAATGGCGAATGGAATGGCTTATAGTCAAATCAAAAACCAGATAAAAGTTTTTTCACTTTCATTGAGATTCGAACCCGAAACTTTCACATAAAGGGTCGATACTGTAACTGCTGTGCCATCCAGTCGTTTAAAATTGACTTCTCATATATTCTTTGGTGTTAGTAATTAGTACCATTAAAATGGATTCATCTGTTTTTTACTAACTTTCAAACTAACTTGAATGTGCGGTTTGTTAGTACCAATTAAAAAAACTTGTAGAATGTTTTACAGATACACTAGGACTTAGTGGAGTCTATTATAAAATAACGAAAGCTAACATAATGTTAACATATAACAGGACCTGCCATATGTAGAACTTTTGAAAATTTTGAAAAATTTGAATTTAGAACACTATCTCTGGATTGCAAGATTTCATATCTAGGGCTTCTGATTTAAAAAATAAAGTATTATAGAAAAAACCGGAACACTATAGTTATATTCTAAGGTTTCTATAGAGCACCTTTTTAAGAAATAGATATTAGAATACAAATATTTTATTTAAATTTAAAAAAGGTGCTTAAATTATGATAGATTGCAAAGATAATTGGTATTATAGGAAGGACACCAATTCTATTAGAATTAACTTTGTAAATATAATGCAATCCTTATATTCATCAAATTAAATTGGTTATGCAGGTTTTTTCTATATTAAACGCAGATAACCTTCAACTTATAATTTAATTAAAATACAAATATTAATACATATAACCTAAACATGCATAGAATTTTAAAGTTATCTAATCTTAGTTGTTTAATAATAAATCGATTCATTTTATAAGATTATGAGAACCTCAGATGCTATATTCTGATTCTACAAAATTTATAAAATAAAAGATATCAAATATCTTATCCCCTATATGAAAATATTTTATTTAATATTTTCTCAGTTGTTTCAGAATATCCTTTATGCATCTTTTTTAAATCTTGAAGTTCTTACTGAATTTTTATGCATATTTTGATATAATTAAGATTTATGTTCCCCTTATCTTTCAAAGGTTCTGTTAAGTATTTTTAAGTACTTTGAAGTACTTGACAACGTTTGAACCTTTGACTTCGAGTTCAATACTCATCATATAGTGACTTCAAGCTAGATTAATTCATTAATATTAGAAATAAAAAATATGTTTAGGATTTATAAATTAATTTCTTCTAGAAATTACAAAAAATAATTTAGGCCTTTCATAAATTGTGATTTGTCATATTATACCAAGTCTTTGAGAAGAGGTCTTTGATAGAACGGAATATCATAAAACTGTATTGATTCTAAATTATTTAAGTCCTTTTGTAGATCTGTTTTAATTATTTTAATATTGATATATTTGATTTATAAAATTTTGTTAAATAATGCTAACATTAGTATATAATATTATTTACTTATATATTTATAAACAATCCCCAACCACATACAATCTGATAAGCGAGTGATTCAACCATTTATACTATTATGATAAAATTTATACATTTTATTAGATATGACCCGACCAGGATTTGAACCCGGAGAACCTTCGATTGAAAGGCCTTCAATTAACATAAAATACCCAATAACAATAAAAGAGTATTCTCATGATGCAAATAATTATGCCATTGAACACACAGTGACGACCTCCGAAACATCAGATTCCTTTCAAATAATTTAGAAAAAAAAAACAAATTTTATGTGCTATAAAAACCCAATACTAATACCTAATTATTTTTGTGCGCCAATTTAAATCTAAAAATATTATATTTTATATAAATTTTTAACAATTATTATTTGTTTTTCTACATATAAACAAATAAAAAAAAAATTTAATTAATTAATTTACTTTAAAAATTAACATATGTTTATTCCGTTTGAGAGTTAAAAAAAATAGAAGATAACAATAAAACCTTTTAATATAAAATTAATTTGTATAAAACTTATATACTTCTTAAATATATATGTATTTATTATTATTTATATTAACACTTACATTTAATATTTTTATTTCGTTTTAATTTTAATTATTGTAAATATAAATATTATTATTATTTTTTTTTTATTATTATATAATATATTATACTTCTATTTACTTTATTTCTTAAATGTATATACTTTAATTTATATTTATTTATTAATTTAATTATATGTTTATTTATTTTAAATACTTTAATAATATTTTAGTTTATAAAAATAATTAATAGTTATATAGATAATTAATAAATATTTAGCTAGATTTTTGATTCCAACAGTATTAATATAATAGTTAAATTTTTTACTAATAAAATATTAATATATTAATAAATTAACATTAATAATATTAAACTTAATAATATTAATGTTCTATATGATTTTAATTTTACTTTGTATTATATTTTTTTTTAAATATCATATATTAATTATTTATTTAATATTAAATTAATTATTAATATATGATACTCTTATATTAATTATAGTATTAATAATTGATTGTAAACATTATATTAATTAATTTATATACTTATTAATTATAGTATAACAATTCATAATAATTATTATACTTGTATATTCAATTCATTTATATTTGTTTTATTTATATACCAATGTATTTTATTAAATAAAATTATTATTAATATAATTTTTTAATATTATTATTAATTATTTTAAATTTAAATATGAATTTTGAGCAAATCATTATTTAATTTTTTAATTGATAAATATTTTAATAATATTTATTAGTCAACATTTAATAAAATTTTTTTTATTTTTTAAAACCTGAATATACATTCCACATTTAATTATTTATTTTTACTCTTTTGTTTATTAATTATTTTTAAATAAATAAATTGTTCAATTATTAGTTAAATAATAAATTTTTTTCATTATTATATTTTTTTGTTTTTTTTTTCTTATGGTTCATTTTTTCAATTTTTAAATATTTATTTGTAATTTTCCTTTTAAAGTATTTTTATTTTGCGTTCAAATGAAATAGTAAAGGTTTCTTTAACTCGGAATATTTGACAAAAATTATGATTAAGTAAATAAATAAAAATATTAATAATTTAATTTAATATTAATATACATAACACAATACATTAATAATATATTTACTATTATTATTAAATATTAGTAAATTTTATTATTTATTTAAAAGAACACGTTAAACACGCGCGGAAATTTTTCTATTTTTTATTTAAAATTAAACTTTCCGATACAACGGTCAAATTCAAAGTGAAACATTTTTATTTTCACTTAATACTAAAATATGAAAATTTTTATTATACTACTGTTATGTCTAAACTTTTTGTATATATATTTGTATTTTTTAGTATACGGTATTTTTTATTTTAACGAATATAACATTATATTTATCATAGTATGTGTGTATTGTGTGTATATATATACTATACATTTATACTATATTTGTTTATTATTTTAAAAACGTGGTTATAAAACGGTAACATAATAATAATACCGTTTAAAAAATAAGGAATAACAGTAATGGCTTATAACTACAAATACACACGAACATATTAATGCATTTGTTTGTATGTGTGTTTATTTTTTAATTTATTTATGTATTAAAAACCTTTTTTAAATTTTTCAATTTTTCTCTATATTTGTCTCAACTTCATTTAATTTAATCAAAATTTTAAAGAATTTCTTATATCGAGAGACTACTGTTATATTAAAGCTTTAAGAAAGCTTCTCATACAAATGTATTTGACTGGAAGGAGTGTTTATTTTGATTGTGTACTTTTGTGGTTGAGTTTGTGTGTGTGTGTATTTTGTGCAAAAATAAGATGTCATTAAAATGGAATACAAAAACAAAATATATATAGCGGTATTGTGCAAATATTATGATTTGGTTGGAAAAGTTAACGGTGAAAAAAAAAATTGTGAATAAAGGGCAGCAGTACAGCTAACCTTTAAAAAAAATATTTATTTTAATTTTGAAAACTTTTTGATTTAACTTTTGAATGGATTTAGTGGGGAATTATTAAATGGAAGTAACGGTAAAATTTTTTTTAAAATTTTCTTTTGTTGCGGGTATGTAATTTATAAAAGAATTGATGGGATTAAATAACTACAGGTGATTTGAATATTTTGTTTTTCTTGATTGTTCTGTTAAGAATTTAAGTTGGTTTTTTGGGTGCATAGACAACTATACTTTGGGTGAAATTTGATTTGACTATAATGTATATGGTATGGTGTAAACAGGAGTTTTTTTTTGTGATTAGATAAGATGTTTAAAAACTGTATGTGGTATGTTGCATGTATTGTAATTTGTATCTGGTATTAGACAGTTATTTAACTCTTTTATTATAAAAATAAAAAACCGAAACTGGGCGTTTAGATCAATTGATAGTTACAGTTTTTTAAAAGTAATGAAATTTTTAGGTCTATGCAATTAGAAAAGTAGATTCAGAGAAGAAATATCTCTTAGTTTAATAGAAAGATTCGGCATATCCTTGAAATATTCATTGGTTTATAATGGCTGCCGGTAATTACCCCGCAGACAATAATCCCCGAAGAAAATAAGGAAATAATACCCCAAAAAAATTTGGTAGTATTTAATTATGAAATAACACCCAAAAATCAAGAGGAAATATTCCCAAAGTGAAATAACCCCAAAAATTACAAAAAAATTTTTAATACTTTTAAGATGTCTACTAAGAAACATAACTAACGCATAATACTAATTAAGTGATAATTACATTTGCACAAACAACCATAATGCGAAGAATATGGGAGATTTTGGAGTTTCATTTTAGATGGGATCAAATGTGATTTTGGAGATATATTCAAAATCAGGGAATTTCCTTTTTAAAAATATTTGTATACTAATATATGTTTATGCGGGATTCTGACGTGGAGGGATTTTGGAGTTATATTCAAATTATATTTAATGGATATATATAATATTTCTATCTTGAACATAATGGATATGGCTATATTATATATGTGTGTGCAAATTTCTGAATTTATAGGTAGGTCGAGTTTGCATACCATTCTTTTGACTTTAGTGTTAGATACTGAATCTAGCTGTAATAACTAAATTAGGTGGGGAGGTGGGGAGGATATTAAAATAAATTATTTTTTAACCATTCTTACTATATATTTTAAAGTTTTGAGGGGTTGTAAAAATGAAATAAAATTTAAAAATAATAAAATAATTTTCCAATGTTTGGGGCTTATTTCTGATGCTAATAAAAATTTTGTTGACACAGTCTACTCTACCACACTCTTCCTCGTTTTTAAATCTGATTTTGCAAAAAAAGTTTAAATAAAGACTAGTTTCATGCAACCAACGATTTTGAATTCCATTGTCAGGAAATACCGCGAAATCAACCCCAAAAACTACGTACACTTCCTCTTGGCATATTTTTATACTACCTACGCGTCCCTTGAGACATTATTAAATCAATTTCTATTTTAGAAATATTAAAAATTTTTAAATAATTTTACAAATACATGTAAAAGCTATTAGATTTTTTCGCATTCCTAAAAAGAAAATGTCCTTGCTAAACAAAATAGTCAAAATCTCCAGCAATGTTCGAATAACGAAGAATTTTTATACTTTTATTATTAAAAAAACCGCTTTCATTGATAAAAAAATTGGCACTTTGATGTTTAAAACAAAAAAAGGATTTTCCTTTATCAATGGAAAATGGAAAATCAATTTTTTTTCTTTTTCAAACAAACAAATATTTTTTATTTTATTTTTTAAATCATTTAAACCAATTTATATTTTATTGAATTGTTTCCTCATGGGGAAATTCTCCTTTCATATCCCCTGCAGTCACATTGTTTAAATATCAAATATATTACCCATTTGCAGGACGGTATTTTGGATTTCCTTTAAAAATTATAGAAATAAATTTTTTTAAATAAATTTTTCTATTTTTAGAACTTCCTTGCTTTTTTTTATATGCTTCCCTTTCAATTTAAAGATGTTTGATCGCTTCTGTTTTGAAAAATTTTAAATGTTCATATTAAATTATAGTCTCTTTATTTATTTTTTAGTTTATCGATTAATTTTACTTTAGTTTTTATAAATAATATTCTATTGTACTTAGTAAAAGCAGAATAGTTGTTATTATTTAGAAAATGATATAGTTTGCTGCAGTTTTTCTTAATTCCTTGATATTGTAATTTAATTTTAAACTATTGCTCTAAGACTAACTACAAAATTATTAGAAAATTTTTTTAAACAATAATTATTACAATCACTTTCTCCGTCCATACGTTTACAAAACTTTTATACCACTTGATTAATAATTTCATGAAAGACCATTTTTACCTAATCGCACCCGTTAGAGAGCTGCTGTGTCTAAAAGTCCGGAAAAGCCATGTACATATTAAAATTCTTACAACAAAGCCTCTATAAAAAATATTTTCAATTTGTGAACCCCGAACGATAGCTGTTTTATTTATACATACCTAGCACAAATGTATAGGGTAGTCATACGGTATTTACCGTTGTTATGTTAAACTGGATTTTTATAAAATTCTTGACATAAAAGATCCTAAAAGATTTTAATAAGAATATTGAAATTTTCAGAAATGTTAAATCCTAAAAAATAAAATCTAATAAAAATAGACTCGAAAATCTTGGAAATTGAGCTAATCCAAAAATTGACTTGATCAAATCATATTTTTGGGGTTTTTGGGGTTTTTGGGGTGATGTTAGGGTTTCTTGTATCGCTCTAAAATTTACATCTCCTCATCTGAACTCATTAGCATTTATTTAACATATATTAGGCCGAAAATGGAGTATAATGGACATATTTGGGTTAGATTACGGCATTGGGATTGGAATTTCTTGATAAAGTGTAAAATAGAGCTATTCGATGAATGATCCTAACGTCACCACACCGATGACTCTACTCAGCCATCATCGTACAGTTAGGTCGCTGACTTTGTTTTATAGATATTTTGTAGGAATTAACACCTGTTTTAATGCAATAAAACAATTAATGCCTCCACTCAAAAACATGAAGGACAACAGATGCTCATCACTATACAGTTGAAATAACTTGGTAGCTTATAGAAATTAATTTGTCATCTTAAAGTTTGGTTTAAGAAGGGTTTTGATTTTGGTATGTTAAAGTCGCACACTACCTATCGCACAGTACCTACGCACAGCTCCTACAGTTGGCTTTCGAAGCTTTCAATTTCCCTCGTAAAATAAAAAAAAACAATTACGAGTCTTTTAAGAAAACTATTTAGTAAATCCCTTCGTTCGAACTGAAAATACAAGCACAAATAATTACAATATAGTTTTTACCTAAAACATGTATTAGCTTAGTATATGTTTTTTCCACTGTAATTCAAAGCTTAAAAAAAGTTTAAAAGTTTTGTGCAGTAAATTATTATTTTAATTATATTGTTATAAAGTTTTATTCAATTTTGGAACTATTTATATTTTAAATTTAAAATCAAATAGCATCTACATTTTGATAATATCTATTGATTTAGTAGGAACACAATACAATTAATATCAAATTGAATATAATTTATTATTAGATATTATCTATTATAAAAGTTTTGATGCAAATTAAATAACTTAAAGCATATAATAAACTAAAATTGTGATCTATAGAAATTTCAATAATTCACTTAAAATATTTTAAAAGTTTATCATGCAGTTATTTTAAATTCTATATGGGTTTTTCAATGATTTTTTTATTAACTAATTAATTTACTTAAAGATTTTTAAGTATAAAATTTTATGAGATCGGAAACTTATCGAAACTAAAACAGAACGACAGTGTTTAAACTTTAAAGAGATTAAAAACCGAAAGTAACCCTACCACCTTTAATTTACTTAAAGATTTTTAAGTATAAAATTTTATGAGATCGGAAACTTATCGAAACTAAAACAGAACGACAGTGTTTAAACTTTAAAGAGATTAAAAACCGAAAGTAACCCTACCACCTTTAATTTACTTAAAGATTTTTAAGTATAAAATTTTATGAGATCGGAAACTTATCGAAACTAAAACAGAACGACAGTGTTTAAACTTTAAAGAGATTAAAAACCGAAAGTAACCCTACCACCTTTAAGGTTCTTAGAGTAGGTAAAATAAGGGGTAAAATAAGGTAAGGGGTAAAATAATCGAATCTTAATAAGAGTGATAACTGTATTAATCAGCTAGAACATTTACAACAGAATTAAAAATAAAATGAAATAAAAGTAAAAACTAGATTTAAAGCTAATCATTATTTATTTCCACCCACTTATACATTAAAAATTCATATCATATTTAAAAAGTTATTACATTTAAAAATTGGATGTACTCCAAGTAAACGATTTTAATTTATTGCATAATTAAAAAAAAAACAAATCTCATCAACTTATTTTTATAAATTAATCATTGTTACTAATATTAATTTATTACAAAGCTTCTTTTTATTAAAAATGTTTATATTAATAATTTTATTTGATGATCATTATACCCGTATGACTATATAGCCAAAGGGTATAAGAAATTTGCCATTACGTTTGTAATGCAGAGAAGGAGGGGGGGTAGATATAGACTCAAGTGTATGGATCGGATCAGAATCGAAAAATAAATCGATTTAGCGATGTATGTCCGTCCGTCCGTCCTCACGATAACTCAAAAACTAAAAGAGCTAGGATCTTGAAATTTTCGCAAATTCGTTTTTTTTTCAATAGCCGTCATTGCTATTTAAATCCAGCCATTTTGGTCCATGGGTTCGGGTAGCTGCCATACAACTCCTTTTTTTATATGGGTATTACTCTGTACCTATTACAGCTGCGTGTCTGAAATTTTTCCAAAAGTAGTTTAGTTTTATGGCCAAAGAGTCTGCAAAATTTGGTTGATCTAGTGGAGTGGGTTCGAGTAGCTGCCATACAACTTCTTATTTTTTATGAGCATTACACTACACCTAATGAAGCTGGGTGTCTGAAATTTTGCCAAAAATAGTTTAGTGTAATGGCCAAAGTCACTGGAAAATTTGGTTGGTCTACAGCAGAGGGTTCGAGTAGCTGCCATACAACTCCTTCTTTTATATGAGTATTCCACTACACTTAATAAAGTTGTATGTTTGAAATTTTGACAAAAGTAATTAATCGGATGATATAATGTATATGATACGGTCATACGGGTATCCCAGAGTTGACACAGTCTACTCTACTACACTCTTCCTCGTTTTATTAATCATTTTATTAACTAATAGTATATTATTAAGTTCAGTTCCATATTAATTTGTCTTCTTAAAATTTATCTAACGGAACCCTTTTTAATTCATAACCAATAAGATCATATTTCTGTAACTGTTAGAGTTTAATAATAGAAAATCTTTATCCCGGACTAATCTTTATTGTTTAATAGTTCTCGGCTTCACAACTCAATCACTGCTTGACAAAAAAGAGGATTTTATTTTAGGAAGTTGTAATTTTTAGAACCGATACTTTAAAATAGAAAATAAGTTTTACCAATCAACGTCTACAGCTGAATGGCACAGCGTTTAAAACGCAGAACTCTTCTCGAATCACAGTAAAAATTAATAAACTTTTATCTGGTTTTTTTCAATTTGACTTGGCTATCGCTCGCCTTTGTGAGTTATATTAATAGCATATCAATAAATCAAATACAAATAATGAATAAATAATTTAATTTAATAATATAACTCACAGACAATGATGAAATACCGTGCCCAAATACAAAATTTAATGAATTTAATGGATATGTTTCTAGGTGTTAAAAGGGCTTGTAAGATTTCATGTTTAAATTGTAAGTAGAATTCATTTGATCATTTCTAATAATATGAATATAATATTTCCCACTGTTCCGAAGTGTTCCCATGATTTAGTTTTGTTGGGCTTCAACCATGAAGACCGCGAGCGGGCGGACGATTTTTTTACAGGTGATTTTTTAAAAATAATTCAAACATATTGGTTTTCTTTATAAGTGTCTATAAAGAAGAGCGCAAACTTATATGACCATTCTACCGTCCGCTTTCTGACGCAGAGAAGGTGTTAGTCTACCAGTACAGCTTTAAGCAAGTTAAAAAATATTTTGTTATATATAACGTTATTTACTGACTATGGTAAACTTTTACATTGCAACTCTTGATTTTTTGAATATTAAAAAGTAAATTTTTATTTTTTAAAACTAAAAATTTAATAAATATCTTAATTTATTCTATTTTCTTTTGATAACTTTTTAATTTACATGTGAATTTCTTTTGTAAAATCATCTTAATATCTGACAAGTTAGAATTGTTTTTTTTTTATAATTGTATACAAAATAAATATTCAATTTCATGAATTATTTTAAATTGAAATTTAATCAGAACCATATAATAAAATCAATAGAGTCAATGATTTAATAAAATAATTCGATTAATTTTTAAATAATACAATTAAATTATAATGAATATAAATATGGCATTCAATTGGAAATTTTTTAAATTGTATTATTAATGGTTATTTAATAAAAATTATTGAAGCAAAGAAATTCATTTTTTTTTTTTAAATAAAAAGTATGACAAACAAACACTTAATAAAAAACAACCAATACTATTAATTGGTAAAAATTTTTTATTTTAATAAATAAATAATTATAAATTTAAATACGTCGGCATTGTTATCCGCTTTATTGTCTGCTTCATATGAATAAAGAAAGCACTATTATTTACTTAATTAACTAATATAAAATAAATATATATTTGACTAACGGTATTTATGAAAATGATTTTGTACATTGATACCTCAATTTTCAGTTGCTGAATCTCTTTCAAGCTCTAATGACAAAATTCGATATCCATTTAATACATACCGTAAATTTGGTGTATTAATTCAAAATATTTCTGACCAATGGCGTTGTGGTAAAGACGTTGCTTTTCATGGGAGGTCTCGGGTTCAAACCCCGGTAAGATCATTACTAATAAAAAAATATCGTAAAATTGTATAATTATATCGTAGTTTATATCGTAATATAAAGTAAGATTTAATAAAAATATATAAATAACTCTTGTGTAAGATAATAGATGTCGCATAATACTAATAGCTACAGCCAAGTAATCAACGGCCTAATGATTATTTGGAAAACTATTTAATAAACTGAAGGCCTGTCTAAATAGACTTGGTGAATGTCTTATACTTCTTAAATAAATAGAAAAGAAATAAAAAAATTAAAAATAATAATATTCTGAAAACATATTACACTATACTTAAAACTGTTCGAGAACCAGTATACACTAAACTGGTTGGCCCATATTTTTACCCGTATGACTAAAAAATAAATCGATTTGGCTATGTATGTCCGTCCGTCACCACGATAACTCAAAAACTAAAGGAGCTAAGATCTTGAAATTTTCGCAAATTCGTTTTTATGCAATAGTCGTCATCGCTGTTTAAATCCAGCCATTTTGGTCCATTGGTTCGGGTAGCTTCCATACAACTTCTTTTTTTATATAAGTATTACTCTGTACCTTTTACAGCTGCATGCCTGCATTTTTGTCAAAAGTAGTTTAGTTTTATGGCCAAAGTTTCTGCAAAATGAGGTTGGTCTACTGCAGTGGGTTCGAGTAGCTGCCATACAACTTTTTAGTTTATATGGGCATTGTTCTATACCTATTAAAGTTGGGTGTCTGAAATTTTGCCAAAAATAGTTTAGTGTAATGGCCAAAGTTACTGCAAATTTGGTTGGTCTACTGCAGAGGGTTCGAGTGGCTGCCACACAACTCCTTCTTTAATATGAGTATTACACTACACCTATTAAAGCTGGTATGTTTGAAATTTTGCCAAAAGTAATTAATATTTAAAATAATAATGATATAATGTTTATGTAACGGTCATACAGGTATCCCAGAGTTGACACAGTCTACTCTACCACACTCTTCTTCGTTTTTTTATGTAATTTTTTTAAAGGACGTCTAACATAAATTCAAAAATAGACAACCATATTCAGAAAAAATTATTTCCTGAAATGGTCCAAGAAATTACCACTTAACTTATTTCCTCATCCAAACTGAAGCATCCTGTAAATTTTTAAAACAAAATTTTCGAAATCTTAAATATCTTAATTCGAATTCCTAAATATCTCTTGTCTTAATATTTACAAATGTGGTGCTAAAGAAACCCTTAATCCTCACAGTCACCATATTTAGAGTAAAATTGAACATGATTTCAATTCTATAATTAATTATCAGAATTTAATACACAAGTTCTGTAAAAAATTACTTCAAAAGAATTGTGTGAATTTCAATGAGCCAATTAATTTAACAAATTAGCATTTTGGAATAGTTGGATACAGTAGTATACAGGATTCTTCGCCAATAACCAGCCATAGAACTAGATGTTATTTAGGGGCCTCAAAAAAAAATTCTTTTAGAGGTGCAGCCGATTCTCATTCATTTGGGTCAAAAATTTCAGAGTTTAGGGAAGGTGTTTGAAATTAAATTTACGGACTTAGATTTTTGGAACTAATATTATTAAAAATTCTAGCTTGATTAGACTATTTAAAGAAAACATGCTGACTTATTTGACTATGAAGGAGATAAATTGAAAAGGAAATAGGATAGTTGAGGAGAGCATAGGTTTATGGTGATGTTTTATGTAAAAAGCTAATAATTTTTAAATTCCAGCTCTAAGATAAATCTTCTAAAAGACTTAAAAATTTAATTAATAAGTAAATGGCCAAGCACTCTATACATAGAGAAGGCAAAAGCGTTATATTCGGTTGAAAGAACCTTTTATTAGGAAATAAAGAAAAATTATCAGACTTTAAAGATTGCCAATTAGAACAACCCATCACTGCACAATTTCTGTTATACAAAGAAACGTATCTACAACTTCAAATACTACCCTCTTGTGTAGCGAGGCAATACTCAAACGGGTCAATAACTTATAATTGTATCACTTATATTTTAATAAATTTTTTTTAAATAAAAGAAATAAATTCAACAATATTCACAAGAGACAATTAAAAATCATTAAAATCCAATAAATTTTCAATGACATTGATTTCTGAACTTTTTTTTTATAGTTATACGAGTTTCAATAAAATTTCATTTAAATTTAGGTGAAAACAATTTAATTTATAGTATATTTTTCATAAAGTCGATTTTTTTGATTAAACTTATTAATAAAATTTTAAATTTTAATGTAGAGAGTATTAAAAATTTTTTTTAAGTAGATGTATGTATATTTATTTTGGCAATATATCAGTTGAACGTATTCACAAGAATGATGAATTCGCTTATAACCATCTGTACAAATACAGCTTGCATAATCATATTTAAAAATGATTTATTATTTAGCTTTTTTTTTCTAAATTTTATAATAAAATTAAATGATCTTGATCTTGCACTTCGGGAAATGTACTGAATTTAATTTATTAATTATATTAAAATTAAATTTCCCACCGCACTGCCAAAATGCAAGATTTAGAATAAAGTGTGGAATTTCAATTAAAAATTTAAAGTGTGTGGCAAGTGTGCATAGTGTAGAAATCTTTTCGTAAGACCAGAGAAAGTAGAATAGTACAGTTGAGTACAGTTAAGTACAGTTGTAGAGTACAGTGAAGTACAGACAGTTAGTGAGTTAGTGAGTACAGTTAAGTACAGTTGTAAGTACCATTACTTGATACTTAGATAAATACTTATTTAGCTTAAGTCTAAGTAAAAGAATGCAAAATTAAGTAAAAATACTTGTAATTTCCAGAAAGTAATTAAATTGTAATTGAACTCAAATTACTTCTGTAACTATTTGTTGTTCCTTAAGTTTTTTCGAGTAATTAAGTATCAAGAATTCTATTAATTTCCAAGTCTCAAGTTCAATTATTCAATTATTTTCATTCAAGTATTTTTACTTTATTTTTTTACTTACACTCAAATTTTGAAAATCTAAGTAATACTGTATTTGACATGTAATTAGTATCAAGTAATGGTTCTGTTAGTTATGCTTATGCTTGAATTACACAGTTTTGCAGTTTAAATCGCTTTGTATAATATATAACTTTAGTCGGATTAGTAATTAATTGGAATCCATCTGGTTTCACCATTGTCTATGATTTTGAAAGAACTTGAAGTTGCATTGATAGATACCACTACATATGCTACAGTATTTTGAAGTAGTACGGCAGTTTTTATACAGCTTTAATAAAAAAAATATAAAAAAATAAAAAATGATTAAAATATCTTGTATTAAGTATTTTATTAATGTTATTAACTCCACCTTTCTTTACTTAATCCTTATTACCAAAAAAAGAGTGTTGCCCAAAGTTGTAAATAAGTCAATTCAAATGCAGAACTCTACTCCCAATCAGCACAAAATTTAAGTACTCCCACGTTATCATCGATTTAATGGGCTCTTAGGTTGATCGGACTAAAAATTTGAGTTGAGTTGAAATTTGAGCTTTTTACAACTCTGGTGGTGCCCTATTTTTTTGGAACCACTTAGAAGATTTTATAATTAAGAGTATTTTGTCCTACTAATTAGTCATTAATCATTAGCAATTTTGCCTGGATTTAATTTTAGTTTATTTTATTTTACAGGCTGCATTATATTGTCTCTTGACAACGACTGATTTAAACTTAACTGGTTTTATTACTTCAGCTTTAGAAAGTAGTTTTATATTACGTACACAACTCCTTAATTATAATTTATCTGATTCCATCCCAATACTTATGGAATGTTTCAAAAAAAATACCTGTGAGTTCTAAGAATCGATTTAAATTTATTAATTACTCGAAATGTGGACCGACGAATCGTCAGATACACGTACTTAAATCGATTTATTTTTCGATTTTGATTCAATGTATACACTTGAGTCTATTACGGCAAATTTAATATACCCTTGGATCTACATTAATCCCGGTATTACTCATTAATCGCTTTCTTTCTTTCTATCCAATAAAGTTTTACTATAGTGACGTAAATATCAGTTCTCAATGTTTTAAAGTTTTCAATATTATATACTTTAAAATAATTCTTCCAAAATTTTTTTCACTTATTTTTATTGCTAATTTGCTATTTATTGAAAAAGTCTTTCAAAAATTAAAAAGTATATTTTTAAATTTTTATACTGAAAGAATAATATTGATGTGCGTCAATCTTTCTTTAAAATATCAATTAAAGTGTTAATTAATTGAATGTTTGTTATATATTTGTACACAATTTTACTTATTTTTATATGTTTATATAAATATTCAAAGCAGATTTGTGTAGACAGTAACCATATTTTTTCTTTTGTAAAAAAAGTCTCTATTTTTAGATAAGAAAAATATGTATAATAAAAATTACTATTGAAACTTTAAGTATAGGTACAGTAAGTTTCAATATTATTTACACTTTGCAATAAAAAATTTAAAAAACGCAAATTAGTAAAAAACGAGGAAGAGTGTGGTAGAGTAGACTGTGTCAACTCTGGGATACCCGTATGATCGTAACATAAACATTATATCATTCGCTTAATTACTTTTGGCAAAATTTTAAACATACCAGCTTTATTAGTTGTAGAGTAATAGCTAATATAGAAAAAGGAGTTATATGGTGGCTACTCGAACCCATTGCGGTAGACTAACCAAATTTTGCAGTAACGTTGGCCATTACACTAAACTATTTTTGGAAAAGTTTCAGAAACCCAGCTTCATTAGGTGTAGAATAATGTTCATATAAAAGAAAGTGTTGCATGGCAGCTACTCGAACCCTATGCAGTAGACCAATCAAATTTACAAACTTTGGCCATAAAATTAAACTAATTTTGTACTTCATTACAAAATATCAAATAGCTATTCAGCTTTACCATGTATAGAGTTATATTCATACAAAAAACGAAGTTGTATGGTAGCTACTCGAATCCGTAGAGCAAAATGACTGGAATAAAGTAGCGATGACGATAAAAACGTATTTGTGAAAATTTCAAAATCCTAGTTCTTTTTTTTTTTTGAGTTATCGTGCGGACGAGCGGGACGGACAGACAAACATAGCTATATCGATTTACTTTTTTATATTGATCCGATCCATATCTTTGAGTCTATATCTACCAGCTATAAAAGATGTATAAAAATTGGGTTGGTAGCCACAACATTATTAAGTTGGTGATCTAATATTTTCGGAGTCTACCAAATTTTTGAATAGTTAGGATTAATTCCATTCCAAGCCTTCAAAGTACCAAGATGTGCCTCTTCTTTTTCTTTTGAGGAACAAAAGACTTCATTTTTTGCCAAATATTTTTGATAATGTTAAGATCAAAACTCTGTGGAGGCCATTTTAAAAATCATTTTAAAACCAGATAAAAATTAGATCTTGCTTTGTGGATACGTGAATTCATGTTTCATTTCGTGTTGCATAAAATAAAATTCTGGTCAATCAACCTGGAACACGTGCAACTTTTTTTAAAAGTTGTCAATACTCAGCTACGTTCAACCTTTCACAGAAAAACAATTAATAATAAAAATGCTTAATATAGGTCCCAAATGAAACAGTAGTTTTGTCCGTGCACGTCTCCAAAATTCTTTTGGTTTATCTTTATGCTCTTTTATGTTTATGTCTGTTTTCGAGACTTTTGAGAAGCCTTAATTTTTTTTTGTTTTCAACCGTTCCAAACTGTAACTCAAGAGTTCATACAACTTTTGTCTTGGTTTTTTTTGTACGGTTAACACTTGTTGAATGTTTCTCAAGATTTCATTTGCATTTCTCTTAATATAATCAACAATATAATTACATACATATCTTCTTTCTCAGTTGTTACTCTTTTTTTGCCTCTCCCAATTACATTTAGAAGACTTTTTTTATTATTTTCCTTGGAAATTTGATAATAAATACTGAGGGCTTGTGACATTTATACTTTTTTGAAAACTCAGAAGCCGGAATACAATTTTTATAATCAGTAACTTATTCACCAGTGTATGTTTTCCCAACATTAAACATTGCATTAACATTATATATTAACATTGAAGCTCCATTAACATTATATTTTGCACTTGTTAACAGGTTTTCTTGTGTGCATTGGAATTATATTCTAAGTATTAATTCTACTATTATTCATAATTAATAATTAATGAATTGATGAAATAACTAAATTATAATATTATTATAAAATACTAAGTATATGTACTCAGTATATAAAATACTCAGTGAATGAAACACAATATATAATTTTGAAAATGTGCTTTTGTAAAAACCCTTAATTTATTTCATCATTTGTTTTTTTTTGAAAATTTAATTCAATTGGATAATAATTGTAATAATTGTAAGATATTTTAATTTCAGTTAACATGTCCCAATAAATTTTTTGGAGAGTAAATAATATTGAAACTTAGTGTAGTATAGTAAAAATACTAATTTTGAATTTAGAGTAAATAAGAGTTTCAATTCTGAATGAATCATTTGATATTATTACGCAAGAAATTTAATTTTTTTTTAATTTTAAACTTAAATTTATATTTTTTTTAATTAAATTAATATTAAACCAATTAAAGTGTATAAGCATATTGTTTTATTAGCATATAACACCTTTGATTATTTATCAGGTGTTAACCACAATTTTTAGTTTATTATTTCAACATTTTTATTTTTTTTAATAAATTAATCTTTATAGTTAATTAGTTGAGTTTTTAATGCTTTATGTAGAAAGAAAATTCGTATTCTTGAATAATTGTTTAGAAAAATGTTAATTTTGAAGAGTTATAGGGAAAAATATATGTTGCTATGCTATGGAATTATTTGTATAACTTTCATTAAAATTGAAAAATTCATTGAATTAATTAAAAATAACAAAGTAAAAATTCAAAAATTAAAGTTTAAACCAAGGACTTTTCAAAAAAACCCTTATTTTGAGATTTATATAAAAAAAAACAATATTCAAATAAATCTATGTATATAAATTCAAGGTGAATTATTATTTTTTTAATATTATTAAAAAAAATTCAATATTTAACTACTGTAAAGTACTGATATTATATACTATTAGGTAATAGATATACATTTGTTCCACTAAAAAAAGAGGTTAAGAATAGGTTAGGAGAAAATCAATAATTAATTACCACCAATTAGCAACATTAGTCATCACTTTTTTTTGTGTTATCTGTCACCAGATGTTGATTTTCTCACATTCACACGCATAATTTGATCTAATTGTTTGGAAACTTTTAGTTTTGGATTAAATATAATAATTAAAAAATAAAACAAATAATTAATTATTACATAATGGTGTTATTTTTGTAAATCAATTTTTTTTTAGAATAGAATATTGCAGGCTTTCTTTCCTATTAATATTTGTAATGTTACTTGGAGTTTTATTTAAATAAAGGATTATAATTTTTTTGGGGATCTTGGTGTCGTGATAATTCCAAAAATATTTTTTGCTAGTTTTGATAGCTAGGAGGTTATTGGCAAAAAACCATCGGCTAGGTGGCACAGTGGTTAGAGTGCTGAACTTTCATGCAAAAAGCCTGGGTTCAAATCCCATTGAAGGTGAAAAAAAAAACTTTTATCTGTTTTTCGACTCGACTCAACTACCATTTACCATTGGGTTTAAATTAATGGCTTAATCAATAATTAATAATTATTTAGAAAAAAAAAATACATTTATATAACAATATAAACAAATAATTCAATTAAATAATATAACTCACAGATAAAGAATACCATATAATTTAAATACAAAAATATTACAACATAAACAAAATAGAATTGCATCTATTAAAAATCTAAGACATTTTCTACATATTTTAAGGCGTATTACTATTTTATGTAACTTGTATGTGGAATTCATTTGATCAGTTCTAATAAAAATATAATATTTCCCCTGTTACTATGCATACATATGTACATATATAGTAAGGCTATGAAGTCTATAACAGTGAACAGTTAGCATGTAGAGGTACCAGTTACAAAAAAAAATAAAAAATAAAACCCTGTATATTTAACATAATTTAGTATAAAAATAGTAGATATACTATTTCAAAAAATGTTCTCATCCCACATATATACTTTGTTATATAATACATATATAGTAAAACAGTTTTGAGTGTTTTGATATATTCTGTTACTGCATAGAAGGACAGTGGGTTGATTTATATATTACTTTCTAAAAACTGCAAGTTAAATTTAAAAAAAACGAATTCATTGAACACTGTAATATATTATATGGATAAATCTAAATTGCTAGGCAGAATCGAATCTCAGCATCGCCGAGATTTTCTTCTTAACACTGAAGGAACTACAACGTTTGTGACAATTGAATAAATTGCCTTACCAAATAGTTCGGTCACAACTTTTTGTTAGTAGTTTTCGATAGACTCTTCATTTGCCTAATAATAAATTAAACAAGTGATGAAAAAAAACCAAGGGTTTTTAAAAAAGCACATTTTCAAAATTATATTGTATTACATACTGAGTTAAACTTTGGAAATATTTACTTGGAAATAGTTACTACTGACTTATAAAATTTACTGCTAACAGTAAATTTTTTATTTTAAAGTTCTAATAGCCCTTCAATGGGGAAGGTTGCCAAATTTCTCAAGAATCTAACTTCAACTCACCCCCCCTCATCCTCTAGTTTTTTAGGTTCTAGGAATTAAATTGCAAATTACACAAAAATTTGGAATTTTACTTAGAATTTATTATCTAAGCAAAAATGGGTAAAACTAAGAGACACTTTCTTCAATTTAAGGAACCCCTTTTAAATTTAAGAAAAACTTTTAACATATGTTAAAATATAATGTTGGACCTTTAAATTTTGTATATTAATAAAAAAAAAATTGGACAGGTATTCAAGTTACAGGTGCTTAAAAATAGCATAATTTCAATTTTCGGGCCCTTATAGCTCCTAAACAGGGGGCTTGACAAAAAAATTTTGTTTACTGACTCCTACTATTTTTTTAGGATCTAACTTCTCCCAAAATTTCAAGATCCTAGCTTGAACCGTTTAGAAGATATGTGGGGCCAAAAATTTTGCAAAAATTGAGTTTTATATAATGCTAAATTTTAGTACCGTATGGCAACCCTATACATTTAAACGACATATTTTTGTAAAGCCTATAAAAGCAGCTCTGTAAAACCGTTTTTCGATTGAAAATAAACCTAACAGAACTTTTGTTATATCAATTTAAATATAGGGCTTTTTTGGAATTTTCAGGGGCTGTAACTTCGTCACCCTTCAAAATTAAGAAAAACCTTTGACACATGTTGAAATATAATTATAGAGCTTTGAATTTTGTCTATCACTAAAAAAAAATTTGGACAGGTATTCAAGTTACAGGTGTTTAAAAATAGCTAAATTTCAATTTTCGAGCCCTTATAGCTCCTAAATAGGGGGCTTGACAAAAAAATTTTGTTAACCGACTCCTACTAATTTCTAGGTATCTAACTTGTCCCAAAATTTCAAGACCCTAGCTTGAACCGTTCAGAAGATATGTGTGACCAAAAATTTTGCGAAAATTGAGTTTTGCGTAATGTTAAATTTTAGTACCGTATGGCAACCCTAAACATTTGCCTTTTAAAAATTTATAAAGTTTATGAAAACAGCTATCATTTGCCGTTTTCAGATTGAAAATATATGTAACAGAACTCTTGTTATAACAATTTAAATATAGGGCTTTTTCCAACTTTGGGGGCTGTAGCCCCGTAACAGGTGGGGCTACAGAAAAAAATTCTTCTACGAAATTATTTTTTTTCCAAAAGCTACCCATGGTTAAAATTTCTTTTCTCTATTTCAAACGGTGTAAAAGTTTTTGTAAACATACGGACGGATGGACGGACAGAGTGAAGCTATATAGGCACATTTTTACAAAATTTTTTGAAAATGTGCTAAAAACTATTCATTCTAACCATAGGTATTTGTTATTTGTTTTGATCGAATTTTAGTTGCTATAACAGATTTTGAGTTGAATTAATTAATGTCTAACCCAAATTTATTCATTTTTTCTTCCTTTTTTCGTCTTCTGTAAAAATTAGATATAAATTTGTTCCTTCAAAATCTCAAAGAAGCTTTGCATATTTTTAAAAAAATTAACCAACCACAAATAAGAACTTTAGAAAAACTATAGTGCAAAAAAATCTAAAAAGTTGAAAAGTTCTTTTAAAAATTTTTAATCAAGATATATATATTATATTATAAATTGTTTTATAATATGTATTATATTTTATAGTCTTTGGTTTAATCTATATTGACTTTTAAAAATACATAATTTCAAAAAATTAAAATTTGAATTATAACGTAAAAAGAATAAGAGCTTTTATTTACAAAGTTTTTTTTCATTAGTTTCGTCAAAAATTTAAGCGATATTTATTTTTGAAATTTTTTTATATTCATGGTTCTTGACCTCGCTAATAAAATGAGCAACTTATTAAAACCATCAAATGAAATTAAAATAAAAAAATATTAAAAAAAAATAAAAAATTAAAATTTTTCAAAATTAAACGATTACTTTAAAAAAGTTAAACTATATATAGACACAATTTTTAAAATAATTGTAAAATGTTCTAAAAAGGAACTACAAAATATGTAGTTATTTTAATAAAGTTCCAAAATCTATTTGAGCTTTACTTTCAATTTACAAGAACGATAACACTAGTTTTTGACAAAATTTTAAAACTTAAAACTGAAGTTTAAAACACGGAAACTCCTTGTATGTCAATTGTCATTTTATATAGAAGTGAACTTTTATAATAAGTAGTGGGTGATAGTATTTTGTTTATCTTGTTTTATTTAGTTTTTTATTTGCAAATCCAAATGTTATTGTTTTTCAACTTTATTTTTTAGTTTAAATTAAAATTACTTTTAATTTTTTACTGAATGAGTTACTGAGTGATTATAAGTTATGCTGAAAAATAAAATTAATGCCTAATCCATTTATCTCAATTAAAAATTATGAATTTAATCTGACCTTGAATTAATTAAGTATATTATATGAGTTTATTTACATACTTATGTATTTTGTATGTATGTATCTATTTATACATATATGGAATAAACGCATGGAACCACAAAAATCCATAATTCGACCAAAAAAAATTGATTTTATATTGTTTTACATATATGTATATACCTAATAGCTCTATTAGTTGTTTTGATTCTGATACAAAAATTTGGAGTAATTTAATGGTAATTTTAGATGAAAATATGAGTGTACATATTTAATTACATGCCCACATATTATGTATAATGAAAAAAATTATTCAATTAAATATTAATATTAAAACAAAAATAACAGCTTTAAAAATTAAATTTTAGAAAAATTATGTAGGTAACTTTATTTTAAATTTTGAAAGCCGGCAAACAGGTAGATTTTTAGCATTTTTTTTTGTGAATTATATTTTAAAACTAATAAGTAAAATATTACTGTTATCAAATTTAAATACATATATATGTATGTAATTAAATTGCGTCATTCAATTTCTTAAAATAATGTTCTTCATTGTCTTGTTAGTGTAAAATAAGTTAATTAAAAAAGTTGATTATCTCGCAGAATTAGGATTAAATGTAAAACTCAACAGATCAAAGTAAAATTTTATTATAAGTATGCCATGATGTCATGTACAATAAAACTGATTTGTAATTATGAACTGTAATATTTTACATATACCTCGTATGTTCTCCTAATGTTATATATAGTCTGTTGAATTCGAATATAATATTATGTATTAAGATTAACTAAAATTCATAATTATATAAAAATTCATAATTAGGTATAAGTACCGGATGTAGCCCATAAATGGATAGACCAGGTTTTAAACTTGGTACGTGGACATGTTTACAAACCTTACCATACACTCCAACCTACCATCGAATCATCGTTTAGTTTGTTTTGAAAAATATGTTAAATGTGAAAAGTATCTGACAATTTTAAATTTGAATTTTTAACAGTTTTTATTAAAATATATTATTTTGCCTATTTAATTTGTTTCTTCTAAAATTATGATATTAAATATTTTTTTATATTTTAAAACATTTTTCTAACTTAATTTTATAATTATTTCAAATTATTTAATTAATTATTTGTTATTTTTTACATTATAGTTTTCTTATTTTTTCAAATCGGAATATCTCAACGTCTTTTCGTACCAAAAAATGAGAAAAACGAAAAAAAAGAAACAAAATGACATTTAAGTTGTTCAACTTGCCCATACACGATACAACTAAAAAGCAAACCAATGACTCCGCCCACAAAAAATCAAAATTTTTTGATTTTCTTCCAACCAGCTTTTCAACCTTCAAAATGGTCTTCCAAGTCCAACTAGCCCATTCAACTTCGCAAGAAGCATTACCTATATATAAATTATTTAGTTAATTTTTTTTTTAAATCCTTTAAAGTATTTGTTAAACATTCAATTTGACATTTTTATAAATATATACTCAAGTGGTTTTTAGAATCTTTAAATCAAGCCTACAAATATTCACGATTTACAAAAATATTACCTTTTACCTATAAATATTCTGTCTAAATTAAAACATTTTTTGGCATTTAAATAATCATAAAAAAAAAGGAATTCAATTCATCATAACTGTATATTATATATACTGCAAAATCTAGATTAATTGATAGTTTTTTAAATACCAAAAAAAAAAGTTCTAAAAAATAACTTGTGTTAATATCTAGATCAAGTGCTCTGATAAACATTAGTGCATGCATTACCATTAATTTTTTACAGGCAATGCAACAAGTTTTTTGTAATCTAAAATGAAACTTTTATTTTTACCGTGTATTTGGAAACCTTTTATTGATAGTGTACCTTTAAATGTTTAATGCAAATTGTTTCCAAGAGTCCAGTCCAAATCACCAAAAGGTGATATAGATTTTCAACAAAAGAGTTATTGAAATTAAAAAAAAACAGCTGAATCCGCATTGTACTGTATCTTTGAAATGTTTGATAAATTTGTTGTGTTGTTAACAAGCTATGAAATAATCGGTAAAGTTGTTAACTAAGTTGTTAAAAAGAATTCAATGATATATTATTGAAAGCGGGTTAGAATTCAAAATATTTTTGGAAGCCTACTTAAAGGATATCTGACCAATGACGTAGTGGTAAAGACGCCGCCTTTCATGTGGAAGGTCTCGGGTTCAAACCCCGGTCAGATCATATCTAATAAAAAAAAATATCGTAAAATTGTATTAATTATATCGTAATAGTTTATATCGTAATATAAAATAAGATATTAATAAAAAATATATAAATAATTCTTGTGTAAGATTATAGATGGCGCACAAAGTTAACATTTGTGCATTCATATTTCATAACCTTATACAATAGCTACAGCTGAGTAATCAACGGTTTAGTGAATATTATGATTAAAGAAACTGAAGCCTAGTTTAAAATAAACTTGGTGAATGCCTTATACTCCTTAAAGGAGTTGAAAAGGAATAAAAAAAAAAAAAAAAATTAAAGGATAAAAGTTTTTCTTTAATCAATGATTGCTTATTAACAGATATATATAGACACAAGAAAGGAGAGATTTTATTTGCATTTAGACTTGATAATTTAAGTTTACAATTACCAAATCATATTTTGATTTAAGCTGAAGGAAAATTTTTAAAAGTTAAATCTCATGTGCCAACATTTAAAATATTTTTAATTAATAATTTCCATTTATGGAATATTAAATAACACTCCATAAAATTAATCTTAAAAATTTAGTAATAAAAAAAATATTTTAGAATCAGATACTACAATATCAAGTTTAAATATACCCAAATAATTCAATCTGTTTTAATCGGTTTCAATTAAAATAAAATTAAAAATTAAAATTTTGATTATCAATTTGTTTGAAAAATAAAACCTCAAAAATTAAACAATTTCCTACACTTTCGATTTAATATATGTATATATAATACTCAAAAAAAAAATTAAAAATAATTGAAGAGATTGAATATTGTTTTTAATTGAAATTTGAAATTTTTTTTAATTTCTTACAAGTACGTCAATTAAAACAAATTAATTTAAAAACAAGTAAAGAAACAGTCAGTCGGTGCAACCGACTTAGAAATACCCTACACCTATTTGGTTCAAATTTAAGGACATATCCATAAGTCATTTTAACACCATAAAAGCTGTTATTAATTTGATCGTAAGACATAGCTAACCAAATTAACTTTATAATACTAAAAACATTTTCTAATTATATTATCTATTAAAAAATATTACAAATTCTTACTAATTTGTCTATTTAAAAATATTCAAAAACAAGCAAACTTGAAATAAATGAAAATATATTTATTCCAACTCAATTACAAAATGAAAAAATTCTAATTATTAAATTTTGTGATAAAAAGATAATCAAAGCATAATATATTTAATAATCCAAATTTTTAAAAATTGCAATTATTTTAAGTAGTTAGTTTATATACCTAATAGAAAAGCTTACAAACGAAAATATGCAATAAATGTATTTCTAAAATACAATTACAAATTTAGAACTTTTCATATAATTCATTTAAATATTCAAATAAATTTTACATAAATGCAGCAAGTACCTTTGAATATAGCTGAACCACTACAATTAAGTCTAGATTTCGGAGACACATAGGACATAGGAAATATATTCTTTGGCTTTGAAATTAAACTCAACCAGAACCAATTCCCATGGTACTTTCATTACTAGTAACCTAGAGTTTAAATTTCATCAAAATACCGGCATTATTTTTTGAGTTATGGTGTTTTAAGATATATGTTTGTTAGTCCTTGAACTTTTCAAGGGTTCCAGAACCCGAAACCATGGCACGATTTCGCCCATATGCAGTCCCGTCATACTTTCAATACTAGTTAACCCTTGTATACAATTGGAACGCTCTATCTTAATTTTAAGTTACTAGTTTTATTAATTTCGATGATAAACTTTTACACATTGGGGGGTCTAAGAGAGGTTCTGAACCACCACTCCAATTGATCCCAAATTAGGGGGGCACGCAAGAAATAGTAAAGAACACCCTTGTGGCAAATTGGAAGCTTCTACATTTGTTTCAAGTAACTATCTTTATTAATTTCGAAAATATGTTTTAAGGGCCTAAGAACTGAGTGGCTGGTCCCCGATCCACTACTCCAATGAGGCCCAAATTTCAAAGACACTTACGAAATAGGAAGGGACACCCTGATACCAAATTTGGAGGTTCTATCTTCATTGGTTTCGGAATTATGCTCGTTTGGCCTAAATTCGATCAAAAAGTTCTAAGTTCCGAACCCATTGTCCAATCCTCACCGTACGTAATCACCGCCGTAGTTTCGCTGCCAATAACCTACAGCACAAATTTCATGAAGATAGCCTCATTAGTTGTTGAGTTATCGTTATTTTTTATATATGTTCCTTAGCCCTGACATCGATTAAAAGGCCCGGAATCCGAACCGTTGGGCTGATTTCGCCCTTATATAGTCCGCGCTGTACTTATAGTACTAGTTAACCCTTGTACACAATTTGAACGGTCTATCCTAATTTTAAGTAACTATTTTTAGTAATTTCGATTATAAGCCTTTAAAACTTGGGAGGTCTGAGAGGGGTACAGAACCACCACTCCAATTGATCCCAAATTAAGGGAACACGCAAGAGATAGTAAAGAACACCAAATTTGAAGCTTCTACATGTTTTCAAGTTGTTATCTTTATTAATTTTAAAGATATGCTTTAAGGTCTTCGGAAATGTGTGGCTGGTCCCCGACCCACTACTCCAATGGGACCCAAATTCACAAGACACTTAGGAAATAGGAGGGGACACCCTGATACTAAATTTGGAGGTTCTATCTTCATTGGTTTCGGAATTATGCTCGTTTGGCCTAAATTCGATCAAAAAGTTCTAGGTTCCGAACCCATGGTCCAATCCCGACCTTACGCAATCCCCGAAGTATTTTCATTACTAGTAACCTACAGCACAAATTTGATGAAGAAAGCGTCATTAGTTGTTGAGTTATCGTGATTTCTTATATATGTTCGTTAGCCCTGAAACCGATTAAAAGGTCCAGAATCCGAACCCATGGGCCGATTTCGCCCATATGCAATCCCCGCCGTACTTTCAGTCCTAGTAACCTACAGTTAAAATTTCATCAAGATAGCTCCATTATTTTTTGAGTTATCGTGCCTACGGACGGACGGACGGACGGACGGACGGACATGGCTATATCGACTAAGGCGGTCACGCTGATCACAAATATATATACTTTTCCATATCTAGCTCGCTTCCTTTAGGTGGTTACAAACACCATACCAAAGTTAATATACCCCTTTACCTATTCTATAGGTGTAGGGTATAAAAAAAATCCAGAAATAAATAAAAGTGCCTTTTTATTAATGAAAAGAATTTTTGAACTAATTACTTCATATGGACACACAAATACATTTACTGTTGGAAATCACACATAGAAATGATATTAATGAACTTTCTTATTATTATTATTGTATTATTAATTAAAATTAAAATAAAATTTTTATAAAAAAATAAAAATATGAATTACTTGAAAGAAACAATAACTTTTTTGATTGATAAATAAAACAAAGGGAAAAGTTAATAGTTGTCAGTTATTACCACTGACAATTATAGGTGATATTTAAAATTACTTCGATTGGAATATTAAATATTTATTTTATGATTATTTTTTTTAATTAGTTTATCGTTACCTTCAATTAGAATTTGCAGTTCGGTATTCCAGTACCTAAATATAAATACTTCTACCGATTAGAACAGACACTCAAAAACCGTCAGATCAATTTGCATATAAAATTAATAATAAGTATTTATGTATATGTATGTTACTTTACTAAAGTAATCCCTTACAAGTATTAAAAACATAAAACTGCTGTAATAGCGATCTCTTAAATCTTTTAAAATTTTAATATTTATATACAGTCCTATACGTTATTTTCCACTCACAATCACTCCAATGCTAGACCAGCTTAGGAGCGATACACATGCTTAGGTTAAATGCACTTGTAAAATGAATTATGAATTCTGATTAGCGCAAAACGTATAAAATAATCAAACTACATTCTTTCAAATACATTGGAATATACAGGGTGTTTCTTAATAAAGTGCACTGCTATATACCACTGCATACATACTTACGAGTAGATAAAAAAAAAACTAAAAAATAAGTGACCATTTCAAAAAAAATTGGCGTTTTTTAAATTTAAAGGCTTCCTTTTGAGTTTTGAAAATCTAAACGATAGAAAACGATAGAAGATTAAAAGAGAATATGTTAAGCTTTCAAATACATTTTACAAAATTTTCGAAAGTAGTTTAGAAACAGAGTTAGAGTAAAATTATGAAAACTAAAAAAAATATTTAAACTTCATTTAAGTCCACATATCTTGGAAACTAGGAGAGGCCCAGCTTAGCCGTCATATAAAAAATGTGCCTACTCATAAGTACATATGCAGTGGTATACAGCAGTGCACTTAATTAGGAAACACCCTGTATATGTTCAAATAATTTTTCATCGTCCTTGGTCAATATTTTCATAATTATAAGAAAATTTTTGACTTTTGTGACATTAGTGGCTGACGCTGAAAGAGTTTTTTTCAAAAAATTTTTTTAAACTAATTAAAAAACCTACATACGTTCTACAATGAGACACTTGGTTAGATTCGCTTACCATTTTATCAATTGAAAGTGAAAAAGCCAATGATTTATCTGAAGAGGAATGAATTGATAGGTTCGCAACTGCAAAGATTAGTTTCTGAATCCGCATCAATATACTGAAATTAGTGAGAATAACTTATGATCTTGAACTTTCTAGAAGATTAGATTACTCAATTATTATATTCTTATTATTTTTGAGGTTTAATTATTAATCGATGCAATAAAATGCAAATGTTGAATACCTATTAAAATGTAAATGTGCCATGAGGTGTCACAAGTCATAACTCTTTAGCCGGCACTGCTGCAATGACTCATAAAAAAAAACGGAAAAAAAAAATTTTAACTATTTTACTATTTTAGAACTTTAAAAAAATTGTATTAACCCAGTGAAAAAGTAAATATAAATAACATTAAAAATTTTAAATTTTATTAATTAAAGGTCGACACGCTATGTTGCATCATCACTCATAAAAGTGACGCAGATGCCACACGCCCACACCTTGTCTATTACACTTTTCAATTAGAATAAAATTAATTTAAAATTTTTTTTGATAATGTAACCTATTATAGTTTTTCTCATAATTGATTAAACTGATTTTTATATAACACTATCTCTGTTAACACTATCACTATTATAAACGTAATAAGTTGTTTAGAATACATTTTAAAGAAAAATTTTCTTAAATAAAATGTACTGAAATAGAACCATAAATGATTTGGAGCATGTTATTTTTTATTTTTTATATTTTTGATAATTTTTTTTTATATTTTTGGTTTTATACAGTGATTAATTTAGTAAGCTCTACCATTTACTGATGTTGTTAGATGCATACTAAAGTGTGTATATTTGTATATATTTAAATAAATAATAATAATTTACATATATCTATGTTTGGTACTTAAAATTCGATTTAACTTTTATTTGGTTGCCTCTAAATATGGAATAAAATCGAAAATAATTATCTTTTTCATGAATGATTTTAGTTTCAATTAATATGTTAATACAATGAAACTCTTAAAATAATTTTTATATTTATATGTTAGTGATAGAAGTTTTTAGCCATGATAGAACTCAATGTCATGGCTTAAGCTAGTTTTCCACAAATTCCATTCTTCCACTTTTTGTCTTATTGAAACGGTATCTAATATATGACCAAATTTACCGTTTACAGTTCTATATGCAATAATTGTACAAGGTCTTCAGAGTCTTCTTATGTCCCGCTGAGTCTTCTTATTTTGTCAAGGGGGGAGACCTATGATCAATCGATCGCTAATTTCCTATGATCAACCCATCTGCAGTAAAGGTTGTATTAGTATATAAAATATGGCGGTTTTAATTTAAATAATAGCTTTGGAGGGTCACATCATAGGATATAGTGTTAGGATATAGAGTTTACATTTAAATGAGTTAGAAGAACCAAATTCATTCACAATAAACTCACAATGACTCATTCATTAAAGTGCCTGAAGTTTTACAAATTTAATACGTTCAGACCGTAGATAAAGAAGCTTGATTTAAATGATTTGACGTTTCAGATTGCGGTATATAACAGTAATTTATCTTTGTACTAAGTAAAATAGTAGAATCAACTGTCAAATGTCATCAACTGATGCCCATACACAATATAAGAGCGAAACTTTAAATTTTATAACACATTTTACAGTTCCAGTAATTTCGACTTCGTTCTGAACGTAGCTTGTGTCATTTTTTAAATCTTATCTATAATATAAAAACTTAATATCATTAAATGACGTCGGCCTGTTCAGTTATAGTATGTTATAAAATAATCATACTAACGTTTACATACATATGTCAAGTGTTAATTTTATTATAATTTTTTAAATTAACACCCACATTTGAATTAAGAATGTAAGAATAAAGAGGTTCAAAGATTAGGTTCATATTTTTTGATTTATTTTCTTTTATTTTTTTTTTTAATAAAATATGCACTAAATCTATAATTTAATTCGAATTTATTCAAATTTTAAAATAAAAATAAATTGTTTATAATAAAATAATAAACAAATAAATATGATCATATCTTCTCAATTAAGGTCCGGTAATACTTTAACTTATCATATTTTCAAATTCCAGTAGTATCTAAGCAAATAATAAAAAAAAATACAATTCTTTGGCATACTAAACTTATTAATTCATATAATTTTCAATAATATATTTGTATATTTGTATGTGCCTTGTATGTGTATCTTATCTTATCTAAAAAAAAAAATTTGCTAAAAAAATTGTTATTGTTTTAAAAAAAAAATTTGCGATTAAATTTAGTTTCTTAAATTGAAATATTGAGAAATTTTGGATATTCTTTGTATATGTGGATATTAAAGTGTTAAAGTTGGTTTGAGAGAACTGTAGACACAATAGTATACATTTATAAATTATAATATGTTAAATGTTATAATAACTTTTTTGTATTGAAGAGTGCAGAGAATAGACCGTAGTGTAATCAGTGTTACCGATTCTAGTGAAATTCCACAAAATTATTGGAATTTTATGGTTCTTGTGGAACTTTTCGCGGAATTGGATTTGCGTGGAATTTTAGTGGAATTTCATATCAAATAAAGATTTAATAATTTTACTCAATTAAATAAATTTTATTAGACAAAATGATAATATTAGTAAGATTTTAATACTCAATTGTGCTAGAAATGGCACTTGTAATAAATACTAAAAGATACTAAATACTAAAGGGTCCCTGATTCTAATTCTCTCTTTTTTAAATTAGTGTCTTGAAAGAATTTTTTTGTCAATTGCAAAAATTCTAAAACCGATCATAAAAATAAAATTGGTGCAGATATTTATGCTGTATTATTTTGAAGTAAAGATGGTTTAAAAAACGAAAGAGGTCTATTAGATTTCCAAAAAAACGGAACTTAAATTAAGTCAAAAGCATTAGAATTATTAGAAATAACCTGCCTAAATATTTCTTTTATTAATTAATTAAATTAATTATGTTTTGTGGGATTTTTAGTTAAATTGTGGAATTTCTTCAAGTTTTTAGTGAATTTTTTTTCAGAACCAATTGGCAACACTGAGTGTCAAATAAAAACAAGAGAATTAAAAAAAAAAATAGAGAATTTGGTAAAAAATTTTAAAAAACAAAATTAAATAAATAACATAAAAATAAATCAGGAGATAGGTATTAATTAACTTTTATTAATCTAATCTTCTAAATTATCTGATAATGAATTTGTTTTTAAAAAATAAACAAATAATAATTTTAAGTCTATGCAAATCAAAATAATATATTAATTAAATTAATTTTTTTTATTTTTCTTTTTGTTAAATAAAAAAAAAACCAGGAATGAAAAGACCAAAGGTATTTAAGTAAGCCCATTTCCAAAAAACTACAGAATGTTTTATAACATGATTCTGGGTAAAATTATATTTTACGATATTTTACTGTACTTTGTAGCATGTACCAGGTGCGTGTTTCTTCACCTCTCCATGAGTTTTTTATTGAAGTTGATGTTATTGGAAAATAATAAAAAAAATACACATGGTTCATTGTGTCGCAATAGGTTAACCGAACTCAACAAATTCTTTTTTGAGACTTTCTTTTGGTAGTTCTGAAAATAAGTATTTTATGCGCACAGCATCGTTCTTATGTGGGTTATCAAATTCCAAGATTGTTAATAGAACCAGCTCCATTGTCCAAGAGCAAAATAGACTTATACAGCTTTTATATAATAGATTAATAGATATGTTTGATCAATTCCTTATATAAATTATTAACAACAATGATATTCATATTACCTTTAATGTTAACCTTTGACATTGGAAATGTGTCACAGCTGCCTAAATTTCTGGTTTTTATAATTAGGAAATTTTTACGTCATTCTAGCCCTTGAATAAAGAAAGTCCCGAAATTTTTCTAACCAAACTTATTATGCTAATTCTAACTGTATAAGCAATTCTGATTCAAAAATCTTACTCCTCCATTCCCCAAAATTTGAAGAGGAACTTAAAAATTACCGAAATTTGATCCTAATTTCTAATGATCAAATTTCCCCCAAATATTCAAAATTAAGTCGTTTAGAAGTTATGAAGGTTTGAAGATTTAGCATAAATTGAGTTTTGCATAACGGTAAATTAAAGTACCTGTTACTGTCTTCAGATTGAAATTTAAATAAAGGGCTTTTCCGAACTTTAGGGCACTGCTAGGCCGCTCCGTTACACGTGGATCCACAGGAAACATTGTTCCTTGAAATAAAATTTGTTTTATAGATATTTCAATATATATCCATAGTTAAAAATTTATTTCTTTATTGAGTTTTTTGTTCAATTTAGAAGTTTTATCAACCCTTGGACAGACAGTCACAGTTAATAGGCACCTTTTTTCAAAAGTTCTTGAAAATGTACTAAAAAATATACAATGAAACTGAACTATTTACACAACATATACACACTACAATATAACAATATTGAAACCTCTTCAAAACGTGCAAATAAAAACGTATTATTAAAACTTTATAACAGTCAACAAGTGTGTCAGTGGTTCATTCCTACATATAAACAAATTTTGTATTTTTATAAGTATGATACCTCTTCTAAATAAAAAGTAAATAACAAATGAGTACTCGAGTTCACTAAATTGTTCAAATCTACAATAGTTCGATAATTGCCAATAAAATAATAATTTTGTTAATATTTAACAAATTTTTCAAATAAAATCAAAACGAGGAAGAGATAGTATTAATAGATTTTGGGTATCAATCAGCCATCGTCGTACAGTTGGGTCACTAACCTTGTTTTATAGATATCTTGTAGAGACTAACACCTGTTCTAAAGAAATAAAACAAATTGTGCCTCAACGGAAGATTTTCCACGGCAGATGGAAGATTTTCCAAGGCAACAGATGCTCATCCATACACAGTTGATCTAACCAGATGGCGTAATACGAGCTATGAAAATTTGTTTGTCATGCGCTCATCACGTCTCCAAAGTTAATAATGTATACATGTACGATTAAGCCAAATTTAAGAAGAACATTAACATCTTTCTTCTAAATATCCCATTCAATTTTCCCCATCCCCCATAATAAAGAAATCCCAAATAAATTGCACCATAATCCCAAATGCTTCCATATTCCCATCCCTGTAGTCAAACTGTACATTTGTATCACAGGTTCCTTCCTAAAGTTTGGTTCAAAAAGGGTGTGGTTTTGGTGTGTTAAAGTCGCACTATACCCAAAGAAACATTACACAGTTTCAATATGTGGCTTTCAAACTTTCCATTTCCTCGTAAAAAAAAAAAAAAAAAAAAACAATTCTCAATTGTAGTGAAATTATTGGAGTGCTGTATTGCAGCTACTTGAAGGCGTTTTACCAGACCAATCTAATTTCATCAAAGTTCTTACCAGTAAAGAACTTGATTATAGAAGTCGTTAAAACCTTTCATACCAGACCAAACAAATTTATTAGGGCCCAAGGTCATTATCATAAAACTTTTCTACTTTGTAACATCTGAGGCCAATTTTACAAAATTTACAATTCTGTAACTCATACAATTTTTATAAAGTAGTTTTATAACATACATACATATAAATTTTAATAAATTTTACAAATTTATGAAATTATATCAGAATCACAACTTATTTAGCACTGAGATAAAGATAAAAGAAGAAAAATTTGTATTGTGCCCTATATAACATAAATGCTTTTAGTAAAATTTCAGATACTCAGCTCAATGATTAAAAGATCCATTCAAATCTTAATTTTTTATAAAAAACTCTTATCAAGATTTGGCAAATATTTAAATGTGAATAGGTACCTACTAAAATTGTTTTTTACAAAGGAAGCTATACTTATTCTTATTTGATTCTTATTAGGACTAAGGTAAGAAACTTCTGATAAATGGAAATTCTACTACAATAATGTTAAATATTCAAATACAAATTGTTATTAATTGGGTAAACCTTTCAAATTAAAAATACATAAATTATATATAAAACCTGATTTAACTTAAAAGTTACCTGACGGCATTTTATTTTATTTAAGAAGTGGCAAATTACATTGATGAACGTTTGCTTTTAAAATATGTCCACACTGTTTTTGTAGATTATTTAATAGAAGGGGTAGTTTACTACACAGTTTACACCTGGACTATGCAAGTTTAAGAAGGTAAAAAAGCATAGGTATATGAATATGTATATAGTAAATAAAAACATTGAAACAATACACGCGATTAATATTAATGGAAATAATCATTGCAATTTAAGTTCCTTTAAAAATTAAATCTGTATTGTTTTAAGCAAAATATCAGGCGGCCTAAGATCATTAACGTTTTTATACTCCTATGACTATAAGTCAAGAAGGTATACTAAATTTGCCATTACGTTTGTGACGCAGAGAAGAGGGAAGGTAAATATAAACCCAAACGTATGGATGGGATCAGAGTAGAAATATAAATCGATTTAGCATGTATGTCCGTCCGTCGGTCTGTCCGTCAGTCCCGACGATAACTCAAAAAATAAAGGAGCTAGGATTTTGAAATTTTCACAAATTCGTTTTTACGCAATAGCCGTCATCGCTTTTGGAATCCAACCATTTGCTCCACGGGTTAGTCTGAAATTTTGCCAAAAATAGTTTAGTTTTTATGGCCAAAGTTTGTGCAAAATTTAGTTGGTCTACTGCAGTGGGTTCGAGTTGTTAAGAATACAATTAAATAATCGAATCGAATCTATGACATCAACAGGATTTACCCTAAGTGATATAGTAAGGGAAGCCAGACCTGTTCCAGCGGATTCTATGGAGTATCTAGTTTTATCAACGAAGTGATTTCAAGCCTCTTAGCTTTCAATTTTCACTAATTTTGAGCTTCATAGTCTCTAAATCAAGCGTTTTAATATTCTTTAGCCAACCGATTATCCAAGGTACAAAAATGTTAGCTTATTATTACAAATTAATAAATTTCCCATTGGGATACAATGAATTTTCACACACTGATTTTGATATAAAAAATTTAACAAATTTCTAAACGTTTTTGAATCATATATATTTCCATAATTAAATGGTTTAAGCTTACTAAACACAAATGACGTAAGAAATGTTAAAAAAAATAATATCTACGCAGTGTGGCCATTATAACCAATTTTAAATTGTATCATATAATTCCGCTTCGAAAACCCCTTATAAGGTTAACCCCAAACCAATCATATTTAATAATAATATTACTGTAATTATTAATTAATCAATTACAAATTAAATGTCAATTCTAAATTAGAGTTACCAGATGTAATTCAATTTTTAACTTTCGAAATTTTCAATTTATAAGTAAAGATATACAATTGTCAACTCAAGATATGTACATTATTAAATATTTAAAATTCATACTGTGAAACTATTCTAAGGTTAACTCCATTGTTTATTTTTTTTCTTAATACTTTATTTTATTTTCGTTTTTACCGTATATTTTAATTTTTTTTTTTCATTTATTTTCGTATTTACTTTCTATTTATTCTAAACAAAAAAAAATGTATTATGTATATTTTATGTATCCATAGCCGGGTAACATATGGTTACAATGTTACAAACCATTCACAAACATACAAAAATATAAATTTAACCATGCAATATTTATGATTAAAAAATATAATAATAACTTGTAAAAGAACTAAAAAAGAAGAAGAGGTATAAATAAACGCATGTATTTGTGTTTGGTTGGTAAAATAAATAAAAAAAAAAAAAAAATTGAGAGTTTTATTTTATAAATATTTTACCAAATTACCATACCATTCCTAAATTCGTATAAACAAAATTACTTTATTTATAGATGTGAAAAACAATAACAAAAGTGTTGTCCTTTTATAATAATTGAATCTGAATGTATGAATGTATATGCATATCTATACCATTATCCAACCATATATTACGATATTTTAATATATACATTTATATTTACAAATTAATTTAATAATCAAATCTCAAGGCTCAACTCAACTCAAGTCTCATTTCTCAAAAAACCGCCAAATAAACCAATTTACTTTATTATGGTGATATGAGTTGAGCAATGAGCATGCAGTAATCAATATATGAATAAAGTGTTGACACTTTATTTAAGTTAAAGTAAAGTTTACTTCATGTCAGATTTTACTTCATCTACTTCAAAATTTCCTTCTATAGAATTTTTAAAATTAAATATTAAATAAGATTGGGAAACTGTAAGTATCTGTAGACTTGATTTAATTAAAAATTAGATGCTTCATGTAGTAAGTATTAATTGGTTTATCAAGAGTTAGCATATGGCACCGGGGTGGTGTGTGTTGGAAACTGGCACAGATCACATAGATTTACTTTTCTTAATATTGTATCTGTTTGGGGAATTACTATTAATAATTTTATTAAAAATATTCCTAATAATATATAAATTTGTTTTTGACAAGAGATAGAGGAAAGCTTCCAAAGCCACCCACTGGAACTGTGTCAACCTTTTAGTAATAAAAGACTTAAGAAACTAAAACAACATCCTTTTTTAAATAAAATTCAAGTTTGAATATGCGATACAATTATACAGTTTGATTTCAAGGATTAGGATGTAGAAGTCTAAAATTTGGGGTTTGTGTTAGTAGGATATTTAGCATTTGAAAAATTTAAGATCAGTCGAGCTCTTCAACATCTTACACCACTCTATAGACTACGGTAAATTCGAGCCAATTTCGCCTATGTTAAGAGAGCCTAACTTAAGGTCTGAGTCGTTTGTTACTAACGTTAACAAATTAACATTAAGAGCCAGACTTTACGCATGAGCAGTTCTCGTAGTTAGTATGACTGATCTAGCATTAGTAAACTAACTTATATTTGTAATGCTAGGCTCAGTGTTGTTAGCATAAGTTTTAAGTTTATTTTCTTTTATTTGAATAACTTAATTTAATTAACTTTATTTTATAGTTTTAATAGTGTAGTATCATCATTTTACTAATACACTAACCCTTGTAAATGATGACTTTCAGTTTATTGTGATGGTTCACTAAGTGAGCAACATTTACTGATGCTTGATTTAAGCAATTGCCTGATACAAATTATGGGGAATGGTGAAAAATGAAGGCGATATTCACAAGATAGCTAAATTGTCACATATATATAATCAATGAATTCATGTGAGACAAATTTACAGTTTGGTTTAGGTTCAGTCAAGGATTAGGATGTTGATTGCTAAAATTTGGGAAATATGTGGGTTAGATATTTATGACTATCAGATTTTGGTGAATGGTGAAAATTGAACTGGATATTTAAAAGATAGCTTAATTGTCACATACACATTATCAACTTTGACAAGCACATTTCCATTAGCGTGAAGAGCTCATGACAGAGGAGTTCCCATAAATGATATTGCACCATCTGGATAGTTGAACTATGTAGGGTTAAATGCTTATTGTTGCCTTCCTTGTTTCACTTTGGAAAACTTTAAAACGAAGCACAAATTTATATATTTAAAACAGGTTTTAATCCCAGTTATATATCTATAAAATTCGTTTGATAGCCAAACTGTAGAACTAAGTTCAGTGAATTTCATTTTAATTATTAATAAAACCGCAATTATGTAAAATCTACTGCATAGCTAAAAAAATTGGCTTCAACACTGATTTTTGGTAGTAAATTGAGTAAGAGAAGAGATAGAAAAAGTCTCTTATTCTCTATGTATATATTTGTATTATATTTGGATTTTTTATTTTTTATTATAATTTTTTTTACCCTCTAAAAATTAAAATAGAGAATATGGTTTTTGTTTTTTTTGAAAAATTTTGAAATAAAGCAATTTTAGTAATGATTCAACATTTGTAGACGCAATAACGATTTTTATAAAAATTATTTACATACATTTTAAATAAAAAATTAAAAATAAAATAAAAAAAAAACAATGATGTTTTCAAATAGTTCAATTAATACATTAACTGATGAATTTAATTTAATACTTGATGATAATATATTATGGGATAAACATTATCAACCATTAATTAATGAAGATATATCAATTGGACAATTATTATTACATATGTTAAATCATGATAGAGAAAAAGTATTACAGGTTGGTTATAATTTAAATTAAAACTAAATTTGTCAATTCTTTTTTACTTTTTTTAAGTTCTATTCTATGTTTTGAATTTCTATTATTAAATATTATAAAATATATAAATTTCTACCTATATACAAAAGTAAATAATGTATGATGTTTATTATTTAAAAAAACAGGTGTGCTATGATACAAAAATACAATTTACCGGTCATGATTTGAAATTAATGAGTATTCGTGTTGCACAAAATTTTATGAAATATGGTATTAAACAAGAAGATGTTATCGGTTTTATAACAGGCAATTCAAAATATTTAGCACCATTAATATTTGGTATTATTTATTGTGGTGGACAATTAAATTCATTAGATCCATCATTTGATAAACGTAAGTACATATGTATATATGTATATATATATATATATATATAAATAGCTATTAGCTTATCTTATCATAATAATACCTATATATTGTGATATGGAATATTAATTAATTAAATTAATAAATACATAATTATATTTTAATTAATTACATAGTAGTTATTAATATAAAGGATTAAATAACAATGATATCTATTTAAAGTTGAAATGGACTTATCAGCTTGTTTACATTTAAATGGGGTAAAGAGATTTTATCGGAACTTATATTTCAATGGTTAAAAAATGGATAATAAAAAATATATCATTGTTAAAATTGGAATTAGACAGCAGCAATGGTTGTTTGCCAGCAATGGTTGTTTACCCCATGTTAAAAAAAACCCTGGAAATTTATGTCATTATTAGAATAACCGTCGGGTGTTCGTGTAACAATGGGTTTTTAATTGAAGTTGATGTTATTAAAAAAAAACACAAAAATTACATATTGTTAATTTGTTGAAAAAGTTGGTGTGGAATAGATGCCTAACGGAACTCCATTTGTCAAACCGTTTTTATTTTAGAATGAATAAAATACTTTAAATACTTGCATCACAGCTTCAACTTGATAGTCGATTAGAGCAAAATGGTTAACCCAGAGATAGTGTTTCTAGTGTACCCAAAAGTTTAAAATAAAAAATTTTTTGATAATCGGCCTGAGCAGTTTTAGAAGCATATAAGTCACAAACACACGCTTTTAATAATAATATTAAACTGTCAATTTAAAAAGTACAATCATCCAGTGTTAGTTATCGAATATTTCAAAAATAATTTAGTATTACAAAGAATTCTGGGCAACATTTGATACAATTCGGAGATATTCGGATAAAACTTAGTGCATATTCATCTGGTTTTTAGTACGAAATGCGTTATTTACAAGGCATAAATCTATAGTCATTTCATTTGGACAAATTAAGACTTTATTTACCAACTCATTAGCTGCATGAGTTTCAATTATATTTCTTATATATAAAAATTCCATTTATTTATTTACATATTAATGTGCCAACTGCCAGACATTAATCAACAATATAGTCAATAGACCAATTGTGCCTGATATTATTAATAATCCTTTGCCTAATTGACATTTGGACTTCTTAGATTAAATACTTTCTATTATTTTATAATATTAAATATACACCACCCCCTATGAAAAGTTTAATTAAATTTAAAAAAAAAATTTAAATTTTAACACAGCTAACTACTTTATTATTTCATTAACTTATCATTTGATAAACATTAAGTTGGAGAACTGAGGCATTCAATGTTAAAAGATAACTTCAATTATAAGCTCAATGCAATACTGTCAACCTACTTAATAAACTTGAAATAGACAGTTCAAAGTGTGTTGGATATATTGTTATCTAATTTACAATTTCGAAATTATAAACCTGCTCTTGAATAAATAATACAACTTAAAAAAAGAGGTCATGTTAACAACTTCCAATAGATCCATATTACCAACTATCTATGTACTTATTACAATAAATACATATATTAATCTTTATTTCCAGTATTTAACTACCTACTTACTTATTTATAATTTAAATTAAAACTAATCAAATTCTTTTTTTTATATTTTTTTTAGATGAAATTATTCATATGTACCGTATTACAAAACCAAAATTTATATTTTGTGATAAATCTATTTATACAATTGTTAAGGAAGCAATTAATGAATTAAATTTAGCATGTGAAATATTTTTAATGGATGGTGAAATAAATGGAGTAGTACAAGCTGAAATATTTTTAAAACCTACTGGAAATGAAGATCATTTTGTGTAAGTTTCCGTTAAATGTAAAAAACAAAAACAAAAACAAATTCTTGAATACACATATCTAATATCAATCTACTTTTATTCTTAATTCTTAAAGTATTAAAGTAGATGTGTATATGTACTACGAGTATATGTACGTGCAGACTACATAATAATAAATTATTACAAATTTTTTTTTTAAATTAATTCTAAATCTGAATGTGATAACACGTCATAATATTAGCAATTCAAATTTAAACTGTTGTCCTAGTTAAAAAAAAAGAATGCTTATGACTTAATTTGTAGATTATTAAACATTAGTTCAAAAAATTATTTAAAATATTATTAGCGCAGAAAGATTCTTTTGATCTTATGTTGTAGAAGTTTTACTATAGATAACTTTAAATTATTTAAATTTTGTGAATAAAACTTATTTCAATTTTAGTAAATCATAAAAGAAAGATCATTTACTCCCAATTTAAACTGTGATTTTATCGAATTCAAAAAAATTAAACATTTCCAGATTTAAAATATAGCTACTTTATGTTAAAATTGTTTTTTTCAACTTTTTAGACCAAGCCGATTAACACATGGCAGTGATCAAACATTTGCAATTGTATGTTCATCAGGTACAACTGGTCTACCAAAAGGTGTTTGTGTTTCACATCGTTCTATGATTCATAATATTATGAGTTTTAATGATTCATTTACACCAATGAGTACATTTACATGTTTCAGTACAATCTATTGGATTTCTGGTTTATGGTCATTATTATTTTGTGCAATACGTGGTATTAAAAGAATAACAACACATCAACCATTTAGTCCAAAATTAATATTAGATATTGTCGAAGATTATAAAGTAAATTTTATATTGTCACCACCAAGTCAAATGGCTTTAACTGTACAAAATGATGAAATTAAAACACATGATTTAACATCAGTTCGTGCATGGTTGGTTGGTGGAAGTGCCTTACCACTTACAATAGCTAATAAAGCAAAAGATTATTTATTGAATGGAAAAGTTTTATCTGGTTATGGAATTTCTGAAGTTGGTAATGTTATTTGTCGTGAAACATATTTAGAAAATCGTATTGGTTCGGTTGGTAAAGTTGTACCATATGTTTTATTAAAATTTGTTGATGAAGATGGCAATATGTTGGGTTCAAATCAAAATGGTGAAATTTTAGCGCATAATCGCTGCAAATGGTATGGATATTATAATAATGTTACTGAAACAACTGAAGTATGTTCAGAAGATGGTTGGATACGAACCGGTGATATTGGTTATTATGATGAAGATGGTTTTGTATTTTTAACTGGACGTAAAAAAGAAATTATGAAATATAAAAATTTTCATTTTTATCCAAATGAAATTGAAAGTGTTATACATCAAATGCCAGATGTTTTAGAAGTATGTGTTTGTGGAATACCAGATGAAATTGCAACCGATTTACCAGCAGCAGCTGTTATTAAAAGAAATGAAAGTGATTTAAGTGAAAATGATATTTATAAATATATTGAAGAAAATATGGTACATTTTAAACATTTGAGGGGTGGGGTATATTTTTTGGATAAATTTCCAAAAGCATCATCTGGTAAAATTTTAAGAAAAAAAGTTAAAATCATATTGGAACAATTATACAATGAAAAGAATAAAACTGTTTGATTGTAGATTATAAGAAAGTAAAAGAAAAAAGAAAATAGCTTGCTTACCTTTGTGTTCTATGGTTTTTTTCAAATTTTATTGTTATTTGTCTCGCTAAATATTTGTAAAAGTTTATTAAATGTAAGTGATATGAAAAATATTTTAATTTGATTTTATTTTTTTTTAGAATTAAATAAGAATTTAAACTAATTAGAGTTTTAATTTCTAATTAAAAAAACATTTATAAGAGATTTAAATAAAATTATGTTTTAGCCACAAAAAATGGAAGCAAATAATCTAGTTGTGTATTGTGATATGATGGGCAGAAACTGCTTCAATCTTTATATAAGTTGTTTATATCCATGTGGGTGTGCAATTAATTTTGGGTGTCTATATATAATTTGGAGAGGTACGAGATTTGAAGTAAGAATCACAAAAACATCAAAATTTGAAAATTAATTTGGGGGCCGCGATAATTCATTCAAATACTCCAGATCAATTGAGAAAAGTACTTCAAAAAAAAATTTTGATAAATTAAAAAATCTTTTTAAAAACTTTTAAAATTTTTTATCGCAACCTCGGATCATTTGAATGGTTTAGGAAATCCTTAACGATCTTGAAGAAAACTTTTAAAACATGACTCTCTTCATATTATTTACATTAAGTAAAGTAATGTTATATTTGTTCTTCAGTTTTATATTTCGAATACAATTTACAAATGCTGGATCCATTTTATAAACAAACGATGAATCACATCATTTATGACACCAAATTTATTGGATATATTCGTTTAATACTTATTTATTTATTTATTCATTTATTTATTTATTTGTCGTACCAGACAATAGTAAATATTGGCTGATAATATTAATCCTTTGCCGATTTCACATTTGGACTTATTATTAAATTATTGTAATATAATCTATATTTTTGTATTAGATATGATCCGGCCAGGGTTTGAACCCGAGACTTTTCGATTGAAAGCCGCCACTTTACCACTCATATATCGGTCAGATTGGTTTAATATTTTAGGAAAGAACAAATGAAGCTGCAAAAAAAACTTTATTATAATTAAAAAAATATTTTTCAATTATTAAAGGTGCATTTTTTAATATACATATCTTACAAATATATAACATATACAATATTTCTAGTCTATAATAATATCTTAGTGAATTAGTTAACCGAACATACATATTTATTTAATATCAATTAATATCAAACTTTTGTATGCATAAATTATTTCAAAATAATTTATTAAATGAATACCAAAAAAAAATCTATTTGTTGTATCACCTTGTAACCACCAATTTTATCAACCCAATATAAAACTATTGTATTTTACAAATTACCATTTTTCAATTTATACAATTCAATTGCCATTTCTTTAACTTTATTTCTTTGAATTTTACCAGATGGTGTTTTCGGTAATTCATCAACAATATAAACACCACCAGTTAATTTTTTGTAATCAGCCATTTTTTTTGCAACATAATTAAAAACATCAATTTCTTTTAAATTACTACCCTTTTTTCGAACAACTATAGCTGTAGGTAAATCTGTATATACAATATCTGGTACACCGCAAACACAAACTTCAACAACATCTGACAATTCTGAAATAATTTGTTCAATTTCATTTGGAAAGAATGTAAAATTTTTATATTTTAAAACATCTTTTTTTCTATCAACTATAAAAAGATATCCATCTTCATCAAAGTAGCCCAAGTCACCAGAATGTATCCAACCTTCGCTATCATAAATATCTTGTGTTGCTTTTGTATTATTAAAATAACCAGGCCATTTTGTTTTTACTCTAAGACATATTTCACCCTGTTCTCCAATTCCCACATTATTTCCATCAATATTAATAATTTTTATTTGAACATTTGGCATTACTTGTCCTGCTGAACCCATACGTCTCAATTTTTTCGACTCAATACTTGCACAACTTGCTATTTCACTCATTCCATAAGCTACTGCTACATAACCATTTGGTAAATATTCATTCAATTTGGCTTTTAATACAATTGGTACAGCACTACCACCACATGTAAATGTTGTAATACTTGATAAATCACGGGTTTTTAATTCAGGACTTTGTGTTATTAATGCTAATTGCGATGGAGGGCACAGTAAACTTGTAACACGATATTTTTCAACTATATTAAAGAATGATTCAACTGTGAATGGTTCATCTATTATTATTCGTTGACATCTATTCAGGGTGCCAAGACCTAACTGAATATAAATAAAACACAAAATATTAATTTATATATTCATTAATTTGAAAAAAAAAAATTATTTTTACCATAAATAGCCCTGTTAACCAATATAAGGAACTATAACAAAATAAAACATCATTTTCGGTAAGTACTCTGTAAAAGAATTATTTCATTTTTAGTTGTTTAGAGTAGAATGTAAAAAAACTTACGTGTCACCGACTTGTCTGCATATCATTCTATGGGTCATGCAAACTCCTTTTGGTAATCCAGTTGTTCCTGACGAACATAATATTGTCGCAGTTTGGTCTAAACCTTCTTTTAATTCTGGTGGTCTAAAATAGAAAATTGTTTTTTAGAAAAAATATTTTCAGAGAATGAAGGAATATAAGATATTTAAAATTATTATCTGAATTAACTTTGAAAAATTTGAGAAATTTATAATTTATTTGAGAGCGCAGAACGAAGAACCAATGCCAATTTCGCAGAACAAAGAACCAAAGCCAATTTTTGAAAATCAGCATTCTATTATTCAGGTACAAAGAAAATATCAAAATCTCTATCATGTTTGAAATGCACGTAGCGCTCCAACAATTTATCGATTAGTTCAGCGTTTTCGGTATCAAGAAGCTTCTTTATGATCTTGCGCATGTACAGTATGGTATTGAATATCTTCTAAAAGCATCATTGGATCATATTTTTTCCAGTGACGAAAAAGTTGTGAATAGTATGAATGGAATTCAATACCGAGTAATGTTTGACAATTTTTGGGCATCAAAACAAGATGAAATGTAGAGAACAAGATGAAGTCACAGCTCACAGAGTTCGTCCAACTATGGTTCTTCTGCGCGAAAATTTTGGTGATCAAATAATATCGCGTTTTTCTGATTTCAACTAGCCACCGTCTTCGACCGGTTTTTTTTGGGGCTACCTTTAGGGTAAAGTGTATGCCAATAAGCCAAGAAGCATCCAACAGTTTGGGATCAATATCTGAGAGAATTGAGAGCACTTGGACCAAAATTCTAAGAAAGGTTATAGGAGATGCTCTGGAAAAATCACGTCAAGTCGAAGTAAACAATATGGGCAACATTTGAAAGATATTAATTTCAAAACATAATGTGAACAAATTTCTAAACTATAATCTTAATTTTTATAATTCATTAAAAAAAATTAAAACGTCACTTATGTGACACCCTATAACATATTTACTTTAATTAAACAATGGTTATTCCTCCTATAAGTATGCAATATATTTAAAAATAAAATTTTTAAGCATATTATGCAAATGCCATTATTTCTTTGCAATTTAATTATTTCATATTTAAATTTAAAATTATTTACAAGAACAGTTGAAGGTATAAGAGTTGAATATATTTTACAGAATGTTATCTGTTATAAAATAAAATTAATATTTAATTTATTAAAAATAAATAAATAGTTATTTAATTAAAATAACTTACTCAAAGTTATATTCTTCTCCTGTTGGTTTTATGAATTCTTCAACTGTTTCAACACCATCTATTTTTCCTTTCATTAAATATATTTTTGCATTTAAATTTATTTCCTGAATACTCAATTTCATATCTTCATAATTATCCGCATCACAAAATATAATTTTTGGTTTAGTCATAGAATATACATGTTTAATATCATCTTAAATAATTGAAAAATTAATTAAATATAACAATTTGAATTTTCAAACATTAAAAGTGTTTGAACCTTTTTTAAATGATGGATCTACAGTACTTATAGCAGTGCCACATAAAAATGATCCAAAAACTATTGGAGCCAAATAATGACTATTACTGGCTGCACATCCAATAATATCAGTTTGTTGTAAACCTTTTAATTGTAAATTTTGACATACTCTAATACTCAGCAGACGCATTTGTTTATTTGTTATTTTAACACCATTATTAGCACTTATCTGAAAAAATAAGAAACATGGTTATACAATTACTAAAATTATTATTATTATTTAAAAGTCTGTCTCTCCGCCATATTTAACATAAGCTGCGTTAGATATCTTTTTTGAGAATATCAGTACATATTAAAAAAAAAATATTTTAATGAGGATTTCTGAGGTATTTTAATGAGGAAGTTTTCAATATTGTAGCGGGAATCCTTTAGAACCATTTTCAAGCTAAAGTCCGAACTATACTATCTCAGATCTCGTGATGCTCTACAACATTATAACATAATGTCACATCCTTTCTTTAAAATATTGACTTAAAAGTTTACTCAGTACTCAAGATCGCAAAATCTCAAAGTGATTATTGATCTATGGACTTCAATCAAATAAAGTAGATCTTGCCGAATTCTTTTACAGCTTGAGGATATGATACTAGATATACAAATAAAGCAATCTAGATTCAACCTATAAAGAACTATGGGAACTATTTTAGACCAATAAAATGACAATGTTAGATGTTGGATCCATGCTCGTTTTATATTTCAAAGATGTAAATAGCTCCATTTAGTATCTACTATTGGATCAAGAAATTTCAATATCATTATTTGTTAATTATTTTAGACGAGGAAGGGAACCTTTGCAGGATTTGATTTAACGCCTGTTCTTTGACCTTAGCCTGTTCTTTGACCTCGGTCAGTGGAGAATCTCAAAATAATGCAATTTAATATAATACAGGGTGGCGCAGAACGACCGATATGGTTTAAATGTTTAATAACTTTTTAAATTTATGTATATTTTTTATTTTTATTTCAGAATTTTGTGAAGAAAACTTGGGGAATCGGAAATGGAAAAGTACACAACAGAACAGCGATCAACAATTATTGAATTTTATTTTGAAAATCTAATGAGCGATGAAGCCCATTCCCAATTAAATGGTTTCGTAAACAAGCAAAATTGCAGGATATGGGTACGGAGAGTCCAACAGTTCATTAGCGATAATTAGACCCACTTAAGTGTACTGTTTGGTGTGGTGTATTGTCTGAAAGGATCTTTGGTCCATATTTTTTTGAAAATGCACATGGCGCCTCAGTTACGATTACTGGTGCTGAATATCAAAAGATGCTAGACAATTTTTTGAGGCCAGCTGTAGAAAACCATCCACAGTTGTGGTTCAAGGGACCCAATGGCTCTGTTACGAAACCTCTTTGGCGAACACATTATTTCGCGCAGAAGCGATTTCAACTGGCCCCCACGTTCACCGGACTTAACAGCGCCAGACTGTTTTCTTTGGGGTTATTTAAAGCGACCATACCAGAGCTAAAACAAAACTTTCGCAATGAAATTCAAGCCATTACACCGGAAATTTTACGGAAAGTTAGGGAATATGTACTAGAAAGAGCACGAATGTGCGAAGCCAAAAATAGTCACCATTTGCTGGATATAATTTTTCATTCTTAAGCTAAAAATATTCCCCATTAATATACTGTATAACAAAAAAATAATAATAATTAACCATTAAATAAAAAAGTTATTTAACATTCAAACCATATAGGTCGTTTAGCACCTGTGTTAACTAAATTAATCATCTGCAATCACATAAAATTGTCAAGAGATCATTTTAGTTATGCATACTTTCTTAACAAAATACATTTCGAAACATAAATTTTTATTACCATCATGATTTTGAACCTTAACGTGGTTACAATTGAAATCGAATTAATATTTCAGCCCTGTAAAACAAATTGTACAATTTTAACTATTTTCTTACATTCCTTACGCAGATTAAATAATAGAAAAAAGAAATTTTCAAATCAAGTTGAACATTTACCTATGGTATAGACAGGCTTATTAGTCTAACAGTTGGCATATAAAAAAAATAATAATTAATCAAGTGTTAAAATGTTACATCAAACTGTTATACTCCTAAAAAATTTAACAATAAAAACTGCAGTTAAATAAAGAACAGACTTACAGTTATTACAATATAATAATAATTTTATAGTTATATAAGCCCTGTAACCTTAAGGCCTTTATCTATAATATTTATTCTAACCTCAAGTTAACCACAAAATTTCGAACACCTTAAATTATTAGCACAATTAAACTCATAATAAATTTAATTTAATGATTGATAAATAATAAAGTTTTGTTTTTTTAATAATCTTTTTTAAATTTGTTCATATTAAATTTTTTCAATTTTCTTTTCATGACAAGCTATTCAAATTATAATTTAAATTACAATTTGCATTCGAAAAATCAATGCGAAACGACATCTGTTTCAATATTTTTAAATACCTATTCAAATTATAAAATAAATTATATTACCTATATTTTAAAATGCAGTATTTAAATTCAAATTTTAATTACAGTTTCTTAAACTATTTGCAATTATACGATATTTTCATATTGTAACACCTGTTGAACCTTAAATAAAAATATTTGTTTTTTATTTATTTATGGGGCGGGGCGTCTATAACTTTCTTTCTATCACACTCAATTTGATAAGAATTTGTGAAACATACCTTTCCTTTGTAGGTGTGGCAGGCTATTTATTTTATTCCTTTTTACACTTCTTTAAGGAGTATAGAGCATGTGCCAAGTCTATTAAGTCTAAGGCTCTAGTTTCTTGAAGCGTTATATTCACTAAAACGTTGATTACTCGACTGTAGCTATTTTCTAAGATTATGAATAAACAAGTTTTAATTTTGTGGGCCATCTGTTATCTTATAAAATAATTATTTATATATTTTAAATCTCATATTATGTTACGATATTAACTATTACGATATAATTATACAACTTTACGATATTTTTTTATTACACATGATTAGACCGGGGTTTGAGCCCGAGACCTTCCAAATGAATGGTAGCGTCTTCAGCATTACGCCATTAGTCAAATCAGCGGATTAGTAATTCTACTTTAATTTTAGGAAACTGATATTAGGCGTCCGGAACTCAATGGTCATGAAAATGGAATGGGATAGAGAAGTTCATAATTAACAACAAAATTTTCTGGCGGGGAGGTTAATTTCTATTAATTTCCGAGATAGCTGTCTTCAAAGTAATTACGTTAACTTTTTATGAAATAAATTCATCTTCATCCTTGTGCAATATAATAAATCTTTAATAGTTGAAGACTAACAAGGTTTAAAACCAGAAAAATATTGAATTTTTTCACTAGATTTATAAAATAACTGTACTTTTTCAATGAAAAACCGTTTTAAAATAGTCTATCCCTTAGCTTCAATTTAAGTCATCAAATATGTCATTTTTTATCTCTTAGAATCAGAATTAGAGCCCTCCATGCAGTATAGTTTGTTATTCGTTATGAACTTCTCTATTACATCCGCTCTTCGTGATATTTGATTTCCGGACACCTTTTATATAACCCACTCTTAGAATAAAAAGATATTTGTATAGAATATAGATTGGTAGGATAAAAAATTAGAATTCTTTTAAAATAAACAAAATCAAGATCAAATATATATAAAAATATTATTAAACGATAATATACGAAGAATCTGAATAGAGAATCACTAATCACGGATCGTCATTCAATAAATGACTTTTGGCACTAAAATAATTTTATTATAAAATGATAAAATATCAAAAAACACTATATTCTCAGCAGCATTATACAAATACAAATTTAAATCTTAAATTATTCATTAAAAATTCAAAATATCATTAATATTCATATATATAGTATTAGCAAATCTGATTAAAATATTCTTTAGAATGATAGAACATTCTTTGAATAAATCTTCTAATCATGCGTATAACATCTTGGAACCAATAACATTGACGCTTCGGTGATTGAGTGTTTACACAGAAATAATGATTTATTAATGAAAGAGTGTGGGTTTGGGTCCAGCACAAATTACAACAAAATTTGGTTAATTACTCTCACTTTTAAATATTTTACTACTGATCTGGAGTCTATTATTATACTAAGGTAGGATCACATGATCATCAATCAATTTAAACTACTTAAACAGCAGCAGATTCTCTTTTCAAAAAACAAAACTTGTAAAAATCAAAATTAATTACAACAACTATTAAACAAATTAACTGTTTGTCACTTTTATTGGGCTATTAAGAACATCCAGACTAAAATGTATGAATCATTTAAGAAAGATTGTTTAATCAAAAAAAAATTAAAAAATCAAGGACATCTACATTTACTACTTTTATTTTCAAAATATTAACTTAGACTATAATTAAAAATATAAATTAAAAAAAAAAAAATGTTAAATACTGGTTTTTAAAACTAAACAATATAAAAAAAACTATTAAACATGATAATGGTTCTAGTATAATGAACTTAAAATTTTTCAACATTTTGCGTCTAAGGTGTGCGCGGGAAGAAATTGATGTTTGTTTTAATTGTAGTTAAAGAGTGTTAGAACGGATAAGCAGTTTTAAATATCTCGGCTCCTGGTTACATTAAGACTGGAATTCTGATAAAGAAACCAAATGTAGAATAGAAACCGCTAAAAATGCTTTTTATTAGCTAAGAATCGTAATGTCAACATTATTTTAAGACTACGATTCTTAAATGCTATACGTCTGATCAGTTTTATTATATGGTATATAGGCCTGGACACTCAAAGTGGTTATGATAAACCAATTGCAGGCATTTCAGATGTGAACCTTCTGCTTAAGATGGAACTAAATATGAATTACTACAGCTAAATGTCGGAGAAATCAACTCCCTAATATAGATTATGTCTGAAAAATATTAGGGAGACTTTACAGTTAATACAGCCACAAATAGAATAAAATATGCTAATATTGTAGCCACCTTAACATAAAATTAACACGCCAACATCCAGCATTTGGATAGTCATCAGAAAAAGAAGAAAAAGTGTTAGCAAATTATAAAATCAATTTAAAAACTTTTTACTCTTTTCAAACTTGTTCACATATTTACATAAATTCTTATAACAATAGTACCTAGTTTTTTTTTTCATTTTATTTTTTTGGTGATCTTCAAATCAAGATCATTTTATATATTATACGATTCTATCTTATTAAACGGTATACATTATACACAAATACAATAAAAATTATAATCCATTTTTAAATAAACTGTCCAATAAAATGATGTAACCTATTTTTAATAATGAATTTCAAACATAACTAACTATCATTTAATTTAAAACACACAATATTTCACTTAAATCTTCAAACCCAGCATATACCGTTATTTTATTAATTTCACATTTAAAATCTACTATTTATATAATATTACATTATTTATTCACATATTTATTATACCTGTACAACTTTTTCTGGATCAAAATCTAATGCTTTTAGTATAGCTGGACCAGCTGCAATATTAATAACACCTTCAATATTTAAACCATTCCAGATTTTCTTTTCAGCATTATAGAATGTCTGTGCTTTAAACATTTTTTTCTGTTTTGTTTTTTAGTTTTTGGTTATAATTAAGAACGAAACCTATAAAGCCTAAATAATTTAAGATTAATTAATCACTAGTTGATTTTAAAACTCTATTTTTTTAATTATAATTATTTTTAAATTATTTTAAAATTAATTGTTTTTTTTTAAGTATAATACCGATGAAATCCGATTACAAACTGAAATAATTTAACAAAAATACAGGTCTTTTATAAGATTATAAATCTGTTATGTGTTATTTTATTATTTATTTATTTTATATTATATACACATATATATATATATATAAATGCAATGATTTAATCATTATTTTTTTTCGGAGTTAAATAAATGAATTTTATTATTATGAAAAACAATTGTATTAAAGTTTTAATCAGAGACTAGTATAATAAAACAAAAAAAATGTTTTTTTATGTATTTGTACATAATTACAAATTGTGATTGTCATCATATGTTCGCACTGTATCATTTATCTTTTTCAGTTTTTTATTTGTTTAATACAATTATCTGTTAATTATTTGTTTTATTTCATTCAAAAATAAAAAAAAAATTTAAATAATTACATATAAATATAAATTAGTAAAAAATTAAAATAATCATTATAGTCTCCTATAAATATGTTATCAAAAAATATGTAAGTTTACATATAAAATGGCGGGTAAAAAGTTTTTGCACGTGAGTTCATTACATTTTTAAAGTTTTTAGGGAAACATATTTTTAATTCAATTTGTGATAATTTGTATCAGTATACACAGAAAAATCCTTACGATCTCTTTGTGCCGTAAAGGGTTAATCGAACAAATCGAAAAGTGTCGTCAAGGGTTAATTCAACTAATCGAAAATTTTTTTTTGAACTTTCTTTTAAGTCAATGAGTCTATAAGTTGAACATAGTTTTTTTAGAACATTTTTAAAAAAAATTTTTGAAAAAATTTGCCTATTTAAATTTAATATGTCTGTCCGGACGGTCCGTATATTTTTAAATTGTTTACATCGTTTGAAATAATGAAAAAGAATTTTAACTACATACTATACAGATAGGTATTGCAATCATAATAATTTTATAAAGGAACTTTCTTCTTAAGTCGTTACGGTGCTATACTGCCTTCGAATAAGTCCGGATAAAATGCGGAAAGTCCTTCTTGTTAAATTGTGCTACCAAAAGTTTTATAAGGAATACTATCGATCTGTTTTAATTTATATTCAAAAAATGGAGCTTTAAAATTGTTTTTTAACATGCATTAACAGTTTTTCATAATTTTGAAGAGGCTTCTTAAAATTAAAAAAAAAATTGTCTGTTAATTTTTTACAATTTTTCTTATAAAGACTAAAATTTTTAAAAAATAGTTCTAAAAAATCATTATGAACTATTTTTCAATATGAGCTTCCCCCCAAAACTAACTAAAGAACATTGTTTAATTTTAAAATGTGCTTTTTTAAAAGTCCGTGGTAATTTTTAGTAGTTGCTAACTTAAACTAACAATCCATTCTATGTCATAGATACTTTTCAGGTACATGTCAACTTTATGTCTACCATAGATACATGTTAAAACAAGAAATTGGCATCAATCAAATTTGCATGCCCATCTAGTAATTTGTACCAAAATATGTGCTTAAGTGTCTTTGATTTACTCAATTCAAATTACCAAATATTTGCGATGCGAATTTTTTACATGTTTTGGCACCAGTTACTGGCCATATTAGAGTTAAACCACTCACTTTTAAACATATAATAGTACTAGGTCTAATAACATGTAGAAACGTCTTAGATTTTTAATACATACAATTCTACTTCTCTTAATATTATAATATTTTGTGTTTGAGTTATATGGTATTTTATATCTGCGAGTTATATTATTCAAATAAATTATTTTGTTTATATTTTGCAATTGTTTAATATTGTTTATATTAATTTATTTTTTATTAAAGGTATATAACTAATTATCGATTAAGTCATTAATTTGAATCCAAAGGCGAATGGTAGCTGACCCAAGTCGAAAACCAGAAAAGTTTTTTCTCTTTTACTAAAATTCGAACCCCGTATAAAGAAACGAAAGTCCCGTATAAAAGGTCGGCACTCTAACCACTGTGCCACCCACCACTGTGTTTAAATATTTAATTGGGTTATAAAATTTAATTAAATTATTTGTTAAACATTTTATATTTTATCTTGTATCCTCTTAAATTTTTTTTTGAATGAATCGTCGTATAGATAAGGATTAAAAAACACAGTTGTACGGAATAGAAACGCATAGAGAACATACTTGGCATCACATAAAAGATGTTAAACAATTTATTATTTATGAGGTACCATGGAACATTAACGGACCAGGTAGCTGTAATGCCTGTTACCCTCTGTAACCCCATTTTGAAATGTGAAATGGTGTTATGTTATAATGATCTGATCAGAGATTGAACCCAAGATCCTTCTTTTTAATAGGGCGACATTCTAACCACTACAATATTGGTACGATTCCAACATTTTATGAAAATATTATTACAGTCATCAATTCGATTAATTCAATTTTATAGTAAAGCTAATTTTATAGTAAAGTATACTTACTAATAAGTAATTAACAAGAGATCCGATAAAAAAATTAACTTGATAAGTTTATATGTTTATAAAAATGAATTTTATATTTTAATGTTTTTAGAATCTGTTTTTTAAATACATACATATATATTTATACACATATATAATAAAAATTGGACTTTAATTTTTTTTTTTTTTTTGTAAATAATATAATAATTATAAGAATCTGCATTCTGTACACCTTATCAGTTAAGTCAAATACAAATATGTATAACAAATCTTTAAAAAAAACTTTATCAGAATGATTTGAATTTTTTTAGTAACTTTAGGAATGAAATTTAAGAAAAACGTGTAAAAATTTTACATATGTAAATATAAATAAAAATTTAAAAAAAAAAGAGATAGAAAATAATTAACTAATTCAATTTAACATCATATTTGAATGTTTACAGATTTATTATCTTAGCCTAATTTTTATTTGATTATAAGTTATCTTAAAAAATTTGTTAAAACTTATAACCTATATAATTAAACAGGGTGATTTTTTTACAGTCTTGATTTTCTATTTTTTGCTCAATTATTTCAAATATGTACCATAAGAGACAGTTTTCTAATTGATTAGGAGAAGTTTTAGAGTTGGTTATAACAAATCAAGATTATGTGCTTTTTCCAGAATTACATGATTTACAGTTTTCAAATAATGGGTTTCAAAATAAGGATTTTAATAATAAATTTAGCCGGGGTTGTTAAAAAATTTTTAGCCATAAAATTTAGAATTTTGGATTTCTTTAATTTTTTACGTATCCAACCCGTATAAGATTTCGCAATTTGAGATTTTCTAGTTTAGGATTTTGTAACACGTTAAAAATATTTTGGGATTTTGTAATGTGGAATTTTGTGATTGGAATTTTGTGATTTGAAATTTCGTGATTGGAATTGCATAACCCAACCATATTTTATAACTTTCGCAATATTGCTTAGAATTCGCGGAATACAGTTTGCAGCCTTCTAAACTAGTCTTGCTATATATTGACTCTGTGTTCAAGCTATCTCTTTGGCATTTGCACTTAACTTTAAGTTCTGAGTAACATCAAACTTTTTAAATACGGCTGCTTTATTACTTTGTACGCCTTTGTTTTAAATAAAATAAATCTCTTACAGTTTGAAACTTAATTTTTTAAAAATGGGTTTAGAAAAGTGCTGTAACAGTTGTGCAAATCCAATTACATTTTTATTATTTATATTTATAATTTACAAAAAACTTAAAGCTAAGCAACAGATAATAAATAGTGCAGTAAATAACAGGTAATTAATTCTATAATTTTATGCTCTAATCATTAGAGTCTAATGTACAGAAAAAATCATTAAAAAAATTCAAAAATATTCACTTAAAATGATAAAACACGAGAATTTAATAAAAATAAAATAAAGAAAAAAATTATTTATTACTTTTCCACTGATTTATAAGGTTACGAAGTTATTTTAACTACGCTTCAGTCGGCGAACATTCGGCCAGATCACGTATCCCATTCAACACATCATGTAGGAGCTGTGGTGAACCGAATGAGAAAGAGACCATTATACAGTTCACGTGTAAATGCCCAGCACTGGCCAGGGCCAGAAGAGTGGTTCTGGGTAGCCATGAATTTAACGACCTGCAGGTTTCTGAATGCCGCGAAATGGATCTAAAAATTAGAACCAATATAGCCTAACTTAAGTTTTGTGGTCACGGTAGTGGTAGCAAAACGCTGCTAACGCGCTAATTGAGGTCCTGTCACTTTTGGCAGCACCAGCCACGTAAACCAACCAACTAACGCTTCAGTTTCGTTTATTGGTTATATGGTTTAAATCAGAGATCTTTTGTACCTAAAAGGGGTCTTGTAACAATTAAGCCATTAGTCAAATAAATCCACCATTACTGCAAAAATATCTTCTCTAGTTCTGAGGTTACAATGGTGGATAAAAGATATTCTAATTATTATTATAAACCTAACTTAATTTTGCAATGTGGTGTTTAGTGGGGTAAGCGCTTAATAGCTTTAAATTCTCTAAATTGCAATACTTCCAGCTCGTGTATTTTAGAGACAGTAGATCGTAGATGACGAACACACTGAATTTAAGTAAATATATTTAAATAATAATAGTTCTGTTATATATCTTTACCCAGTTCCAACATTCAACCACCTCCACCTCGTTCCAAACGGAGAAGAAATTTTAATATACCCAGTGATTTTTTTTGCACCACGGCTATTAAAAATCAACTACAAAAGTTAAACTATATTACCAATTAATTTGATTATTTAATATTTTTATTTATAAGTTATATTTTAAAATTTTTTTATTTTTATTATTTATTTTTATTAATTATTTAATTAATAATTGAATTTTTTATTATATTTTTTTACTAAAGTAAACTTATTTTAAGTTTTTAAGTTTTTATTTTGTTGTATTGCAGACTATTTTTAAAATATTTACTAATAATTAGTACAGTCTAAAGTCTGAAGGCTGAACAAATGATTTAAAAATAATTTTAAGTGCTTGAAATATTTTAAAACTAATTTTTATCAAATTTACCTTGACTGCTACACTCAATTGTGTTATGGAACTATTAATCTCAGAAGAGTTTCTTTTTTTAGAACAATCAATTATTTACAGTTTCATCATTAACGTGATTTTGTTTTCGATTAATGTGCTTTTAAGTTTATTTTTTTTATTTAAATGACAGTTTCTATTCTAGGATCTCTATGTAGATCTTCACCCTATTCTATATTCTCTCGTACAGCTACGTCGGAGATAATTTACGAAAAAGCTATTCCGACTTAACGTTATGAAAAGTGCAAAAATCTACGAAAGAAATATTCATTCGTAGCAAATTCGTACTTCATATATTAAAATTTTGAAGGGTAAAATAACAAAAGAACTAGAAATAATCAAAATAATAAAGAAATGATATGAAATATCTTACAATTTTTTATTTATAGTTAATCTAAAAAAACTTTTTTCTCAAAATAATATTTAAAAATTTTTAGGTACCAATTTTAAAAAAATTATACTTATTTTTACTTAGAAAAATGAATTTAAACGTCAGAGTTGCCATTGCAGATTTAATTGTGTACGAGGGAATTGAGAATCGCTAAAACTTTTTGTTCGTAGCGTAGCCAATTTTTCGTAGAAATTCTACGAGGGAATTTAGAATAGCCAAAGTTTCTTCTAAGCGAGACTTTAACAGCTGCCCTTAACATTTTATTATGAAAAATATTTAGTTCTTAATTTATTTGACTACTTTAAGCACAAACCTAAAGATAAGATATGCCGCAATTCTATATACGTTCAAAGATCTGTATGTTTAGTCTAACATTTTTCTTCTTCTTTTTTTGAATTGATATTTCAGATTTGTTTCCAATCATATATTTAATTTCTATAGGTCTCTTCACGAACAAATAATTAATCTTAATTCAATTAAACTTAATTAATTAAAATTGTTTGTCTCGTGAGGATGTTTTTTGTCAAAAAAATTAATTGAGTTATATTAGTTTGGGAAACAGCTGATTTTGAAATTTCATTTGTTTAATGAATTATATTATTATGTATATTTTGTTTATATTAGAAAAATGTTGATATTTGAGACTTTTTTTTATTACTAATATAAAAACAAATATATATGTATGTAAATAAGTTTGAAATTTAATAAGTCAAAGAAAAGTAAATTAATTTTAAATTCATTAAAAAAAACAAAAAAGTTATTAAAAATTTTAATTAAAAAATTATTATTTTAGAAATTACTTAAAAAAAATTAACTTTTATTTATTAACATGAAAAATGTAAATATTTACCTTTTGTTTATAAACCAACTTGTTGTCATCAGTTGTCAAAGTAAAATAACTCAATTAACTTTTATTGAATTATTTAAAAACTAGTCCTGAGGCTTATTATTTTTGAAATAATTGAATTAAAACATTCCGTTACTTTATTCCATTTGTTCGAAAAGTGTAGCAAACTTTTTATATGGTAATGTCATTTTTCTAATTTTTTGATTGGTTCAAAAAGCAAACTAGTCATACAAACGAACGGAATTGAAATGTCAAAAACAATAAGTTAGTTCAATTAAGTTTAATTTTTTGTTCGTGAAGAGACCTTATATTTAATTTCTATATTGGTCTAGAATGGAAGTACATGTATGTTAAATTAAATTATAATTCCCATGTTTTACCGTATTTGAAATTTACCACTATTAACTTTTAAACATTTCAAAAGTCATTTCATATACATTTCAATTATTAGTCTATGAATAAAGTTTATTAATTTGTTTTGTATCGTCCTTAATTAGAGCTTTATTGTCTAGCTATCAAACTAAAACAGTTTTTTTATAACGGTAAATTTATTTGCTTAGAATATATAAAAAAAGTTTTTTTGTTATTAAACAAATATTACAAAATGCCATTTGTAACAAATTTATAACTTTTTAATTAAAATTTTGTATCAAATTCTCACATGTATAGATATGATTTATAGTATTTTAGTATATTTATTTAAAAAAGTTTTCTACAAATGAAAAAACAAACACATCCCCACGCTCATCGCATTGCAAATACAATTAATTAAATAAATTTTATTAATGCAATATTATTACAATAGTAAATATTGTAAGGTGGGTGAATGACATTAAATGTAAGATTTAATATAAAATATTTTATTAAATCATTTTTTTCATATTACTGTTAAAGGTATTAAAAAGTTTATTATTTCAAAATTTAATCAAAGTAATATCGCATTAAGTAAAAGTAATATCAGATAAAATTATTTTTAATTTCTTTTAGTTTTTGTAAATAGTTTCATATATCTAAACGTGATATTTCTTCCATGTGCTAGAAATATCGAAAGTAATTTTCCTGATATTGATTGCAATGTGCTAGAAAACATCAAATGAAATTAAAAAATTAATTTAAAAACACATGCTGTACAATATAACTAAACTTAAACTTGAAACTAACTTAATGTTCATTGCACATGGAAATTATCAAACACGCGTGGGGAATGATTTTAACATAGGCCTTACTCAAAAAACACAATCAACAGTGTTACAAATATTTAAATAACTTATTTTTTTTAATTTTAAATTTTAAGTTACTCCATACATTATAATCCAGTTTGGATTCAAAGTTGCAAATACGTTATTAGTTCAGTTATTGCTATTATCAAATCTTATAAAGACTTCAATATGATGCTCCAACTACATCACTGTGTTCTGATCGAAAGTTGCCTACCATTGAATATAAATATTTTTAGAAAACTGCAAGTTGATTTATAAACAATCAAATAATTTAACGACAAGCAATTTAAAAATACAAACAAATGCTTTAATTCATGGCTACTTCACAAGAAGTGCGGAACATTATCGATAGAAGCACCCAGAACTGAAAGGGGTAAAAGGTTATAACATAAGATTATACGGATAACACGACTAAATAATTGAAAAATATGAAAAAAAATTAAATGTATCTAAAATTTTAATCTGTGTAGGTATTAAGTTTTATTAATATTTATTAAAACTGTAATTATTAAATTAGTTTTAAATTAGTTTATAGAAGAGATTTACATCAGCTTTCATGTCTATCTCAATTCATCCATAAATAAATTATTAAAAAATTAAAGAAAATAAATAAATTCAAAAGAATAATTAAATTAATTATTTAATAATTGAAATACTCGATTCTATATCTTCCAATCTCTTTCAGGTGGATTTATATTATTAAATTTTGCAGCAAACATAACCAATTGTGAGCGAGGTACAGCTCTACGAATCAAAAACCGTATCTAACTTTTAGTAAGTTTTCTTCAATTTTTTCAATTAAACGATTAATTGAATTGGTGTTCCTTAATACTTTAATCCTAAATTATTACTATAAACAAATTTATATTTATAATTATAGTTAAAATTCAAATTTGAAAGAATATTCAGTTTTACTACTTATTATTTCTTTGCCGTTAAGAAAGTTTGAGTCAAATATGATTCAAAATTTCTTATTTTAACTCAAATTAATCTAGATTAAAATAATGAAATTGCATAAACTTAGGAGATTTTATTGAAATTGTTTTACAACTATATTCAAAAAATTTTTTAATTAAGAATTTTTTTAAGAAGTAATTGTTCCAAAATGATGAAATATGAACATAACCATCATTACCAACAAATGGTACTGATGAAACATGAACTAAACCATCATAATAAAACAACAGGTTTGTACCTAGGTTTCTAATTAATGTTTTTTTTATAGATACTAAAACTAACTCTAATAGACTTTGCAAATTTAAATAAAGAATTTCATTCACTGGAAATGATGATATTCGACTCCATACGCAAACTTAATACAAGGAATAAGTCAGCCTCGGATTAACTGAAATTAAAAATTAAAAAAAAATCTAATTTTTATATAATTTTTTTATTTATTTACAAAATTTTCCATTTTTCCCATAAATTTTTTCATATTTTGCCATATAAAATTGTAAAATGTTCCATACTTTTTATTTATTTATTTAAATTTTTTTTTTTCGTAGTTTTCTTTTTTTTTTTTATTAAATTTTTACTTTTAAGTCCATCGATCTGCATTTTTATTATTTAAACAAGCTATTTTTCTTTAATATTTTAATTTAATAAGATAATTACTATTTTCATTTACAATTTAACAAAATTCATTTTAAAAACTTTCATATTTTTTTTTTTATATTTTTAATTAATTAATTAATTTTAAATTAAATAACATTTTGTCTACTATTTTGATTTTCATTTTATATAATAATACTTTGCTTTATTTTATTCTATTTTTCTTTATGATTATAAAATGTTTTTTTTTTGTTTTTTAATTATGCAATTTTCCGTCGAAAGTTTTTATAAGAATGGTGTGGTAGATTCCGATCGGAAGAATTAAAGATCTGCAAAATCCTAAGTAAATGTTAGCAATCTAAGATTTGTCAGGATTTGTTTCAAATATTTTTAAGATTGCTGGTTGGTGTCAAAATATATTCTAAGGTTTTTAGATATGTCTAGCAGACATCTAGTCTATGTTTTATGTTCTAACATCTATCCAAGTTCAGTAAACGAAATTTCTTGCCTTTTTAAACTGGATTATAATATAAAATCTTTAATCTGTTATTTTAGTAAAAACTGTTTAGTTATTTCTCTTCTTTGTATGAAAGCCCAATTTTAAATACTTCCGACTGATTACTTATAAAAATTTTAAACGTTTATTTTTTTTCCGAAATTCAAATTTTAATTACAATGAAGTTCCTTAAAAAAACTTCAGTTTTAATTTTTTTGCAGATTTTTTAAATGGATTTGGAATTGACCATTTCTCTATAATATAAACATTTCAGAATTGATACAAGAAATAAATTTTCGACGGAATTCAACATAATCTTAATTATTTAATTTTTTTCTTTTATGTTAAATACAATATTACTAAAGTTTAAAATTATTTTGCATATAAATTAAATACATAAAAAATTATTTCAAACGATTAATTAATATTAAAGATATATATTTTTTTAAATTAAGTAAAAAGAATGAATTTAAGTAACATTAAATTTAAAATAAACATAATTAGAAATAAAAAATATTTTCAAATAATTTTAGTCAAAATTTTTGTTTAAATTAAATAAAATAAAATTTATAACTCAATACTAGTTAACTAATGACTCAAAGAGCAAGAAATAAGAGGTATACAATAAGTCTGAGGAAGGTTGTACGGATACATCTCCAGTAATCAAATATTGTGTCATTTAATGCTATTAAAAATAGGTTTAAAATTCGTTTAATTTTGTTGAAAACTCTAGACCTAAAACTCTAGATTGTGTTTCGTTAAATTTAATTACTTTAGTGCAATTCATATTAGATATTTGAACAGTCCTCTACCACATGTAATGTGATGAGTGATTCAGCCTTTCCTTTTCAGGTGTGGCATGTATATATTGTATATTACGATCCTTATATTTTATATATGATCCGATCCTTCCCTTGGTCGGAGATCCTTCGTTTAAAAGACTGACATTCTAACCACCCGTCCTAACCATCGATTGGATATATTAGAAATATTAAAACAATTTTAGATGCCCATGTATTTTTGGTGACGGATTAAAATGATAAGTATATGACTTTAACAAAATTTTGACCATTTATAAGCAAATTATAAACTAATAATAAAAGAGAAATATTAAAATCTGAACCTATAGATAATTTAAAAAAGAAATAAATAAAATTGGAAAATATCTAAAATAAAAAAAAAAACATATATAAATAAAAAGAAGATATATTTAAAATGATAATTAGTTTTTATTTTCATTATATATTTAAAAACACAATAAATATAAAACAAAAAAAAAAAAAAAATGAAGAAAAAATATTTATATTAAATTCAATAAGCTTTTTTGTTTTTTTTTATTTTTTTTATTTAACTTTAAAATAATCATCTTTTGTTTTTTAATTTTTACTAATATATAATATATATAATTATTTTGTATATAATTTAAATATAATAAAAAATTTCTTTATGCTTGGCTTTAAATTTTTTTTTCTTTCTTTTTTTTTTTTTTAATATAAATTTCTATATATTATAATATAATATAATTATTTTTTAAATTAATATTTGTGGTAAAAAAAACTTTTTTTTTTTAATTTTTAAATTTAATCATAATTTTTTTTTTTTTCTTTTAAATTAATTCGTTAATTTTTCTTTTTCTTAATTTTTCATTAAATAATTTTATTTATTAATAGAATTAGTCATAGTTTTAGTTAAATTTGAAGTATTTTTTATTATATTTGTCCTTGAAGATGATGAATTAGATGTTGAAATAGATGTAATATGATCGTCACAGCTACTTTCAATAACATTTTTACCATTTAATTTTACTTCTAAAATTTCATCATCTTCATCTTCTGTGTTATGATGATCAACAGTTGCATTTGATGTGATAGATGTTTTTGGTAAAATTTGTGATGATACTGATGATGATGAATATTTTGATGATGTAGCAGAAGAATTTGTTGAATTTACTTTATAATTATTAGTATAATTATTATAAGATATTGGTGATGAAGATAACGATCCTGCTGCTGTTGTTGTTGTTGATGTTGCTGTGGTTATTGTTGATGATGAAGATAATGATTGTGATGATGATGATACTATATTTGTTTTAGTAGTAGTATGGCCATGTCAAAGTTCTTTTAACAATGTACTTTTTGCTGTTTTCAGTTTATCTAAACGTTTCAATAGATGATTATTTGATGTTTCTAATTCTTCTAAACGTTCCATAGCTTCACGATTCTAAAATAACAAATGGAAAATATTTAATTAATATAATTTAAAAAATATTTTATTAATAAATATAACATATAATATAGATAGTTAAAAAAAAATCCAAAAAATTTAGCAAGAATTATTTTACAGCGAAAAATTTTGTTTTCAAATTTTTAATTTTTATTTTAAATTAATAAAATTTAAAATCACAACAGAAATACAACAAGTACACATATATGATGATGAATAATAATGAGACATATGAATTTTATATTTAAATAAATTTCTATCATATAATTTTGTGATTTAACAATAAAAGTTAAATAGAATTTTCTCATCTTTGTTTTATTATCGAAAAGTCCTATTTCTCAGACAAAGAATGGCCTGGCCTATTTCTAAGACAAATAATTATTTGGCCTGTTTGGCTAGTTAACTATAATTTCAAGGAAATGTAATATGTATAATTTTCGAAGATGAGCCCAATTTTGGAGCAAATATAATATGAAAAAAATTAATCAGCTGGTTCTTATCCAATGAAAATAAAAATTGACTTTGTTTATATAAAATTTATAATATTTAATTTTGAAATTTTATAACGCCAAGGTTAATTGAAGTATTTAAATATTTATTTTTTTATTTTTTATATCTTTGATTTAATACATTTTGTTATTATATCTATGTATATATGAAACTTTAGAGACTCTTAAAATTTCTGAATCGTTAGCTTTTTTAAATTGAAATCTATATTGAAATCTTAAATTGAAATTATATACCACATCACTTCAATATACGCATTAGACACTTTTAATATTTACAACATATTTTTTAAAATTTTCAAAAATAACGAAAATAATCAGTTAGTATCTTAACAATTAAAAAAAAACCAATGATGATAATGATATTTTAGTTCACTTCAATTATATTTCATATGAAGATTATGATAAATAAATACGAATATATGATGAACACGTATACAAACAATTTAAAAAAAAAAACCAAACAACCGACACTCAATAAATTTTCCTTACATAAAATAAAAATTTGAAAAACTTTTCTTTCTTAATATATCTATAAATACAATATTATTGGCAGTGACATTCGTCCCAAAAGTGAATAATTAATTGCTGGAAAATAAGTTTTAATATATATATTTTTTTTTAATTATTAAAAAAAGTATTAATTCATTTTGTATATAGATAGATAGTGTTGTATAAATAATAGACAAGTGTACTTTAATAAGCTCCATTTAAATGTGATTTAAAAAAAAATACTGATAAATTTAATATTGACTTAATAAAAATTAGACAAACCTCTCTTTGTAATTTTCTTCTTTCAATTTTTAATTCAGCTTCAGCTTTTTCAGCTGCTTCAGCAGTACTTTTATATCTTATTACTTGTGTTTCTGATCTAGCTAAACTAGCTTGTAGACTAGCAATTTCTTGTTCAGATTTTTGTAATTTATATTTATATTCAGATATTAATTTATTGGCTTCTCCTAAAATTACAAAAAAAAAACAGCGAATTAATATTATAATTATGTTAGAAAAATTATTTTAAATATTTACTTTGCGCTTCATATTCATCATCGATACCTAATGGTCCATTCATAGAACTTTTACCTCTACCTTGTGATTTTAAATCGTCTACTTGTTGTTGTAATGTTTGAACTTCTTTTTGTAAATGGTGTTTTTCTTCGGTAAGTTTTTTAAGTCGAACATCTATACATTATTATTAAATAAAATTAATATATTTTAGGTATTATATACAAAATTTTAATTAGTAACAAAATTTTTATATATAATAATTATTATATACTATCATTATTATTAATTTGTTATAAAAATTAAGTAAATACATATACATATTTAAAATAAAAATTAATTACCTAAAGAACCTTGTACAGAACCTAAAAGTTGTGCATTTTCAACACTGACTAGAGCACGTTTAGCATCTGTTCCATCATCATTTTCAATCAATACAATAACTAAACCTTGTTCACTAATTAAATTATCACGTTCATCTAATTGACCTTTAACTAATCGTAATTCTTCTTCTAATTTATCAACATTACGTTTAAGTGCATTAGATTCACGTGATTTTTCTTTATATTCACGTTGTAATTGTGCATATTTTTCACCTTTTTCTTCTAATTGATCTTTTAATAATTCAATTTGATACGTATGTGATGTTCTTTCATTATCTAATTGGGCATTTGCTATCATCGCTTTACGGAAACGTTCTTCAAGATCCTAAAAAACAAATTTGAATAACTGATACTGATAAAAATATTATTATAAAAGTTTTAATTACTTTTAATTCATGTCTAATATCACGTATACTTCTACCCTCTTCTTCTAATGAATCTTCACTACTACGTCTAGATGACATTGAACCACCACTACCGGGTGTTCTTAAATGTGTTGTATTATTACCAACAATTGAACTACCAACATGATTACCAACAATTGTTAAACGAGATCTTGCTATTGGATCAATACCCGATGATGTTTGCATATCATATGCACGATCAGCATTTTGATCCATTTCTTTTTGTTGTCTTTCTAATTCACGCATACGTATTTCTCGTGCTTCAGCACGAGCCTGACGTCGTGCCGCCAGTCTAGCTTCAGCCTGTAATTAAAAATTAAAAAAAAATGAATTAATTTTAACAATAAGAATTTATATATATATGTAATAAGGAGTTTTGATAAGATTTTGAAATATATAAAAAGCTATATAGTTATAAATGCATACTAATTATAATTGAAATTTAAGAAATGCACAACAAAATTTGCTTGAATTAAAATAATAACAATGATTTGAATGACTTCAACGAAACTCATGTTTTCTTTTTACTTTCAGAAAACAAATATAATAGTAACATGGCACTAAATATATATAGTAATGTATGAAGACACGAATCACCTTTCATTAAAATTATAAGTAAAGTGAAAATTTTCTTTTATTTTATTACTTTTCCTTTACCTTCACACTGATTTCCTATGAAAAATGTTCCCCAGCTTTTTTAACAAAAGAAAAAGTTGGATATGCTCTTATGAATTTTGGAATTTTTTTTTATTGAATTAAATTAAAACTAGCAAAGCAACCAATTTAAAATTTTCTTTTGATTAATTGTGACGTAAAGAAAATAATAACGAATGTAGGTATACCTTTTTTTAAGTTTTTCTTCTGTAAAAAATTGTATTTTGTGGAAAAACAGTCACGAAATTCAAAAATTTTTATAGTTTTTCATCACGAAAATTTATATTTTAAATCAAAATAGTCAGAAATGGCGCTGTTTAACATTCAAGAACATTAAAGTAAGGATCACTATTCAATAACAATGTAAAAAAGCGAATGTTAATACATATCTTGTTCGCTTATATTTATAAATGTTTGTTCCTTGAAAAAATGCTTTGAATATTCCCCAAAAACCATCTTCTTACATAATATTATTATTTGGTTTGATGGTGTTATGAATAAACACTTGGATTTGTAGTATTAAAGTGAACTGTAAAATTATGCATCACGATATAAAATTTGTTTATTAATTATCTCATAATTTGTATAATATGTGGAATTAATATGGTTATTCCGTGAAATTAATATGGACATTATGTGGAATTAATATAGATATTAAGTGGAATTAATATGGATACTACGTGGAATTAATATGGACATTATGTGGAATTAATATGGATATTACGTGGAATTAATATGGAAATTTGAAAATTATAATTAGATACTAAATATATAGTTATTTAGAGGTATATTGAATGTTAGATTATATTTAAAGGAAATTTGCATTCAAATGAATGTGATAAATCAAATAAGTAGGAACCAATTGGGAGTATTAATTGATTAGTATTTAGAAGACTTCGTCAATTAGATTAATATACATTTTTCGATAAAAAACATTTGCTAACTGTTTACAATGCATATATTTCTAGAGCTTAAAACTTAATAATCAATTAAAAATTTTGAACTAATTTTGCGAACGTAGAATTAATATGGACATTACGTGGAATTAAGATGGAAATATGAAAATTATAATTAGATACTAAGTATATATATAGTTGATGTATATGAATGTAAGATTAAATTTCGACCATTTGGGATGTAAAATATACCTATAGGTTCTCAAAAATTATGTTTAACAAATTTATTATTTAAAGTTTTAAAGACTGTCACTTCCGAAGTTTTTAAGATTGGTATTTTACGCTGAATGTAGGGCTATATAGCAAACTCTGAAATAAGTTATAATAAACACTTAAAAAAATATCTAAATACATTTTTAAATGAAAAACCTTTGAATATTTGTTGATTAAAAATTTATTTTTAATTTCCAAACCTCATTAAATCTCATCTTAAGAGACGTAGAAGTCTGACTTGGCTATAGATTTGGGAGGATTTTAGATCGGGTTTTACATTGTATATATTTTTTTTAATTCCATCTTATTATATAATCCCAATTATTATTATATAGAAACTATTTTTGTATATATATAGAATTATTTAGGGTTTTATTAGGAACACCCTCTATATGAATTAAATTTATATTATATGTATTGAATATTATCGCCAAATTGTAACCGGAGGGGCTCATTAGTTAATTTTTCAAAATGTGTACAATGTACATATATTTTACATTCCCTTGCATGTTCCAATGCCCAAGGCTCCCATATAGTTCTAAAATACCCAAATAGTCTTTTAAAAAACCCTTGGAAATTATGGAAACTGTATTAGTAAGACCCCAAAACATCAATGTGAACCTTAATAACCAATTTTCTAATTTTTAGACTATCAGTTTTCAAATAACTTATAATAAAATCTAAAACTTGATATGAAAATATTTTTATTAACAAATTGAAAACGTGTTTTATATCAAGGTTAATTTTATATCACATAAGAATAGTAATCACTTAAAAAAATAGTAATCACTCTTACTGTCAAGACAGTATTAATAATAATTACATTACATAAAGAGAAAAAAAAAATACAAAGTTCATTAAACCTATTATTAAACTAAACGTTTAAAAATAACTTTTTATTTTTATTCTTTTTTATTAGATATTAAATTAAATTATTATATATATATATATTAGATATAATAGCTTTACGGGGGGTAAAACAAAAGTACTTCATCTATTTAATTTATTTTCCTTTTAAACCTATTCTAATTTAATATTTCAAAAAATTTTGACAGCTTTTAGTTATATTTTATGATTGACATATAAATGCTGCCGAAATATTTACATGAAAATATACTTAATTTGTATATATGTAGAAAAATTGTAGAATTTCATTTAATCCATTGAGGTTCTGCGGTTCAGTACTTTTGAATTAGAAAAGAATATATTTAATACCTAACCTATAATTCTTAGATGAAATCTCAGATTAGATTAGATTTTTTATCGTTTTAACATTTCGGAAATAGTCTGATAGTCTGAATCTAATTTCAACTTAAGGTTTATTAAGGTTTGGTATATGTTGGTAAATTAGCACTAAAAGTGTGTAAAAACTAAAAGAAAACGAATTGCTTCCGATGAAAAGGTGATATATACCGAATATTAAGGTTAAATATATAAGACATCAATCGAGTTTTGAATTTTGTTTAATATTTCGATCATTTCAAATTTTGGACTTAACTTCAATTCAATTTTTCACTAATAACCAAATTATACTGATAACCTATATTCCGTATTATTATAAGCCTTAAATGTTTATTTGATTTTGAATCAATTATTAGGACTAATCTAAGTATTAGTGAAATGAAAACCCCGAATTTATAGATCTTCATAAACCCCTCCGTTAGTTCTAGAAATACATTAGGAATGAAATTTAAGAAGCTTAATCAAATCAATATTCATGAATATAAACCTATAGAAATAATCGATAATCCAAGAATATAAGCTTTATACACATTAATAATTGGTTTAAGAATAGGTTCACCTTCTAAGTTTTAAAACATATAACACATCTCAAAAACATGGCAACACTCACTCACACTACATTATATTAATATAATAAATAAAGAAGTCTTAAATTAAATAATAATAAGTCGAATTCGAATTGGATTCCGAACTGTGAGGTTAAAATCAGGCAAACGAATTTGAATATAATTTTTTAAAATGGTAATCCTCAAGATTAATCATGAATTGTCTAGCTAAAGATTCTAGTTGAAAAAGTGTCTGAAAATATATTATAAAGTCGTAAGCCCATAGATGCTATACTGCATACAATGTTATAAGCGAGTGGATCTACTTTTACTTTTAAGGAGTGAGAGGTATAGTTTTCATTATTACATATGATCTGACCAAAGTTCGAACTTGAAATCCTTCGATTGAAAGACCCAACGTCCTAACTACTACCCTACCAAATCGGAATTTAAACTTTTTTTATATTCCCATCAACATTTTCCCAAAAAAAAAATTTGATATACGAATTCAATTATTCTTAACTAACATTATTCCCCTCCAGCTAAATTTGATTGAGGAAAACTTTAATATGCGATTATTTGCGTAATTATGAGTTCCATTGAAAAATAATTAACTGATTTTTTTTCTTAATATTTTATTCTTAGGTAGTTAATTATTTTTTAACACCTATACAACTTCTATACTTAATTACATAATACAAAGACTATTTTACGGTTTTTAATCAAATTGAGTTTGAGCTCAAGTTCTTTAAAAAGTTTCTTAATACAAAAGTAGTTACTTCTTTTTATACTGTTTTTCTGTTTTTAAATTAGAAAATCGCGCACACTAAACACCACCTGTGTATATTTTTAAAAAGTAGTTAAAAAATACTTTATAAAAATATTTTTTGAAAAAAAAAAATTGAGTTCATGGAAATATAAAATTATAATTGTTTGTTATTTTGTAATTATATGGTGGTTATTTCCCAATCATTTGATGAGAATTTTAAAGAAATAAGTAGGTACAGTAAGTATCTAAAATTTCTGTGATATAATTTAATAATTAACCAAAAAAGCTTTCAAAGTAAATTAACAAGTAGCTTTAGATAAAAAAAAAAAAATTAAAATTAAACTTAAATACATAATAAAACAGACGAACATTTGTAAATTAAGTGGAGCAAATGAAAAAAATATCACTTTTCTACTCTACTACTGGAATTTTCTAATTGTTTGTGCACCTTTCATATCACAACTCCAAGTCACAAACACAATTGAGAAATAAAAAAAAAAAATAAGAAAATTGACTTTTAATAATATAATATAAGGTCTACATTATCATTAAGTTCACACATTTTTAATTCAATTCTTCTTTAGTAATAAAAATAAGTAATTCGCACTTATTATTTTTGTTTGTATTTCTTAATAAATATTACGTAGACGTACCTTAGTTACTTAATTTTAAAAAATTTTAATTATAAAAATCTAACAACATGATTCCTATAATTATATTTAGTACAATAGAAGTGGGTAGGTGTTTAATAAAACGTAAGAAGAATTGCCTACACTAAACATAACTTTATTAAATCCGTTATGTGTAGTGTGGTACATACAATTTTGATACATACAAATAATACTTATTCGGTAACACTAGTTTTTATAGATTTTGAAATAATTGCAAAGCTTAAAGTGTAGTACACACTACACATTGTTTTTCAATCAGCATTTTGTTGATTTTGATACGGGTCATTTAAGTCTGATAATAGTATATATTAAAAGTTAATTGAACCAAAAATTTAGAATTAAAAGTTTTAGTTTCAATTATATTAAAAGATTAAAGAAGAGAGTAGATACTATCAATTTAAATGACAGTTTTAATTTTCATTTCTTATATCATTTTTACTTTAACTAAAGACTTTTTCACTTTGATTGAAATTTATTTTTTCAAATGAAGACTTTGTGTTTTAACTGAAGGTATTTTTATTTCAACTGAAGACTTTTTTATTTCAACTGAAGACTTTTTTATTTCAGCTGAAAACTTTGTATATTTCAACTGAAAATTTTTACTTTAAGTGAAGATATTTATTTTTTCAATGCCAATCAAAGTCTTTATAGTGAACGAACAAACTTTGCAATTGAAATGAAAAAGTCTTCAGTTTAGATAAAAATTGTATATACGACAAAATGTAAAAAAAAAATCTATTATCAAGAATCTGCTTTAGTTCTCCGACAATTAATCAGTTATTTAATTTACACACTTTTGTGTAGCAATGTCCAAAAAGAAGAGAATTCTAATGGTTGTGCGCATAACGCACGCTTGAAAGAATTTGTGAATATCGTACATTTTCTAACAACTCTTTCCTTTGAAAAGTCTTTCATATAAGTGATAAATGTGAAAAATTCTTAAAGATACCTGTAAAAGCAATTATGACTTCAACTTTTAATTAGGTATATTTACTTAATTGAATATAGCTTGTTTGCGAATGAATAATGATGCATAGTTATTGTACCAAGTAGGGCATTGAATAAAGCAGATAATGAAATCTATATAAGTATGAGATATTCAAATGAAATTTTTAAATTGAAATTGAAATTTCATTCAATCACTAATTTAAAACTTCTCTCAAAAGATGCTATTGAAATACCTTTAGTACATTACATGGGTTCTAACCCTTTTGCATGAATCGCATTTGAATTAGATATAAGATCGGGCTGTGTACTTGAGAAGGTCAATTTCTGATTGCATCTGCCGCCGTTTTTTTGGCCTAAGTTATTTTTTTAATGACAAAGTCGCCTAATCTTTGTGTCTTTTTGTTTTTTGATTTATTTGTGGGTTATTGGGCCACTTTGATTATATTTATTGCTTGCGTTCCTTTATGAGGAGTTAACTACTACTTTCTACTCTTTTCTAGTCTTAACTACTCCCAGATACGTACCAGCTCTTTTTTAAAAAAGACTAGATGAGAGGAGTATATAGTTAAAAAATTTCCAGTAGATGGCTTTAATTTAAATTTTTCATAATAGATGGATTTTCATTTGAATAGATTATGTTAAATAATATTTTTTATTATATAACTAAGAGCTTCCTCTTGCTTCTTCCCTTTTAAAAAATTGTATATATAAATATATATGAAATAACCTCTATCTTTTCACTTTGAAAAGATATTATTTTTTATTTAGATACTATTTTTCAATATACAAGTATATTAAAAATAATAAACTTCTCAAATGACATATAGTTTTTTAATGTCAAATATATGTATGACAATTAATCTGACAATTATCATGCAATTATCATAAACATAGTTGCTTAGTTATATTTATAAAATTAAATAAAATATTGATAAAATAATTTTTTAATTTTATTCCAATGCCATACAGACAGACGTACTTTTAAAAAAAAAGGCATTTTTTTTAAAAATTAAATTAAGATTTAACCTAAAAGAGAAAGTTATAATTGATTTATTTTCCCAAGAAATCATTCAAAAAGATAATCAACAACTACTTTTAGCCCAAAATATTTTTTTTATAAAAAAATTTAATTAATTTAATACATAAGTAAAATTAATTTTATATGGTGAAATTTTAATTCTTTTGTTAAAATGAAATAATTGAAATTTGTGTTTTTATTATCAAATAAATAATTGGTATTAAATATTAAATAAAAGTATTAAATATAAAAAACAAAGACTCGAGAATACGAGTATGGAAAGTTACGAATTAAATAGGAATTTTCCTTGTTAAAATAATTTTAAAGTGTTATCATATCAATAAAATTTTATTATCATGATTTTCAAATTACAATTTAATTCAAGTTTAATGAATTTTAATCATAATTTGATTAAAATGTTAAATTATACAAAAGAATCATACACATACTCAGGGCAAAGATAATAAGTACAAATTGTTCTAAGTATGTCGTTATAATATAATAAATACCTTTGTTAAATTTAATATTGTTATATTGGAGTTCAAATGTTATAACGAAAAATTGGGGAAGGCTCTAGAAAGATCAATACAATTTTTAAAAATTAATTAAAATTCTATATTAGAATTAAAAGTATGGAAGTAAAACAAGGCTGCCCATACTTTTGCCCTTACTATTCACAATAGTAGTGGGTGACATAATGAAAGAGGTCTTTCTATTAAAGAGAGAGGAATACCATAGTTTCTTAAATCAAGAGTTTGAAGATCTTGACTGCGCAAATAACATATGCATTCTTCAATACAAGTTAATCAATATGCAGAATAAATTAGAACATCAGGTTTAACGAACAGAATTTTAATAATAAAACCAAAGCGATGAAAACCAATGTAAGGAGACACAACCCCTACAAATAAACGGTAAAACAATTGAGTATGTTCAATAACTTCTGTTATCTTACCTATCATTACATTAATCAGTAGTGGAGCGCAAGAAAACATGGACACCCGACTCAAGAAAGCTGGAGAATTATTTATCAGATTGCAAACTGTATGGAGAAACTCACAAATTTTCAGAAACAAAAAGCTGCATATTTTCCAGGCTTGCGAAAAAAGCATCCTAATGTATAGTAACGAGATCTTACTAACTTCGAGTAGTGAAAACAGCAGGCTACAGGCATTCATAAATAAATGCCTTAAAATTATGTGTAGGACATTCCACCCTAAAATTTAATCACGATTTGAAATTTATGGAACTTAACTGGACAGCAATCAATAGCGCATCCATGAAAAAAAAAAAGAAATGGAATAGAATAGAATCTATTTTGAATGGAAATTGTAAGGCTAGAAGAAGAAGTGGTCGGCCGATTAAACCTGATGCAGAACAAAAAACTAATGGAGCTAAAATCAATGGGTATACAACTTGGAAAATGCAAAAACAACAGCACCTAGGAGAGTTCGGAGGAAATGAATTTGGTAACACTGTATATTAAGTAAGAATTTTTAATTATAACCATCTTATGTGATTTAAAAACTCATTTTTTTTTAAAACTCATTTTTAATTATAGTTTTTAATAAGTTGTGTATCTTATCATTTCCATGATAATTCAATATCAATTTGTTCTACAATTATAATCAAATTTTAATCAATTATAATCAATTGCATTGTTATTATCAAATAACTATAATTAAAAAAAAAATTGTTAAATTCTTTAGAAGTTTACTTGTTTTATAACAAATTAATTGGATCTCATATGATATTTAACTTTAATAATATTTAACATTTTAATTATTATTTTGAAATTGTATTTAAAATAATAAAAATTTGCAAGAGGAAAGTAGGAAATATTTTTACAAATCTACGGATCTATTTCAAAGAACTCTACTCTACCTTCTTTGAAATAGATTCGTAGATCCGTAGATCCGCTTTTCCTAAGAATCACATCTCCGATGCACTTGAACGATCTACGGATAAATCTACGAATCTATTTCAAGGAACTCTACTCTACCTTCTTTAAAACAGATTCGTAGATCCGTAGATCCGCTTTTGTTAAGAATCAAATCTCCGATGCTCTTAAACAATCCTCTGGAAAGTGTAATCACGCTCTTGGAAATAAACTGTCCTGAATCAGTACTGAATTACGTAAATTTAAATCTACGGTATGAGGTAAGCCCGCTTTAAATTGCGTAATGTAGCAATTTTATCATAAGTACAATTAAAAAAAAAACTACAAATGTTAATAAAATAATTATCAAACTTTCAAATACATTTCTAATTTTGAAGTTATCTTCATAATTACAAAAAAATTTTTAATCACATTTCAAGAAATAAAAACTTTAATTTTGATTGAAAAATAAAAAAAAATGATTCGATATTTTTTAATTGGATTGAATCATTATTTTTAGCTAATTGCGTATACCAACATTCCTTCCATCCATTAATTTGTTTAGAAAAACAAAACTCTATAATTATTATTTTTTTTGATAAGTTATTATTAAACTTGTCAAAGAATTGTGTTGAATAAAAAATATATACTAAAGTATAAATGATTGTCATCTTAATTGTTTTTTTTTAATGAATATTCACAGAACATTCATTAGAAGTGTTATTTATTTCTTTTATAAGGCGAAAAGACAAAACGAATAACGCCTACATGGAGAACAGATTAATTGCTAATATCGTATTGATCAATGTGATGATTTTTATTAATTTTAAAACCAAAAAACAGAGTGTTTCAAATATAAGTTTAACGTAATTGATACTAATTAAAACCAAAGAATTCTATCATTTTAAATTAAGTAAATATTTGAGATAATAGCAAGTGTTATTCAGTTACTTACAACTTTTCTTAAGCATATCTCAGTATTATACAAAGCCTCGGATCGAGGAAAAAAAAATAAATGTGTACTATATATACTTTCAAAACCTCTTAATTTAAAATGTACATTTGATTGTCACCGATATAATTTTAGAATACCTAATGCCTTTTAATGATTTCATTATTGACTACAGCCTTTGGATCGAGCATTTGTTAATAAATTATCTTTAATAGACGGTTTTAATTCGGGGATCGTTACAAAATTATCTATTGGCTATATTGTCAATCTCCTGCTATTAAAAGTGCAGAAATTAAAGCAGGAGTTAAAATACCTATGTAAATGAATTTACGACAGTCTGAATTTAAATTCAGCTATTATATCGCGCAAGTGGGTTGGGTGCTTATCCGATTATTTTAAATAGGGAAACAGCCTTTTTTAATTAGTAGAAATTTTACACTATCCGATGGTTCAGTAATTCAGGTGTTTTTTGAAGGTTTTCCTTCTTTGGAGGGAAAAAAATGAATAGATTTTAAAAGAATTTTTAAGTAAATGTAAATATTAGATTCTGAAGATTCTGAGAAAGGAATAATTTTACAGTTAATTACAGTCATAGTTTTTTAAGATTCCTTTTTCACTCCTTTAAGAAGTATAGGGAATTCACCAAGTCTATTTAGACTAGGCTTCAGTTTCTTTAATCGTTCCACTCACTAAGCCGTTGATTACTCGGCTGTAGCTATTGTAAAAGATTATTAATATACAAATGTTATTTTTGTGCGTCATCCATTATCCAACACAAGAGTTATTTATATATTTATATTAAATTTTATCTTATATTACGATATAATTACACAATTTTACGATATTTTTGTTATGGTATATATGATCTGACCTGGGTTTGAACCCTAGACTTTCCACATGAACCACCAAGCCTTTGATACAGATACAGTCATAGTTAGTTGCTTGTAAATAGATTAATTAACTTATAAAACCGAAACATTTTGACTTGGGGACTTTCAAAAGATGATCTATCTAATCTTTTAATAAGATATGTGAAACTATACTTTTAATAAATGCTCGCAAACATTAAATGCATACTAATAAAAATGAAACTAATGAAATGAATCTGATTAAAATTAAAAATAATAATTATAGAAATTTTGAGACCATATTAGAAAATATCTCTATTTTGAGATCATATTTTGAGATCAATTTTAGATTAAATATTTAATTCTAATATATTATTAACTTCAAACACATTTAAACACTTGTTGCAAAATCTACAGAATATTCAAATACTTTTATATTAAAAAAACTTCTTCAAGTTATATAATAAACAAGTTTATACTTATTTATTATATTCTTATTTATTATACATTAACTTGTAAAATTTCCACAAATAACCTATTTTAAAAAATATTACCCTGAATTATAATGTTTATTATTCATAAAGATGTCCAATATATGAGTTAATTTCATTGTTAAAATAATTATATTATATTTATATAAATAAAACTAATTTATAATTTTATAACTATCAATGCAATAGAAAATTGAATCTCATTGGTAATAGTAGAACTCTATATTTAGGTAATGGTTTAATACATTAAACTTTAACGAATTACTTTGAATAAAAAAAATGTCAGCTGTTGCCTGTTCTTACGTCACGTCTTATAATAATCACCTAACATGTATACTATAATAATAATTATATTACGAATCACCTAACCAATTTAATGGCATTCTTAGTTAATAGAGCGAATAAACAGGCGATCCTAGATTGAAGATGGAGGCGATCCTAGATTTCAAGCCTGTGAATAGGAGACTCTGTGTAATCCGTAAACGTTTAAGTACACACCAAGCATAAGGCGGAACTATTCAAAAAGTTTTTAATGGTAAACTGGAGGATGTCTACGATCAAATACCTTCTGACGAAATTAAAATTCTGCTTTGGGACATGAATGCGAAAAATGAGGCCAAGGTTCGATAACTGACTGTAGCACAACCAACATCCCTTTTACACATAGTTGAGATTTTTGATTTATTAAGTAAAATATTCACTAATATAAAATTAATATTTTATACCTTAGAAGTTTATTTTAAGTAATATTTTTCTTAGAAAATTTATTTATTCATAAATTCAAAAAAATCCCCTATAGATCAGTGTACAAAGATCACACATTTCATTTCTATATTATATGATTTGTCATATATTCCATTTCTATATATATATATAACTTTACTTTAGAATTAACATTAAAATAAAATTTGCATTTAAATTGACTAATAATTTAGTCATTATTTAAATGACTTTTAATATAAAACAATTTGCGAAACAAAACACACAATAAACAACTCAAATTCTAATGATCTTATAATCATATTAAATCATTTATATTCTACATATACACTAATATACGTATACATATATTTATATGTTTATTGAAAAAAAAATATATATATATATTATATATATAATAAAATAATACCTACAAATGGATTTGCCTTGTCTAAGAAATCAACAATAATTTTATCTTCATCATCATCTTCATAATTTTCATCATCATCATCAGTATAATCATCTTCACCACTATAAAATACTTCATCATCTTCATTATAATTATTATTTTCACCATTTTCAACTTTCTGACCATTATCACCACTATTTTTCAGATTTTTATTTATATTTTTATCTTTATCTTTTATTAAATCTTGTTTTAATTTACTTGAACTCATATTCATACTTTTTGGAAAAAATTTACAACCAATATTATTATCCTGTTCTTCCAAATCACTATCAATTGAATCGACAAATTTTTTTGGTGTTGTTGGTATTGGACAAAATGGTTCCATCATTTTTGATATTGATTTTGATGATTCAGATGATTGAATATTATTACTTGTATTATTACAATCATTTGAATTCATTATTTGTTCAATTAAATCTTTTGATGGTGTTCTTCGAAATGTATATGGTGGTGGTGAGGAAAGTAGATCAGCTTCATTAATTATATTATTATGATCATTATTACGATCATTATCATCATTATTATCAATTTCATTTAAATTTAAATTTGTTGGTCGTTTATTATTGACATCATTCGTATAATCATCATCATCATTGTTTATTGTTTGATTTTGACAATTACTATTATTTAAATTAACTGAACTATTTACATTTAAATCATTTTGTTGTATTAATTCATTATTATTTTTATTATTATTATTATTATTATTGTTATTATTAACATGTAATTCATTGTTTATTAATTCAATTGAATTACTGTTTGTTGAATTTAGGTTGATTAGTGGTTCTGATTTGATTAAATTTTCATTTATATTGTCGGATATATTTGATTCATTAGTAATTGATGATAATGATGATGTTTCATCATCATCTGGTTTTGTTTCCGTTGTTGTTACTGTTGCGGTTGTTTCTAAAGCTGAATTAAATGTTTCAGTTAAATTTTCAATAATGGATGTTTGACTGTCAACATTTAAATTATTTGTATTCACATTTTGATTATTATCATTTTTTTTAGTAACATAATCAATAACATGATCATCATCATCATCATCATCATTGTCTTCGTCCGAATCAATTAAATCACTATCACTAAAATCAAATTCAGTTCCATCTTCTGGTGTATATTCATCTTGTATTTTATTATTATTATTGTTGTTGTTTTTGTTATTATTTGTTATATTACCGTTATTTATATTATTTTTTACACTTATTTCCTCCATTTTAAATTTTTTGAATATTTTTTGACATTTAATATTTCACTTTTGACATTTATTCTGTCTTTTATAATTCAAAAAAATAAAATTCTTTTATATTTTTGTATTAATTATTGTTTATTTATAATTTTTTTAATAAAATATTTAAACTAAAATAAATATTTTTTGTTTATTTTCAAATTTGATATTTTTTTATGACATTTATTTTATTTTTCTAATTAAAATTTATTATGTTGTAATTAATTTTTGTATTATTAAGTCATACTTATTTAAAAAAAAAAAAAAAAGACAAAATAGGAAATAATTTGAAAGTAAATTGAATTTTAATTTCAATTAAAATATCAAGACTGTTTTTTTAAATCATAGATTTTTAAAGGCGGACATTTTTTTAAGTGCACTGCTATATACCACTGTATCACTATATAGGTACATTCATAAGGCACATATTTTTAATGAGGCTAGGTTGGGCATCTCCTAGTTTCCGGGATATGGGCGTTTAAATGAAATTGAAAGAAGCCAAATTTAATTCTTTATTTTACCTAACTATAAATTTAAACTTCGAATTTAAGTTTAAATTTAAGTAATTTATTTAATGGCTCAGTAATTTTAACAGACAAACGGACGGAATTTTAAAGATATTCTGTTAACTAAAAACAGTATACAGTAAGTAAACGACTAAATGAAGGAGAGCATGTGATCAATTTTAATCACGCACATTAAATTTTACATTTATTATTCTTTGCAATAGAATAGATATAATTCTATTTTTATTATATATTGTAATAATTTGATATTTGAATTATATGGTATTTCTGTGTTTGTGAGTTATATTATTCAATTAAAATATTTGTTTATATTGTGACTTATGGTTCCTAATGACTATTCCATTAGTTTGAAGCCAATTGCAAATGGTAGCTGAGTCGATTCGAAAATCAAATAATAAAATTTTTTAATTTTACTGGGATTCGAATCTGGGGCTCTGGAATAAAAGTTTGTCACTCAAACCACTTTGTCACCAATGCGTTTATTTTAACTATTTAACTATAATTTTTGAATTATATTGAAATATCAAAATAAAAGAATCAATTATTAGAGAGATCTATATTATTCTTATAATTGAATTAATATAAAACTTAATTAGTCAAATAAATTAATCTTAATAACCTAAAGTGATTTTACGCAATTAAAATTTCAAATAAACGCGTACAAAAGACAATTTTTGAATGTGAACCACGCCTTAGAATAAGAAAATCGCAAATGTACACTCAACTAAACTACACTAATTAAAAATTGAAATATAAAGAAAAGAAAAACAAAAAAAAAAACGTTTGCGGCTTTTCTTTGTTTTTATTTTTTTTTTGTTTTTTTTTTTAACTATTATATGACGTAATGGTATAATTTATAACAGTTGTGTATAACATATACAGTTATCGTATAACATACAAATTGCAAAATTAAAATTTATTTTGTACATTTTTGATAAATAAAGTAATGTCAAGTTAATATTTTATTTTTATTTTTTATGGTTTTGGATAAAAATTTTTCAAGGGTAAACACAATATGTATGTACGTACTTTGTACATAATGTATGTAAATGTATACAATTTAACATTGAAATTTAAATTAAACAAACAAATATAAAAAAGATATTAAGTTTTATTTTAAAAAAAAAAAAAATTAAAATATTTATTACACATGAAAATCTTTTTACCTTTAAGAAATTTAATATTTGTTGGTAAAGAATTATTAAAAATGCGGAAATTTAAATTTTTTTTTTTATATTTTTTTGGTTTCATGAGGGGAAAAACCTCATATTTAAGAAAAGATAAGAAAATGCAATAAGTTATTTTGTGTAAACACATGAAATCATATTAGTTTTAATTAAATATTAAAAAAAATCTTAATTGAACTTTGAAAGGGTTGAGTGAAAATGATACTGGGTTTATGAGAAGTTTAAATTAAGGGGACCATTGAAGGGGTGGTTAAAAATTAAAAATTACAGTAGAATACGGAAATAAATCACTTTTGTAAAATGATAATATAATAATTTTCATTATTAACCTCCTACTATCATAACCCTCTACTACTACTCATAATATTAATAAATTTTTCTATTTAATTAAGGCTGACGTACAATACGATACTGTGCAGTTCTATATAAACTGACTTTAATAATTTTAAATTTTAATTGAAGTTTTATTTTAAATATATCTAATTGAATAAAAACTGCCCTTGAACATAATTTAACTTACTGTTATTTAATATTTTGGAAAAAATTTTATAAAATTAATTATAATTAATTAAAAAAATTTTTTGATTGATTTTTTTTAAATTAATTTGTTTAATTAATTTATTTAACAAAGGCTTGATTAATGATTTTACTGTAATAAAGAATAACAGTAGAAGGCAAATAATTTACAACATTTTGTTAGAATGCGATTAGAAATATTGTAAAGATAAGATAGAATTGTAATACTGAGTAAAATGGTACTTAAGTACTATTACCTGATACTCATTACTTTTTCAAGTTCTTTCATTACTTAGATTTACCGAACTAGTTCCTATATTAAGCTCTGGAAGTCAAAATAAACGCGGACCTGTATATTTCAAGTTTCAGTACAATTACCAGGACCATTACCTGATATAATTACTTTGTCAAGTACTAGTATTCCTAAAATTTTGATACTTGCAAAATTTAAGTATAAGTAAAATTATCAAGTAAAAATACTTATGTTAATTCGGAGATAGTAATTAAATTTTGAGTTAAATTACTTTTGTAATTATTTTTTGATTTTTAAAAATTTTCGAGTAATTAAGTACCAAAGAAATACTTAAGTATTATAAATTCAATTATTTTCCAAGTATTCAAATATTTTGCATATATTTTTATTCAATTTAATTGATTCTTTTACTTATACTTAAATTTTGGTAAAAATCAAAATCTAAGGAATACTGGTACTTGACAAAGTAATGAGTATCAGTTAATGGTACCAGTAATTGTACTGGTACTTAAAATGTGGATATATAATACTGAGTAACATAGATTTTGATTTGACTTACAAAACTTAATATAAGAATTAGTTCGAAACTGAAAGATATTATACTTATTTGATAATTTTTCTCACTTTCAAATGCCTATATAACACTTATTATTTTTAAAATTTACTAAAAATGATTTCATTCGTTCTAAAAATATAAACAAAGTTAAACTATATAGTTTGGAAAACTTTTATTTTTCAATAATAAATGTATAATATTATACACTATTATTTAGAAAACTTGTTTTCAAGATTTTTTCCATTTTACTTATTTTTTAAAAAATAAAAAAATTCAATCACAGAGAAAAATAAATCACACAAGGTATTAAAAACCATGAAATTTCCAATAATGAAAATAACTTCTGTAACTAATTAAATTTGATTGATTACTTTTATACTATAAATAGTAAATATATACTTTTATCTAAAGTGTTTTTGAATTGAATTGTTTCGACATAAGAATGATTAGGTATAATTTATGAATCACTATTATTATATTTTAAAAATAAATTTGGGTGAATTATAGCCGTTAAGTTATTTTAAATATTTAATTTAAATACAGTTTTTTTTTTATGGATATAATTCTTATTTTAATTTATATATATACATGCCATATAAATTAAATATAAAAATTCTAGAAATATTTTCAATTTCAAGGTATATTAATTTAAAAAATAAAACATATTTTCAGACTATTTATATAAAATTAATTAATAATTTTAAAAATATTAATTGCAACTTTTTGTAATTATAAATTATGATTTCCTACTATCAAATTATGTAATATCATATTGTAATTAATTAATATTAAATAATCTGTTAAGATTTTTTATGTAAATTTGAATTCAAATTTATATATCACATATGAAATAATTAAAAACCGTTACACTCACATTTAAATATCCTGTAACTGTTATTAAAAATATATTAAATTTAAGTTGAATAAACCTGAGTTCAAGGAGAAGACTATACTGTTTTCTTTAATTGAATTCTTTATTAAGTTTAATAAAATTAAACATTTAAAAAATATTATTAATAAATATAATTAATATTTCAAATAACAATATTTGAATTGCCATTATTTAAACAAAAATTAATTATACAATATTTAATTAAATATGTAAAAAATTTATTTGTGCAATTTTCAATTAACTCCAAAAAAAAATATTTACAAAATAAAATTAAACAATATTCTTGCAAAATTCTTTAATTAATATTTGTTTTTTTTTTTTGCCCCGTACTACGTAAACACAATTATTCCGGATAATGATTTCGGGAATGTTTAATTTTGTATATTTATTCAAAATTTAATGTACTTTTTTTTAACTTATCTAAAATTTTATAAGAACTTGGTTTTTTATTTAATTTTGCAAAAAAAAAAACCCACAATATAAATTTTTTGCTCTTAATACATTTGCAAATGTTATAAAAATATTAAAAATTAAAGTTTGAAAGTGTTCCTCTACATAAAATTGCGTATAAATTCTATATTTAAAAAATAAGTAAACTTTGATCAGTAAATAATAACCTTGGCTAAAGTAATTATTAATTGCAAAATATTGAAAAATTATTTAAAAAAAAAATATCAGTAATAACTTTATTGTTGCAAAAAGAATTAATATTTACTTAATTCTTAATTAATTTTATATTTTTCCTAATTAGCCAATGTGGTTTAACTGCGGTTTAAAAACGGTTTTACTGCAAAATAAATACTGCTAAATTGATATTTTTACTGCAATATAAATTTTAGTAATTTTTTATGCTACAATTGCAGTTAAGATTATTTTGAATCGACGATTAGAAAAATTTTCAGTTTATACTTAATTATTAATTAATTTTTATAATTCTATAATTAAAAAAAATCGCTAATTAGCCAATGTAAATGGTTTTACTCCAGAGTAAATACTGCTAAATTTATATTTTTTACTGCAATATAAATTTAAATAATTTATATGCTACAATTGGTTTAAAACTTAATTTTTTCGAGATATCACCTGGAATAGACATTAATTCAATCGTTTAACTTCTGTAATTAATAATGCTATTGTAAATAAGAGTATTTTCAATCGATGATTAATAAAAATTTGCAAAACCGCCCTTATGCCAACCGGCCCTAACAAATTAATAAATATGTATTTATACATTTTATTAAAAAGAATAAATAAATAAATAAATAAATAGTAGACTAGTTTATGCTTAGTTATTTGATTAAGTATTTATATTAATTAACAAGATTTATCAAAAAATAAAAATATAACCTTACTTTTTTATCAATCAAATAAATTTAGGTTAAGGTTTTAAGCTAAGTAAAGGTTGAATTTTAAATTCAAGTAGGTTTTTTCACCATATTGCAATGCAATATTTTTTTACAGCGCTCATTATGACATCATTATGATGTATAATGTGTAAGCTTATTAGTTGAAGGAGTGTACGAGTTCAAAGAAGTCTTTGTACCTATATTGTATAAAGTTGTAAATAAATATATGTTCTATTTTACAACTATTAATAAATTTCACGAGGGTCCTCGGTGATGTAGTAGATAACCAAATTGCTTATTAATGTAATGTCTGAATAATCTATAACAAAATTTATTGGCAATGAGCAGCATCTGGTATCGCAAAATCTACGATCTGAATGTTAAGATAAGTACATATATCATCCCCCATAACAACAACAATTACTTTCACGACAGACAGACAAATTAAACATGAATAGTCAAATTATTTTTAAAAATAAGTAAGTATTAAATAATATTATCTGGAAATTATTTCTTTTGACAACAATGATAAGTGATAAGAATTATCAGAAATTAAAGTATATGTACTTATTAATGTATTTAAAAAAAAATATCAAAATTATTTACATTTTATCTAAAGAACCGATAAGTAATAAAAAATTTCATATTTTTTTATAAAATTCTTATTGAAAAAAAAATTTTTATATTTTTTATTGAATTTTTTTTTCCTAATCTTATCTAATATAAATATTTTAAATATTAGTAAATTTTTCAAAGTAGATACTTTTAGAGTATGACTTCAATAATACTTTCTTAGAATAAATATATATATTAAATCTAAAAATAAAATTATATATTAATACAATTTTATTTATTTAATTTATACACTTTTTTTAAAATTAATATCCAAATTTGAAAATAAACATTAGGTATATAGAATAAACTTTTATAATTAAATCTGCCAATTGGCTTTAATATATCAATTATCCAAAAATATATTCAAATCAAATATTACAACAAATTATTACTATTATTATATAAACTTATCAAATTAAATTTTTATTATCACACACATGTAAATTTTATTTAACACACTATTATTTAATATTAAATTAAATATTTATTTTAATTTATTTAATTCTTAAATATTATCTAAAATTAAAATATTAATTTTTTTTAATCTAATTTTTAAAACAAACAAAAAACCGTGATATTTTTTTTTAAAAATAAATCTTTTCATACCGAATATTATTCGTGGATTAAATGTTTTTTTTTTTATTTTTATTTTACAATTCAGTAAAATTCATTAAGAAGTGAAAATATACAAATGGCTCTCATTTAAATTAAATTTTTTTAAAAACTTAAGTTACTTAACTTGCAAAGAAAGAGAGTATTAGAGAGAGAGATGAAATAAAAAAAGAAACAAACTTTATCTTAGATAAAAATTAACTACAAAAGTAAATTAAAAAATATATTTTATTACAAAACATTATTTTTCGCGGCGAATATTTTACGGCGAATTTAATATTTTTTTTTTAGAGAAAATAATTTTAAACCTATATCTTACATACAAATTAGTTGCGAAATATAATTTATTACAATACAAAATTTTCCACGGCGAATATTTTACAGCGAATTTAATATTTAATTTTTTTTTTTTTGTTTTCAGAGAAATAGAAAATTTTTAAACTGGTTTTTATGTTGTTTTCTTTTCTGGAAAAACAAAAATTACCTAGAAAAATAATGAAAGTACAAATATTTGAGAGTGAGAAACGGGGGAAAATATAAATATAAACATATCAAATTTTTTTTTTTTTTTTTAATAGATGAAAATATTTTATTAGAAAAAAAAAACAATTTGAAATGGTCATAAAATAAATATAAATAAGTTACGATGGGTTTCCCAGTTTTTTTGAAAATGAAAATATTACCGTTATTTATTTATTTAATGAGGTTTACATTGGATAGTGATTAGGATGCTAGTTTAACATTGCATTTGAACTTTATTACGATTGTAAGAGGATGCGCCCGTATCTTAGCAACCGAAGATCCCCCTCGTAATTTGGAACGAAGTAATTTAAAAAAAATTAATCTCTGATTTTGCCTTTATTATCTAGGATAACAAAAACATAGTTAAAAAATGTACAAAATAATTGTATCCTAGTAATAGGCGCAAATTGTTTAGGGCAACCTCGAAAATCGATTTCGAAAATTTTGATTCCTATGTTAAAATTATTTTGTAAAATCTGTTTGGGCATTTTTAACAAAATGTCAAAATTAAATTTGTATTACTGTCATTTTAATATTTTCATTAAGTGTTTATTAGAATTTTTAAATGACAATTTTTAAGTGGAGTGTACATTGTCATTTATGAATGTCATTCTTTGAATGATGAATTTTTTTAATGATATTCAAGGCTATATACTTGAATGAGGGAATGACTTTCAATAATATACATTATTAACATGCATGAGTATCATTTACCGTACATGACAGTAAAATCAAAAATTTATAATTTTCTTCATTCAGAAAGACATTAATTCGTTTGGGAGTATACACTATCATTTCAGGCAAAGAATGACATCCATGAATGACAGTGTCTACACTACTTTAAATGAATAATTTTTTCACATATACACATTCAAATTTTGATCTATTATCATGGGTGTTACTAACTAATTAACCACGGCTTTTAATATCAAATATTTAATATCATACAGAGCCAAATTTTTAAGTTAATTATAAACAAACACCTTTAATGAGTACAAAAGTTCTAAAAGTCTTCGAATTAAAGTGTCAATGAATTTAACGGTATTTCCTCGTCGTCGAAAAGTTAAAACGAAATTTTTGTATTTTAACTGATTGGGTCATAGGTTAATTTAAATTTATTTGGAAATCTCAAGTTTACCAACAAACGTTTTGTAACTCATAAATATTCAAGTGTGATATTTAAGCTGCACATTAACTAATAGAAATAATCAGTCATCACTTTAACTAGTAGATAGCAACAAGTTCGATTAAAGACATTTAAAAAATTTTTTCATACTAAGTGTAAAATTCCTTGAGTAGATAATAATAAATTAAAAATATATCGAGACAATTTATTTAACTTAAAAGTGAAATACTAGCAAGCTTTTAAGCTGTCCATAATATATGTTAAGTCACACTTTAAAGTCACGATAGCACTTAATTTGAATTTATTAAAAATCGCCATGCCATTTTAATGTAAAAACCCAAACATATTAATATAAAAATATATAGCTAAGGTACAAAACAAAATTTAAGATTGTCCCCATCAAAAAAAAATTTTGTAAAAACTTCTACATGGCATATGCAATATATGCAAGCATGCATGCATGCATTCATGCATCAATCAAAATAATTGAAAAATAAAATAAAAAAGTTAAAAATCAAAATAAAATAGAAACAACTCAATAACAAATCAACAGTCCGAATCTTATGATGGCTTTTTTACAAATATATATATATATATATATGTATATGTATTTTACGATTTTATTTTTTTTAAATTGTAAGTCAAGTTTACAACTTCTAATAAAAATATTTTATGTATATATATATGTATATACATTTCAAATATCCATAACAAAATATAATATTAATTATAATGGTATTGTATAACCTCTAAGTAAATAAAATGTTCCCCTATTATATTTTTTTGTTTTTAGTATTTTATAGCCATTTTTTTTTATCGTTTCCTGATATGATGGCCGGTAAAAACAATGAAGAAATAAAAAACCAAAGTAAAAATATAAAAAATTAATTAAATATGACAGCAAAAACTAAGAATTACACAAAAAAAAAATAAACAAAAAGAGGAAACACTGAATTGAATGAAAAGGTTATTGAATGAACTTATCATATAGAATTGATCATATCTCAGATTAAATTTCTATACAAAAAAAAAACAACAAAAAAGTTTTAAGACAGAGATGTGACAAATATAAAATGAAGTGTCATTTTTTTCTTTTCTTTTGACAGTTAAATATTTTCTTTAATGAATATTGGAAGCTATAAAAAAGCTATTTAATTTTTTAATAGATGTAAGTATAAAAATGAATGAATCGTCCGTATTATTTCCGACTCAAATCAATATAATCAATGTCATTAATTTAAATCAAAATTTGACTTTAATTATATATATTTCCTTTTATAAATATTATTAATTGTTAAATTAAAATTTTAAGATTTTTATAGTTTAATTATAAATTGAATGTTTAATTAAAGACTTTATGAATAGAATAATTCCATAGTTGAGATGTTATATAATGCATTAGATCTAATATCATGTATTAATTTAGAATGTATTTGCTTGTGCATATATACTGAAGAACTTTTGGAGTTGGTGGAGTCTTAAAAAGCCAATTCAGTTGTTTACAATTTTAAAGTATAATTACAATCTATTGTCATTTTGCTGATTTCGATATTAATTTATTAAGATGTTTTTGTTTAACTATTAGGCTAATAAGTAGCTGTCTATACCATAGGTACATGTTGGAATAGCTGGGACATATTATATTCTTATTATTAAATAAATTCCGTATACAATTTAAATATGTAGAATATGCCTAAGACTTTAATAGATTCAATTTAACATATTATTGTAATAATTATATATTTGAATTATAAGATATTAAGATATATATTGAATTATGAAATATAAGATCTGCGAGTTATATTATTCAATTAAATTACATGTTTATTTTCTTATGTTATTGTATTTATTATTAAAGATATATAATTATTAACTATTGGTTAAACCTTCAATTAAAACCCAATGGCGAATTATTGCTGAGTCGAGTCGAAAACCAGATAACATTTTTTTCACATTTACTGGGATTCGAACTGGGGCCTCTCGATTGCAAGGTCGGCGCTCTAACCATTGTGCCACTCAACTTAGCGAAATTTCATTCTTACAAACATTTTTATATAATATCAATTTTCGGGATCGATTCAAGTAGAAGATAATTCAAGATCCATTTATGATCGTATTACCATTGCTTACCATATTACTTAACTTTATCCTGTATATCAGAATCATTCATGATATACCGGATAAAGTTAAGTATCAAAACAGTGATTTGTGAAACTGAACTTAATCTAATCTGGAAAAGGAGCATAGGTTACACTCTAAAGAAGTAATCCAAAAGGTAAACCTAAAGTAATTTGTTATATATTTTCAGTATTCCACAATTCTTTTAACATCATATCTAATAAAAAATTACAGATCTTTTAGTTCCACTTCTCAATTATTTCATTCTGTTTTCATCAATTGAAAAAAGTATTAGATTTTATTAAAGAAGTATTCCATCAAAACTGCAGAACAATAGTAAACTATAATGTAAAAATCAAAACAAAATCAAAAAAGAAAAAAAAAGGAGGAGATGAATGAAATATTTAATACAAAAATAACCAGAAAACATAAAAAAACGCAAAAGAATCTTTTTCAAGAAAAGATTTAAAAAAAAAATAAAAACAAGCAAATTTAAAGCTAAATAATCATCATAATATAAAATAAGAAATGAATAATAACTTAAAATATAAGAGGAACAGCAATAAATAAAAATGGGATGTGCAACACTTAATTAAAATCAAATGACAAACATCTATTTCACCGAAGTTAATTTATTAAAACTCTTTATTTGCAGTCAATTAACTCTTGTTTAATATCTTGTACACTTGCTCTATTGAATTGAAATAAATAGTGCGTCCCTTTAAACAATTCCACCGTATCATCAGGGAGCCTCATTTCTACTCAGTGGAAATTCCTAGTCGATACAAAACTCTCCTCTGCTATCCTATCTTCCTTCCAATTCCCCAGCCTTGTAGCCAAGGTATTTATGGAGACTCCTAGATGATACAAAACTCTCCTCTTCTATCCTATCTTCCTTCCAATACCACTGCCTTGTAGCCTAGGTATCTATTCACATAGTTATTTATAAAAGAATTCGTTCCTGTAGAGTTTGACGGGTAAAAACAAGAACAAATATATAGTAGGAGAGATATATTTATTTAAGTGCTCTATGATTAATTAGGGTTATGCTCTGTTAAAAAAAAATCGGGATTTTACCCCTTTTGATATCATGTATTGGATATATAAATTTAGTCATACCGATATTTTAATAAGAAAGATTTTGATATCTAGATTTTATTTTCCAAATCAAAATGATTCATGAGTTTTTTTTTGCCAAATGATATTTAGATAAAATGGATTTTTGCAAAAACAATTTAGATCTACTGTTCTTTACCCATAAATATGACCTGAATATAAAAGCAAATTGAAGAAAGAAAAAGAAGAAAATATTTTATAGGTTTAACAAAATATCATATTTCTTTATTTTTTATTTCATATACATTATGTATACAATGTTTTTATAAATAACTATATTGTGTATATGTATATTGAAGAACATGCATCACAAACTTGTATACAATATTCTTTTTTTTTTTAACAGAATTTTAAAAAAAAGTTTCTTGGGAAACAATAAAGAAGAATTACATTTTAAATGATCTTAACTCTTTTATGACAACAAATTATGATACAAATTTTTTAACTTCTTTGGTTTTAAAAAAACAAAAACAAGAACAAAAACCACATATTAATAACTTGAGTTTGCGTACAGAATTTTTTAAGAAAAATTTCACTAAATGATTCACTATACAATTTTTAACCACATTAAACTTAAAGAACACATAAAATCAAGTTTTATTTCAAATAAAAGAAAAGCAGCCTGGCTTGGTAATTTTAGATAATGGCAACAATTTCTTAGGAAGAAATTAAATAATTAAATACTGAGTGGTTCAATATAAGTTAAAGTTGATGGTTGATGGATAGAATCTTAAACTCCATAAATTTAAAACTAATTATAATATATACTTAATTAGAGTTAGAATTTTCTTCAAGAATTTTTTAATAGGGCAAAGCGTGAAGGATCATTTATTCTGACCTCAATATAATAAAATATTTACTATAAATTAGTGTAATTAATATTTTACACAATTAATATGTTACAAAAGAATATATTGTAAATTTATTATTCAAATAAGTCATGAAAGGGTTAAAATTAAAAATAAAGTGTGACTACCAACTCATGAGAATTTAAAATTATAAGCATGGGTAGGAAATCAAAAAAAAAAATCAAAAACAAAAATTCATTGATTCCGCTTTTGCAAAACGAAAAAACAAGGCAGAATCAAAAACAAATCTACGTTTCCCTTGTTGTCGCCTGAAAATGATGTCATCTCTCCATTCAATTTTATGGAATATTTTTTGTTTTTATTGCTATTTTTTTTTTTAAGATGGCTAAAAAACAAATTGACGGTTTTATTGTTCCTTATTATATTTTCCATAAAAAATACTTAGTAATATATAGTATATATATAATATATATATATATATACTAATTAATTATAATGAGAATTTTAACACTCAAGTTTATTCATTGGACTTTTGTTTTTATATTTTATTTTTAAGAAGTTACTCATAGTATAGGGTAAATCTAAAAATTAAAATAAAAGAAGTTTTAATTTTGATTACTTTTATTCAAACTTTGAAGCATAACAATACAAATCTGAAACTGTTTTAACAATTAAAATAAAAGATTCACTCACCACAGGGTTAAAGACGGTTAACGAATTACTAAATAATTATCTAACTGAGAAACTCTTTAATCATAGGCCCATCACTGGACACCCAATAATAACTAATTGTAAAGTTTACAATTCTTTACATTATTAGGCAGATATTAAAGTAACGGTTCTACATCAATTTGTAGATTAAATTTATATAAAGTATTGCAATTGCAATTTAACATCATGTCTAAACTCTGTTTTCCACGACTTAAACTTAAATTAATTATCATTTTATTTTAATTATCAACTTAAAAACAGCAAGAAAAGAAATTAATTTAAAAAAATTCCACACAAAACAATATTAATTTATTTATAAAATGATAAGTTAAATGTTTATTAAATAAAAAACCTTTTTTTTTTTGTGCTAGCCAACAATTGTATTAATTCACCTATAAATACCTTTTTTCTGTGTTTATTTAAAAAGAAAAAAACGATATTATATGAATAAATTCTAAGGTGATATTATTACGTCAATATATCTGTCAAGAATTATATGTGTATATGAAAAAAATGAAGTATGTATACTTTATATATATATCTAGAGTTTTTTGTTTACTTTAAAAAAAAAACTTTTTTAACATAAAGTTATGTGTTACTTAAATAAATAATAAGTAAAAATATCCATAATATGAAAGTTTAAACAAATTTGTTAATCACGATTTAAATAAACTAAAAAAAATTCATAATTATTTTTTTTTATTAATTTTTAAACAAGTTTAAATTTAAATAAAATATAATATTGTATATTATACAATTATTTCAATCTAGTTTTTGAATTTAATTATAAAATTAAATAACATTTAAAAAACTAGAACCCATTTTTTAAAATCAAAACTAGGAAATTACTAAGCAATGGCATTTTGACTTATAAAAAAAAAAACTTTTAATAATAATAAGTAATTAATTAATGGTCTTTTTTGTTCTAAAGCGATTTTTATATTTTTTCAAGTTTAAAAACTCGAACTTGAACTATTAAAAAATAATTATTTAAAATTAATTATTTTAAATTAAACTTATGAACAAAATTTAATTAAAAAAAATTTTTAAATTAAAATTCAAAATAAATCCAAGTAACTATGACTACTGCGTAAACAATGATGTAATTTATATGTATTAAAAGAAATGATTCAAAAATTGACCAATTTTATGTGAAGATTGCAAAATTAGAATTAATCATTTAAATATGAGTTTTTTGAATTAACTTTAAAAGTAAATTAATTAGTATTCACTTTGAAGAGTATTTTATGAATAATGTGTGTTGAACAAATATTAAAAATACAAAACAAAGCTAATTAATGGAAGTTGAATTTGATTCTAGACCTTGGCATATCCTTATAATAAATATGATATAAACAATACAGTAGGTGAAATTCTGTCACAGATTCCCTATATCCCTGTAATGAATTATACATCACTATACAGTTTAGTCCGAAATATTTTACAGACCCCTATAACCTTATAATGAACTGTATAGTGGTGTTTACAGGAAGTTCGAATTCTATTACAGACTCCCTTACAGTCAAAATCTATTTTAAATAAGATGGCTACACAAATTCTTGGAGTTATAAAAGTTTTAGAAATTTAGAGTTTTTAAATCTAGAGAACTTCTTTTTTTTGTTGAAATGAACGCTTTCAATTTGACCCAGTATTTTAACAAAATGATTATACAAATATTGATTATTTTAGATCCTAGATCTTTTAATATAAGATTTTTAGTTTTATCCTAACTGTAAGTTTTATTTTAAGTAAATCCAAGCTTTTGCTTCGTGAGACTTAGTCGCTCTATAAGCATAATTCAATGGGTTGAGTCACATTTAAAAGTAATTCTAAACCTAGATCCAATTTAAGCATATAGGGGATTTTATAGAATTTGAGATTAAAAGTAATTATAATCCTGTAAGGTTTATTTTAAATATATCCAAACTTTGATTCTGCGGGACCAATTGGCTTTGTAATTATATAAAACAATGGTCCAGTCACAGTTAAAACAAATTCTAAACTTAGATATAATATATTTTAGATTTTAGAATTTTAGTTTAAAAATAATTATATATATTCAAACTTTGTTGAACCAATTGACTTTATAAGACAGTAGATTAGTCACAGTTGATACAAATTCTATACTTAAGACACAGAGTGAGTGTATGTAAATAGAGGACTAAATATAGAACTTTAATTTGAAGATTGATTTAATCCTGATATAAAGTAGTACTTTTCTTGAATAATAACGATACAGTAGATATTAAATATTATAAGTTGCAATATTATTATCAAAATAAGTATATAATTTATTACATTAAAATAATTTGAAGAGCCATTTATAAATATTATCCATTATTTATATTAATTTTTTTATAATATTATTACTATATGATATATTTATTTATACACGTATTAAATTTGTTGTAATATTTTTTTTTTTAAATTGATATTAAATTATTTTTAATTTATTTAATTTTATATTTTTTTATTTTAAGTATTTAATTATTTTTTTGCATATCACTACTTTTAAGATTTTTTTAAGTTTTGGATATTCCGCTTTTGTTTAAAACCCAAAAAAACATCATTAACAACCTGTTTGCTTAAAAAAAAATTTCATCTAATTATACACTTGAGATAAAATAAATTTTTTTGGTAAAAATTTATACAAAATTGTATAAGATGATGAAGGGGGCACACCCGTTCAATTTTGTATACAAAATCTCAAATAATATTTATCGTATAACAATATATTTATGTATATAATATATATTATTATATATATATTTTTATAAATATATATTAAAAATATATATAAAAAAAAAATAAAGGTACAATTTTTATACCTGTGAACACGACGCGATTTCAAATTCAACTAGTTGAAAAATTTTTATTTCTTTTATGAAAGTTTAAAAAATAAAAAAAAATTGTTGTTTTTTTTTTTACATGTGGTTTAATAAAATAAAAAAAAAAATTAAATATTTTAACCGTTATTTTAATAACAGTAGATAAACTGTTATTGTTTCCATAGTTATTCATCAATAAAAATAGAGATTTCCATAGTAATATATTGATATAAGCTTCATCATAGATTGACATTAATTGATTGACACTTTTTTTCTTTGCGATTAATTAACCCATTTAAGCCCAACGACTTATTGGTCTAACTGGTGTGAACGGTTCGAATTGATTAATACCAAATTTGGAATGTATGTGCCGAGTGAGCTATGAAAGGAATTAGCTGCTGTGGAAATAGATTTTAATACCCTTTTACGTTATGTTTTTAAAAAATGTTTTGACAGTTTCATTTTGACATTTGGTTTGAATGACATTTATAATAAAAATAAGTTTTTTGTAATTGATTTAATTGATTTATATCCAATTTTGTAGAGAATTTCTTTGATCCAAAAGAATATATCTTTTTAAATTAAAAAATATGTGAAATGAATGAACAGAACATTGAACGAGGGAGTTGTTAAGATCATGGCTTATTAACCGAGGCACATGGCTAAGTAACAGAGTTTGTGTGTTCGATCTGTATGATCGGCTTATTAACCGAGTTGGAGTATTCGATATGAGAACCGTTTCTCGTACAGTTGACTACTCTTTAATTGAAATTGAAATACTTGATCACAAATTATACAAATAAATTAATTTTAAAAATAAAAATATGTACCACTTATATTCACAATCGATTGTCACATGTAATTTTTTCAAAATAAAATAACTGGAATTTTAGTAAGTTTTCTTTTAATCTGTTACAGAATTGTTTTTTAAACTTAAGCTTTTTCTATATTTTAAAGATTTTGAACAGTTAATAATGATTAGAAATTATTAGTGCAGCTTTTGACAGCACAAATGTAATGACAAATGTCAATAACAATGTGTGGCTGCGCACTACCATTAAATTAAATATAATAACTAAATTCTAAAACTTCAAAACTAACGGTACTTAAAATTTATTAGTAAAATATTAAATCAAAAATTAATTACAATTAACAATAACCTAAGTTTTAAAAATAAATTTATATGTATTACCAGAAATACCAAATTATCAAACAATTCGACTGTCAAATTGACAGAATTGAAAAAAAGTTTAAAAAATAAAAAAAAAACGATAAAAAACAAAACTTTATAAATAAATTTCATACTTTGTTATTTCTTATTTTGATAAAAAACTAAAGTTTGACTTTTTTGTAACTTAGAAAACGTGTTTTTTAATAGTTTTCAACTTTAAGACATTGTTTGACTTTGTGTTTTTTTTTTTTTTTTTTTTTTTTTTTGGAATTTAAAGAACCCAATTTTTGTTTTTTTTTTTTATATGTATGAAATCATTTTGAAGAACACTTTGACGAGGGAATAAAGCTTAAAGCAATTTTGTGCTTTTTTTAGTTTTGTAAGTTTCGTAAGCATGAGAAAGCGAAATATTGTGAGAATATATTTAACTAATTCGTTACAATATCTATAGTACTCAAATGTGAATGGAACTATTGAAAATTATGTGAAATAAAATAAAGGTGATGGATCAATGCTTACGAAGCAAAGTTAAAAAAAAGTCAATGGTATGCAGAGTGGCTTATTATAAAAGAAATTCGCTGTGGAAATAAATTTTAATATCCGATTCGATTAAAATTTTATTTTAAAAATTGTTTTGACAGTTAAATAAAGTTTTGTGAACTTAATTTGACATATCAACTGTCATTGTATCAATATATTAAATGAAATCACAATTAAGGATAACAAATTTGAATAACAATTGGGAATTGCAACTTTGAAACAACAGGTTTCCAGACTTCATTATAAGTTAATAGAACACAAAAATTAATTTGTATCTTAGAAAACAGAATCTGTACCGTAAGGACCAGAACTTGGACTGATATGATATATGAAAAAATATACCCAAAAAATATTTTCCTTTTAAGACCACCTAAAAAAATAGACCTAAAAATAAAAATGCCACTTTTTAAGAATTCCTTATTTGTATTCCATCTTAAGTTTCCACAATAGAATCGGGAACTGAGTTTTTTAAAACACAACGGTCCGACTTCTGATTGACATAAAATTTGAAAAATACTAGTACCTCTGATTTTTTAATAACTAAAATCAGTTTCCACAATAGAATTGGAGACTAAGTATTTTAAAACACAATGATCCGACTTCTGATTGAAGTAAGATTTGAAAAATACAAGTACCTCTGATTTTTTGATAACTAAGCAAAATACTGTTATTTTCACTTTCTGATCCTGGGTAACTGTTCTCTAAATACCATATCACCTCCCATCCTAATCAGTCTTTTCAGTTAATCAGAATATAATCTCCAATATTGTCGATTAACTGAAAAGACTGTCAAAATCAACAAAGCAAAGTATTGAAATTGAAATTCGGCAATTTGTTACTTTGCTTTGGTTGATTACTTTGGAGACTTTGTGCATTTAGTCAAGTACCCAAAAGGTAAATTTTTTAATTTTAATTGTCAAAAGTTTACGAAGGCAGTAAGAGAGGAAAGTGAGCATTGGAACATCCCCTTAATGTACACATTAATTATATAATTTAATTTATATAGAATAGTTCGGTTGTTGTTCTTTGTTAATTTTTTAAGCTTTAAGCTTTGAAATATTTTATAAGAATCTTCAAATCGTTTATTTTATTTCAAAATAACTACATATTAAAAGTTAATATTGAACTTTTGTTTATATTTAAAGCTTAAAGTGACTCTTATACTGGACATATAGTGACTCGAAATAATAAAATTAAGTGCAAATTTAATTTTAAAAGTATATATTTATTATTAAATAAATACGATAAAGAAATGATGTCACAAAAATCTTATTTATTAATACAAAAAAAAAAAAACAATCATATTAAACCAGTTATTAAGTGAACTAAATTGTGCAATTTTTCATTTTAATTTTTATTTTATTAAATATTGGAATACAAATATGAAAATATGTAAATATTTTTTTAATATTTATTGGATGTAATGCTATGTTTATATTTTAAACAGTGTTGCAATATTTAAAGAATAGTATATAGGAGGAACATGGTTCTTAGGTGAAATATACTTGACTTGCCATTACGTTTGTGACGATTATTAAGGAGACAAGAACTGAAATATGTATATCGGACAAGAATTGAAAAGTAAGTTAGCTTTGTGCGGGCACGCTCTTCTATTCCTGAGTCTTTCCGCAGGACAACTGCTAAAAACTATAAGTGCTGGGATTTTAGAAATTTTATAAATTCAGTGGTATTCAAATGCCATCTTTTGATTAAACAGTTGATCAATATTCTTTTTAGCACATTTTAAAAATATTTTGAAAAAAATGTGCCCATCTGGCTTCAATCCGCCCGTCCACCAATATGTTTTCAAAAATTTTACACCGTTTGAAATTTTAACTATACTAGAGGTTGTACAAATAATTAAATTCATGGAAAACTTTTTTCTGTAGCCCCATCTGACCCACCGTAATTACAACAACCACCCCAAAGTCTAAAAAAGCAATATATTTAATTTGGAATATTTTCAATGTGTAAACTTCAAACGATAAAAATTTTTATAAGCTTTATATAAATATGTGTAACACAAATGTATAGGATTGCCATACGGTACTTTAATTTACCGTTATGCGATACTCAATTTTTGTAAAATTCTGACTTCTTACATCTTCAAAACGGTTAAATTTAGAAGCTTAACATTTTGGGAGAAGGTTGATCTGTAAATATTATTAATGGTTTTGCTATGCCCCATCCCGCTTTGAAACTGTTCGGGATCAACACTTTAAAATTTCTAATTTTTAAACATCTGTAACTTGAATAAAATTTTTAAACATCTGTCCAAATTTTTTTTAAAGCAGTTAATATTTTCATATGGAACTCCGAAAAATTATTATGAACTTTTTTCCACACGCGGTTTCTTTACCCAAAACTTATTATGGAACATTGTTTAATTTTTTGATTATGTGCTTTATTAAAAACCCTTGATATTTTATTATTTTTTTTATATAAACATAACTCCTAATTCAAAAAAGCTGGATTTTAAAAACTTGGACAAAAGAAGTATAATTTAATGTTAAAAAGTTAAAAACTTTTGGCAAAGTTTAAAGGGATTACTATAAATAGTTCGAAATTCGTGTTTAGGTTCTATTAAACTCCGTAATTAATTTCCTTTGAATCGAACCTAATCGTTTTTAATTTTTGTAAAATTAGGTCTACAAATCAGATTGAAGTTATACAACTATTAAATATTTTAAAAAATTGTAAAAATTACTTTGTATAAATTGCAATATATAATGCATTTAATGCATACAATGTTTCTGCAGCACGTTATTCTGATAAGAGTAAAAGTTACCTTTATTTGTATTAATAATAAATTTAATATTGATTTAAGCTTTAACTAAACCAAAAATTTATTGATTAGTGCAGTTCAGCTTAATGTATTTAATAAATAATTTTTTTGTTTTTTTAATAATTAAATTTAAATATAAAAAATAAATTATTAAATTTTAAAGAAAATATTTAATTTATTTATAATATTTATTTATTTCATTTAATTTTTAAATCAAAAGAAAAATGGTTTATGTCTTTACTACATAAATGTCAGAAATATGTCAATAGCATGTAATTAAATTTAAACTTCACTTTTTACAAAACATTTATGTATTATAAATTTTTTTGGTTTATTATTTATTTAAAAATTAATATGCATTAAATTAAATTTTTTATTTTTGTAATTTAATTTTTAATTCAAGTTTAGCTGAATTCGGAATTCCTTTAAAATTTATAGTCCCAGAAGAAGTTGAAGGTAAACTTTGTTGTTTTTTTGAAATTGTTTTGATGGTTGCAGTTTTCTGTTTTATTGGATTAACTGATGCTGCTGCAGGTTTACGTTGAATTGTTTTTAAAATATTTGTTTTAATTGTTGGATTTGGTGGCTTTCTTATAACAGCAGCTGATGTTTTAGTGGCTTTAAAAGTTTTTGTTAAAGTTGAAGTTGTTTTTATTGTTTGTTTAACTTTCATCGAACATGTCGAACTTTTTTTAGATGCAACACTTTGCTTTTTAGGACCCATTTTTTTTTTTTTGCTCAATATCAGGTATTTGTTCAGATATTTATTTTAAATTTTTTTATAGGTTTGTATAAATTAACTATGAATCAATTAACAATGTGGTTCAAATAGGTTACTGAATACAAAACTAATTTTATAAAGTAAGTAATAATGTCAAATACCCAACACAAACTGTTAAAAAATGGCTTATCAGTAGGGCAAATAAAAATATGCATTAGCATCTTTTTTTCCTTATGTCTTATCGATAAATGAACATGATAGTAATTCGTTTCAACAAAAATTATGAATTTTAAGCTAGATTTGTTAGGGCATATTTTTGCATATTTCACTTGTTAGAGCATATTTTGCATATTTTAACTTGTAAGAGCATATTTTGGTATATTTTGACAATTTTCGTTCGAAAGACCATAATTTTTTTATTTTTCTTGCATTTAAAATATTTTTCATAAAAAAAAATAAAAATTAAAGTCACTATTTAGATATTTATTTATTTAAAATATCATTCTTTCAAAATAAACAAGTAGGTATTAGGTAATTAAAGAAATCTCTTTGTATGCATGTACATATACATATTTATTTTATTATTCATTTCAACTTGATTCAGAAACTTTCAACTTGATTAAAAACTATATCTGCAGCTTTGACTGGTAAAGCGATAAAAAATGCTACGACAAATTACACGACAAACGAAACTTTTTCATTTAAATTCGCACTAATTAACACAGTTAATGTAGAAAGGAGATTTTAAATGTACAAAAGCGTCCTACGATAGAACCGGAAGAATTTCTTATTTAAACATTTAAGTGAAATGATTGTGATATATTGCAACCAAAATTTCAGTTAAACTTAGTTTTTAATTTTACTAGATGTAAGATTTTCGTTATTTGGATTAATTTTTTTTTTTAATTTATGTTTATTTAATTAATGTTTACATAATTTATGTTTATTTATTTAATATAATTTTAACTTATTCTACTCTCTAATTTATTTTTTTATCTTTTTTACATATTTTAGTTTCATGAATTAATTTTATTTTATTTCATTAAATTTAATTTTAAAATAAAAAATTATAATAAAAATAAAATTAAAAAGTAAAAAACTATCTGCTTAATTAAATTTAAACAACTTTTGGAGATGGTGTTACTTGTCTAAAATTATTAATACCTATTTTATTTGAAGATTTCTAAGTAATTGATCTTTTTTTATGTATTTGATATCCTTTTCATAGAGCATATCTTAAATGCTTAAAATAGATTTTTTAGAGCATATTTAAGCGCTTAAAACTGATTTTTTAGAGCATATTTTTATTTGCCCTACTTATCAGTTTTATAAAAGCTTTTTTATCTTATACTAAAATATTCGTTGTCTCTTTCTAATAGAAAGCAAGTGATGAAAAAAACCAAGGGTTTTTAAAAAAGCACATTTTTAAAATTATATTGTGTTACGTACTGAGTTTAATTTTGGAAATATATACATTGGTGACTAATAAGTTACTGCTAAAAGTAAATTATTTATTTTAAAGTTCAAATGGCTCTTTAATGGAGAAGGTTGCCAAATTTCTCAAGGATCTAACTTTATATAACCCCCACCCTCCCCCATTATAGCTCCTAAACAGGAGACTTAACAAAAAAATTTTGTTAACCGACTCCTACTAATTTCTGAGGATCTAACTTCTAGGAAAAATTTCAAGACCCTATCTTAAACTGTTTACTAGATATGTGGAGCCAAAAAATTTTGCAAAAATTGAGTTTTGCGTAAATGGCAACCCTAAACACTTATAAAACATTTATAAAGTTTATAAAACCAGCTATCTTTTGCAGTTTTAGATTGAAAATAACAGAACTTAACAGAACTCTTGTTATAACAATGTAAAAATAGGGCTTTTTCCAACTTTAGGGGGCTGTAGCTCCGTAGCGGGTGGGGCTACAGAAAAAAATTCTTCTACGAAATTATTTTTTTTTGCAATAACTACCAATGGTTAAAATTTCTTTATTCTATTTCAAATGGTGTAAAAGTTTTTGTAAACATACGGACAGACAGACAGACGGACGGACGGACAGAGTGAAGCTACATAGGCACAATTTTACAAATTTTTTTGAAAATGTATTAAAAAATGTGAAATGTTCTAAATTTGTTTATATTATTCCGTTTTGTAGGCAATATTTTACTCTGATTAGTTAACGGAAGCATTTTATTTTCATTTAGAGTCGTTTTTATCCGTACCATTTTTTGTATTTTGATTCTTTAAAATTTGAAAAATATTTTGAATTTTTTTGTGAAGCTTAACTTTACGTGCCTTTAAAGATTTACACAATCTATTACTAAGTCACTAAGTAAACATCAGTAATAGTTTTCACTGGTCAAAAGCTTATTTTATTGATTTATATAAAACTCGAGTCTCTCTAAACTCTAACTAAAAGCTCTCATTTGCAATGAAAGTTTTTTTTATCAATAACTAAAGATTGTTTGTATTCGGAATTATCATTTTAATACTGAAATGGAATCGTTTGCTTTCGATATATAGATTTTACAATTAATAATTAAGGCCCCATTGCACCAATAACTTATCGCTTATCAAATAATCAAATAATAAAAAAAAATATGGTTAGCGATATGCATTACTAAATGTCCTTTAAGTAAAAGTAGGACTCCCTTGGATATATATCCAGCATAATTTATGAAAAAAAAAGTAGGAGTTTTGGAGCATTGAGCAGAATTCAGCAGAAGATTGGGGACGACGACATATGTTAATTGAAATGGTTTTTAAGTGGGGTATTTTTGTTTTACGAGAAAATGGTACGTTCGAGACACCCATTGGAACTGTGTGGTATTTCTTTGGGTAGTGTGCGACTGTAACACACCAAAACTACACCCTTTTTTAACCAAACTTTAGCAAGGAACCTGTGATACAAATAAACAGTTTGGTTGCATAAATGGGAATATTGAACGAATTTGGAATTGTGAGCAGGTTATTTTGTAATTTTGAATCATGAGGATGGGGAACATTTGGCGGGATGTTGAGGAGAAGGATCTTTATATTTTTTATTAAGTTGCACACATACGAATTACCAACTTTAGGGGGCACATTGGATGGAATATGGTTCCATAATCACAACATGCACATAACAAACGAATTTCCATAATTCAACACAGTTAGGGATGATTACAAGACTCCAATAATTTGCTTGGTTGAAATTTGGAGCCGATTGCACTCGGTATTTTAAATTCTTTGTAATTGACTTTGATGCAAAATCATAGTTTCAATAATTTGTTTAGCGAGGATTTTTAGTCGCATTCCCAAGACGTTGTTTGTTATTAAATTTAATTTTTGGAAATTTAGAATCCAACCTCCACGAGTTCAAGGACTCCACGAATTAACTAGTATAAATTTAAGAATGTGGTTTAACATGGGCATGAACTTACATGGACACTCAATAACTTATGGGGGACGTACATGAGTTCAACATAACTTGAGGGACAAATATGTACTCAATTATACATCAGGGACAGAATTAGATTTATTTTGTAAATTCTAATTTATTTTCAAAAGAAAAATGAACATTATTATTCTAAAAATACATTTAAGTTATTTGATGTACGCAAGTTTTTTTATATGATAGATAATATTTCAAAGTGTATATATGCCATTTTTACATGGGGGTACTTTTAATGATTTTTAAGTTTTTTTTTTAATTTCTTACCTACCAAAATAAAAAGAAAATTATGGCAGACAATATAATCATATATATATATATATATACACATAGAAGTACTGCATATTTAGTTTAAAATAAGTTTAAATGAAAATTTTGTAAATTATTATAAGTACGTGCATATTAATAGGTGTACAATGACTGCAAGATAATATTGCAGCTGTGATAAATTGTACGTAGAGATTCTTTAAAATCCATTAAAATATATAGTTGAATAATTGTAGGTATATTTTTTTATTTAAAAATTTATAGAAAAAAAAGGGGTTCTTTTCTTTACATTTTTAAGTATAATTTAAAAGGTATATTTGTAAAATTTTATAAATTAGATGTAATTTTGAAGTCATTCTTCAAAACAAGAGATATAATAAATTTGAAGTCATTAATGCGAAGATTGATATATATGATTCTATTTCTATAATTCTTGATTTTAAAAATAGGGAAGCTGCTCCCTTTTTTTTTTAAATAGATTTTATGAATATTTTATAGGAATTTGAGTGACTGGATCTATCTTGATTTTTTAAAAATATATATAAAATCCCAATATAACTGCAGTGAGTTGGGATAGATTTATATTGGTATACTTTATATATTTCCTACTTTAATTTATTTTTTATTTCGTTATATAGTGAAAAACTAAGCCGATTTAATTCAGATATGCGCGCGCAGCTCGTAGTTAAGTTAATTTTATATTCTCAATATTAATTACTTTTTAAAATAGTTCTTTTCAAAAAAATATTTATATTTGAATCAATTTTTTTAATTTATCAAGTTTGAATATTACAAAACTATAACAATCCGGGGTTTTAATTTTGTATTTTATGGTTTTGGATCCCAAATAAAATGAAAAATAACAGGCCAGGGTATTATTTTTCATACATGTAAAATAACAGGCCAGGATATAATTTTCTTCAGGGTTTTTTATGTCCCAGGCCTTTTAATTTCTGCATTGTTGTTGTGTTGGTAAATTGACATACTTGACAGCTTATTAGACGATTTCTTATTAATTAGGACCTTAGGTTAAATATTAGATAAAAATCCTTCCAAGAAATTTTTGTCAACTAACTTAATATTAAAAATTTTTCTGAATTTATTTGAAATAAATTTAGTCTACCTATCCACGTCTTTTTAGCTGCTATTTGGCTAATTAAGTCTAAAAGTTTAATTAATAATCATTTAATAAAATAATATATTTGCTTTTTGCTTAGGTATTAAAACCTTAACATTTATAAGAAGTGCTAAGGTATTCAATTAATCCGCGAAACTAAGTACTTAATAATTAGAATAAAATTATATGAAAAATTTTATTTTAATTAAAAGATTTCCAAAATACTAGAACTTGGTGCTTATTCAATTATAATTTAAATCGATTTAGTATGAGTTTATTTAATTTAAGTCCCCTATAATATAAAAATGTGATTGTAGGTAACAATGTGATAAGCGATATGATTTAGCCCTTTCTTTTAAGATGGGACGGGTATTTGATTTTATATTATGATATAAACTATTAAGATATAAATTATAAAATATATTTTTATTATTTATATATCAACCAGGGTTTGAACCATAGACCCTTCATTTGTAAGGCCTAAAATATTAACCATTACACTACAGATCGAATTAGAGTTTAATATCAAATTAAAGCTTTAAATATCCAGAGGTCATTTCAATTTTTCAAAAAAAAAAAAAATCTATAGAATATTTCTTGGAATATATATTTTACTTACATTAATCCATGTTCCTTTAACTGCAACACCACCACATTTTAAAAATGCATGAATTTCAAGACAATCACTTAATGATGGTCCCCATTGTTTGGCAAATTTACCAATAACAGGACTTTCTAATTTTAATTGTACCATTTTGATTATTTTTTTACACTTAATTTTATTTTTTGGAAAACTTTTGAAATAAACTTTCACTTTTTTTTTCGAATTTCGAAAAATTTTTTTATTTCGAAAACTTTGAATTTCGGATTTATTTTATAAATAATTGTAGCTTTTAATTTAATTAGTTATTATTAGGAAAATAGCCACCAAAAGTTATTAGTACAACTCATCTCTAAAATTATAACTTTAAATTAATACCAAAAATATTAATAAAAACTTTTTAACAAATTTAAGAATCCATCGATTTTAAAAACTTAATTTCCTTATTTTTAGTCTTTAAAAAGATTTAAAGACTTTTGTTGTGGTTTTTATTTTTTTTTAAGTCCCTGATTTCCCTGATCTATTTAATACTACAAACCTTTTAAGACTGCATAAAATTTTTACAAAAACACGTATTTTATTTAGTTTATTCCAGAGCAGGATGAAAATTGACATGAAAAATTAAAAAAAAAAAAAAAAAAAAAAAAAATAAGAAAAGTTTTCCAGAGAGAACAACGTCCGTTCAGTTTGTTTTTTTGTTTTTTTCTTTTACTTCTATATAATATACTTAATATGTAAATCACTATTTAAATGTATACCTATATATATATACATATATATATATATTTCTCTTATACTAAGTACACATATATAATATATATATATATGTATAAATTAGTGAATTAAAAAAGTATGTATGTAAATATTATTTTGTCATGGAAGAAATCTCCTTATTATAAAACGGCAGCGGCTGCAACAACAGCAACCAACAGTAAAAGCAGAGCAGCACGCTCCAAAATTTAAAAATGCATGTATATACATGCATAGGTAAAAAAAAAATATTTAAAGTCATCAATGATGATGATGGTGTGTTGTTGCAGTTTGACGACATAATATTATGTACCTACCTATATATTTATATATATATATATATATATTATATGGATACCTAAATGCATATTTAAAAAAAAAAAAAAAAATAAAAAAAATGGAATACAGCAAAAGAAATGTCAAAAAATTATAAAAAAAAAAACAGAAAAAAAAAAAATTTACGAGGGAATCATGCGCAATATAAAGTCAGAAAAACAAAACGCCGGTTGCATAGAAAAACAATATAAAAATGTTAAAAAGAATTTTTGTTTTTAGGGGATTCTATAAATAAAATTTATGATGTTTTAAATTTTATATTTTCTGAAGTTTTAAAAGAATGGAGTAAAATTTTTTGAAGTTAATAAGGAGTTTTTTTGTTTTTGAAGTAAAAGAATTTTGAATGAAAATGTTTTTTATTTTTTTAAAAGAAATTTGAGCTGGGAAATATAAATAGGTATAAATAGGTTAGATATTTATAAAATTTAGATTTTGATTTATGGTGAACGCTTTGCTAGCCTCGCATGCTTATGTTTTCAGATGCTGCAAAGCAAGCATAGCCACTACGACCCAGTCGCTTTACAGCAAAAAGTGACCATCTACAAAATTGGGCCAAATTCAAGAGGAAAGTTTAATATTTAATAATAAAAAAGAAATTTAAGAAAATGTTCGGGGGAAAAGAGGGCAAAACCTAAATTCCATAATTGACTATCTTCAAAGCCATACATTTTTTACAGTAGCAAGAACTTTGAAGGCGTTTCATAAAAAACTATGTTTTTTTCAGATGGTTAGTTTTTATTGTAAAACGACGCAATGAAAACTTAAAAACAGACATTTTAACATATTTCATAATTTTTTTTTATGGTTGTTTACAAGAAGGTGCTATTAATGTCGAAAATAAAAATAAAATATTTCGTTAGATTCATTCATTTTGGTTCGCTTTGTTTATTGGGCATATTTACATAAAAAATAGTGTATTTTATTGCAGACGTCAAAGCGTAATAAGCAAGCGAGGCATGCAAAGCGTTAATTTGGTGTTTCACCTTAAGGAGCAGTTTATTTTCTAACAATCTATCCAAACTCTAGAAAAGAAAATTTAAATAATGAGAATAGGATTTGAACTCCAACAGTATGTTAGAAATAAAAGAATTGAAAACGGATTTGGATCATTTTATTTTTTTAAGAGTCGTAAATTTTAAAATGAAACTTAAAAATTTCTTCTAAAGATGATAACATTAGGTAGAAAAACATTTTAGGGTGGTTTTCAAAATGAAGTCGAAGCTTGTTTTAAAGCGTATATAGCAATGGACACTTGAAACCTCAGTTTTTAAACAAAAGGGTGACTGACACTTTCAATATCAATTAGTAATATACATTGAATACAATAATATTAATCGTTTCAAGAAAGCTTGAAACAAAAAGTTTTATCCATCAATTAAAATGCACATTGATATTTTTTAAATTTTTCATTGAATAATGAAGTAATCTTTCAAAGAGCATTTCAATATTATACGTATAAATTTTTTCATTTAAGTTGGATAATTGGTATTAGAAAATTTAAGATTCTGTTTTTTGGTGTTGTGGTATTTATTTTGTTCTTGTATTTCTCCATGCTAAATAAACAAAAGTATTTATATCTCAGAGGTCGAAGATAGAAAAAGAAAAGACTTTAAAGCTACCAGATTTGATTTCTGTGAAACCAAAATATTCTGAGACCTATAATTACTTCAAGACAAAATAAATAAATATAATAAATCCACGTATATATCTCTATAATTATTAAATCACGAATGAATATAAAAAATTTAAAAAATAATTGTCAATACTAATTGAATGTAGAAATGAATAAGTTCAAACTTTTTACTTGACAATAAAACTTGACAATTATAATTTTGATTAATATTGAACGTGTTAGGGGACCTTATCAAAATAATAATTGTAAAATAGTAATTGAAAATTTTGACACCTATTTTATGCCTATCTTTGGATAACACTTATATTTGACCAGGCACATCATTATAAAGGTATTAAGCTTAATCAATTAACTTATTTAAGGAAATCATGATTTATAAGTTTTTTCAATATAATCTAATGGCAAATTTATTATACCCTTCGACCTGTAGTCATACGAGTATAAAAACAAAACCACATATATTAATGGAAATTAGTAAATTAGGAGAATGGTTTATAATTTTTACTCCATTCAAATTAGATACCAAAGTTTGCTATACATATAAATAAAATTGTATGCATATAAGTTATACGTGCATTGATAAGTTTCTTTTAAGTTACAAAAATATTTCCATAAGTTGCAGACTATTAACAATAAAATGTGCAATGATATCTAAATCTTCAATTTTTATTTATTTTTAAAGTATTAAGCATGAAAACTTAAGTTTTCCTTTCTTTTTCACTTATTTCCAATTTGGTTTTGTTGCGTTCATTTTATCGCGTTGGGACAATGATGACGAATACAAGAGGTTCGTTATAAAATGAAACAAATGAAAAAATCAAATAAAATAAAATAAAACATACCTTCCTCTACCTATTTAAAAAAAAAAACGTATATCGAACTTTTATACACATGGACATATATAATGTTAAAGAGAATATCGAATGAATAGGTACAAACAGAGCGAAACCCCCCAATGAATTTTCATATTACCGGATTTTTTTTTTTTTTTTTTATACACTATAAATGAATGATTTAAATTGACATTTCTTTGACAAAAGTGACTACATAAAGATGAAGATGAAATGAAGTGGTGCTATTTTTTCTTAAGTGTAATATTTTTTTTTTCTTTTTTTTTTTTTTTAATGATGATGATTATAATGATATTGATAGTCTGCTGAATGAAAATGCATATATTTATGTATGCGACACTGTTAATGGAATTTACATAGACATCCGGACTTAATATTATAATTGTTAAAATGAATATTGTATTTTAAAAGTTCATTCATTCTTTATTTAAATATGACTTTATATTAAGTTCTAAGTACATAGGGAGTTTTGTATATAAAAATAGTTCTATGTAAAGCAAAATCTTTGGAGAAGTGTAATTGAAAATTAAAGTTAGTTTAAGAATGTTAAGTTAACTGTCAGAAGACTTTAATTACAAGTAGAATTTCCAAACTATTGCAATCGTTTAAAATAAAAATCTGAATATTTCTCCATTTATGAATTTTAGGATTTTTAATTTTTTAATGTGGTGCTCAAATTACACAACGTGTTGTCGAAGGGGAAATAACAACCAACCTATCATTCCTTATTTGTTACGGTTGATGACTACAACTTTGAGGTGGTGAAAAATTTTGTATAACTCGGTTGTCAAATGAACACAGAAGGCAGTAACACCAACCTGGTAATTAAATGTAGAATAGTGCTAGCCAAGCTTTGTTACTTTGGGTTAAGCAAGCACATGCGGTCAAGAACTCTGAGTAGAAAGACAAAGATCACACTGTTCAGAACACTCATCATACCAGTTCTGACATATGATGCAGAATCATGGAACATATCCAACTACGATGAAAATCTGATAGGGTCTTTTGAAAGGAACATTCTAAGTAAAATTTTTGGTCCAATTAACGTCAATGGAGTTTGGAGACAGCGACACAATCGCGAGCTGTATGAGCTGTACGACGATACCGATCTCGTAAGTTGGATTAAAATACATCGATTACGCTGGTTAGGTCACGTAATAAGGATGAACGATGATGCTCCAGCAGCAGTGATTTTTGACACCAATCCGGAGGGTAGACACAGAAGGGGTCGACCACATCTTCGATGGAAAAACGATGTTCAGTCAGACGTAAGAGTGCTGAATATTGTTGGAATTTGGCCAATGGAGGAAAACTTTGGACTCGGTCTAAAAATAATAATTTGTTATGCCGGTAAAGAAAAGTAAGTAAGTAAATAAAGACTCAATAATAGTTGAAAGTTATCTGAATCTGTATATTTGAATTTAAAGTAGCAAAGTTATAATTATAATTAAAATTATGGTTCAAATTATAAAAAAGGAAATAAAAAATGGAGTTTTTGAATGAAATTGTTGAAGAAATTGCTTCACCTTGGGTTTCTTCATTAGTCATTTAGGAAAAGTTTTGGTTAGTTATCAAAACTAAATTTTCATATTGAATTTTTTTCAATTATTTAAAATAATATTGATCTTCAAAATGGCTCTTTTATCTTTTAATTTATAATTTCATTAATACGATTAAATAAATTAAAAATAATTTACTATATTAAAGATAATTTTAATTTCTATTGCATTACATTGAAACATTAATTAATTGTCTAAACGATTAATTTTTTCCCTTGAACATAAATATTCTGATGATAACATTAAATTATATTTTGGTTAAATAAAAATATATATATTAAAATATATGTGATTAAGCCTTTTGATTTAATGAAAAATAATTACAGAATCTGTTGAAATCTCAAAAATTTATTAAGGGGACTAAACTAGAAATGAAACTCTCAATAACGTTAGTGTGACATTTATTAATAGAGATTATCTTCTATACACTCAAATACCCCTAGTTTAAGTTTCTCTTTAATCCAGATATATTATTTTATCAATTTAATTTCAAATTAAGTGTTAAATAAATTTCTTTGCAATTTTTTTAGATATAAAATGATCGATTAATAAAAACTGGAACAAAGTTTTTAAAATTTTTATTTCCATATATAGAAATGGAATTCAAATGGAACATGGAAGTTACAAAATATTTTACATAACTTTAAACTGTCAATTATTAAAATTTCACTAAAAATCATTAATTTAAAAAATTAATTTAATAAAATGTCTGCAATTATAAAAAAAAAACTTAGGTTATTATCAAATTATTCTAAGCACGTTCTAAAAACAATTTTTAACACATAATTTTGGCAATTTTCCATACATCCATATACATATATAATATTATATAACGTATGCATATTATATTCTGTTATATCGTAAATTTTTTTCCTTCAATACTACAGGGAGTGGATTGCCACCCAAAGTAAAAACTTATTAAAAAATAAGACAATAATTTACACAAGGATTTTTAAATACATACGAGTATGTACACTTTCTAAAAATTTTGTCTGAAAATTCTATTAATTTAAATTTTTATTTGAAAACTAGCTAATACCCGATAAGCGTTGCTGCACCTTTTAATGAGTTTATAACTTAAGGTGATGTTATTGAAGTCAAAAATTGGACACAAATTCGCTTCCAAAATTTTTTTGACGAATTGTCACGCCTATAATGCTTAAAAAATTACAAATCTGTTAATAGAGTCAACTTCATTGTCCGAGTAAGCAAAGTTTGAGGTCAATCGGTACACACCGTGTTGATTTTAGAACAAAAAAAGTTTAAACACTTGCACCACAGGAGAATCAGTTTAGTAAAACCTAAATGCAAAAATTAAGAAGTTTCAAGACGTATTGTACATTATGACGTTAAATGCTTCTACACACGGCGGCCCCATTATTTTCAAATTCTTTACAGTGAATATTATTTAAGAACTTTTGGTGTTATAGCTCTAACGGTACTTCCTTAATTATTAAATATATCCAATAAATTCTGAAATATTTAATATTCAAGTCTTTCAATACAAAATGCACTAATCGATTTCTTTGCAGACGACCATTCTTATTAAATTTTCACTGTTTTAATTTGTTAGGTTAAGGAAACTTTATGGAACTAGAGACTCTGATTTGGCATTTTTACATGAAAAGAATAATCAATTGAAATTTAGTTATTTTCGAGATGTTTTATCCCTAATGTGCTACCCTTCCAAGCAAATCAGCAAGAACCGTTTTTAAATTTTTATTTGCATTCATTCAAATTGTCTAAAAATTTTTTCCAAAATACAGCCTTTCTTGGGACGATTAGGACGGTTAATGATTTTGCAGTAGTAATTAAATACCTTAATGTGGAATTACATTGATTTTCGCAACATTTTGACAATCAAACAGTTTTTAAATTTCTGATCGATTTCAAAAAAGTTTATGAATTTGAGACTTTGATCATCGTTGTGCTTTTGACGTTTTGGAGAATTACTTTTTTCTAGAAACCTGTAAACAGACGAACAGAATAGAAAACATTCACATATTTTATTATTACATAGTTTTTCTTAAAATTTTTAAAAAATAAGGGATTTCTATCCATTAAATTTCTAAAAAAGAAAGATACTTTTCTTCGAATTTTATTGCAAAATTCTGTTTTTTACCAAAAAAAAAAAAAAAGTAGAGAATAAAATTTTTTTTTGAAAGAAATAGATTCTTTTCCCTTTTATTTTGTTTTATGTCTAGACGGAAGTTGCGTGTAGAACGCATTGTCCATATATGCACAAAATAAATTTTCTAATATCAGTGTTAGATATAAATCTATAAAATATGTTTAATCTTATATAATACTCGTACATACATATATAATGAAATTTACATAAGAACAAATTTTTTTAAGACATATTCTATGGCAAAAAATAGAAAAACAACTGTTTACTTATATCAAATGTTTGTATGTTTAAAACATAATTGCAAATTGCAAAAAATACAGAAGGGAAAATATTTCGTTTATATTTATAATATATTTGTATACACATTACTTGGGTAAAATATCTAATACTCTTTCCCCAAATAAGAAATTGAAATTTGAAAAATGACGAAGCACATTGTCTTGAAGAATTTGCAAAGTTAAAAATACTTTAGAGGAACTTTTTAAATGAACTTAGAATAAGTTTTTTTTTTTTTTAGTTTATTATTTATAAAAACCTAATATTTGGAATAATTTAAATTTTTAATTTTAACATAATTTGAAATATTTTAAAAAAATTTGTAACGACGGCGCCTAAAAAGACTTCTACCAATTAGACTACTGACAATCTCAAAAAGTGGGTAACAGATTATTGAGAAATGTAGTTATACAATTTTTAGACACGCTGTTATTAAAAATATTAATATACTGTTTTTAAAGTCTACTACAACAAATAATTTGGTAGGTATTAGAGTTTTACTGCATTTTTGTATCTGCGAGTTATATTATTGAATTAAATTATTTGTTTATATAAAATTGGCGAATGTAATGAATGGCAATGAATCGCGATTTTAGATGAATCGAATCAAAAACCGAAAAGATTTTTTTTTCCACTTTTATTAGGATTCGAACCCAAACTTCTCCAATGAGCGGGCGGCACCCATCTTGTTTGTATGCCATTATCTTGTTTTGAAATCTGAGATTGTATACAAAAGCACGTATTTCACCAAACTTAATGGGTGTCATACGCAATTGATTTCGAAAAATATCTGGATCTTCAAACCGTACTTCGAAAAATGTGTCCTAAGTCAGTTTTTCTTCAGATGTTAGATCTTCTTTTGCTACAACCACGATTCCCTCAGACAAATCTCATCTTTCACCATCTAAATCAGCACTACAGTAATGCACTAGTTAATTATAGTAACACGTAACTACAATAACAATAATATAGTGCTGTCCAGCTGATTGATTAATTTGGTTGTTGGTGCATAATCATAATGTTAGTGCAACTAAGGACACTTTCAGCTGTAGTTTATATTTCAACTCTTTTGAAATACTTATCTAATGACTTCTAAATTCCTGTAAGGGCTTTCAGTCTATTTTCTAACCGATTTTATTGGAAATTTCTTAACTTATCAATGGATTTAATTAAAAAAGTACATATACATATGTATAAAAATAGTATTTCAAAAATTTTAGAGATAATGTAAACACTTTTTTTTTATATCTTTTTCAGATTTTAAAATAGTTCCAATTTAGAAATGCAACAACGTGCCTAGCAACTATATTTCATAGATTAAAATTTAAAAATTCTTCTATCTATATACATATTTCAATATAATCTATTTGAAATAATTATATACATATATATATAGAGAATATAATGTGACATGCCCAGATCTAGAAATTCTTTTTTAATGAATAGAACAAGAAAACTATTTTAAGAATAAGAATTAAAAAAAAAATTAAGATAAAATCAAATAGAAATGTCTAGGATTCTCGACTTTATTTTTTATTGTTTTTTTTTTCTTAAAGATGTGATAAAAAACAAAATCAATGTTAAAAAATATTCTATTTATGCAGAAAATGCTAAATTTATCATATGTCAGTCTTTTATATAGTAATAAATGCTATAGAGTTTTTTGTTCATATATATATATATATATATATATATATATGGAAGAAAATACATAGTTTTACATAATTCAAGTATTTTGTATTTGAATGATAAAATTGATTCAATTAATCTTGAAGCAAAATAAATATTAAATTAATCTTAAGATTACGAGAACTTTAGAGCGCCTTTTAATTAATTTTCTAAAAAATCTCTTAAAAGAATCTTTCAGTATTCTTCTAATGAATCATTAAAGAATTGCCTTAATTGTGGGGCGTTAATCTGCAAAAAAATTTGTCTAAAATGGGATCACTTGACCATCGAAGACAACTTGTTTATAAAATTCAATAAATGGAGCCACTAAATAATATATAATTTAAAATTAAAATAATAAATATAATTTTAAGATTGTATATAAGAATATTTGGTAGGGAAAAAAAAAACCTAGAGCAAAAAAAAAACCTAACAGATCTAATTACACAATTGAATTAAGAAAAAAAGGCATAATTCGCGAAATTTCGCGGTAGGTATTTTTTTTTTTCATTTAAAAGAAAATTAAAGCCTGTATTGACCTTCGCGCCCTCGCTTAACTTTATTAAAGAATTACTTAAGCAATTCCTAGAAGCAACTCCTTACTTCTGCCCGACCCTTCCTCTTTTACAACACTTTCACGCTTCCTTTAATGAATGGGATCTCCTGCCTATGCTACCGCGCCCTTACACAACACTGCCACTGGCGCTTTGTTCGTGGACGACATTCCACTTATTTTTTTTTTAAGTTCAGAAAAAAAATATTTGTTGTTAAATGGTCAAAAATAGTTTTATTTAAAATACATATTAAATTTCTATTGTAGATCTTCAAATTTGTAAGGAATTTTAATTTGACTAAGGTTGCGTTAATGTTGAAGCTACGATAAGTGATAAGAGCGTCGATAAGAGCATAGCGTAAAAAATTTATATTGTTAATCGATGATCAAAGCGATGCTCCAATATAAACACCTCAATTTAAATCATATATAGTTTTTTATGCTATGCTCTTATCGACGCTCTTATCACGCAGCTCCAATATAAACACACCCTTAAATGAAATTTGGAATGTATTTAAGTTATATTTAAAACAATAATTATTTTTAAATGATTAATAATAGTCAAAGTATAAATTTTTTTAAATAATAGCAACTATTTCTATTATTTAATTTTAACCTTATCAAATTTGTTTTAAATTATTGTATTTATATATATACATATACATATATATATATATTTATATTTAATTCTTACGTGATAAAAAGCATATTAGTCGACAATCCGGAAATAAACTTTTCTTTTATATTAAGAAGAAAAATATTGTACAGTTATGGAAAAAATTTTTGGAACAGTTTTTAAATAAATCTAAATGTGACATTTATAATACACAAAATGACACACAAAATGACACACTTTCCATCAGTTTAATAGTTAATCTAATATAGGATCTAATATAGGGTCTCAAATAATAATCCCACACATTTGCACTTTTTAAATATTTTGCGTATATCACAGATTTTGTAATGGCCAAAGTTACTGCAAAATTTAGTTGGTCTACTGCTGAGGGTTCGAGTAGCTGCCATACAACTTCTTCTTTTATATGAGGATTACACTACACCAAATGAAGCTGGGTGTCTGAAATTTTGCCAAAAATAGTTTAGTGTAATGGCCAAGGTTACTGCAAAATTTGGTTGGTCTACTGCAAAGGGTTCGAGTAGCTGCCATACAACTTCTTCTTTTATATGAGCATTAATCTACACCTAATAAAGCTGAATGTTTGAAATTTTGCCAAAAGTAATTAACCGGATGATATAATGTATATGTTACGGTCATACGGGTATCCCAGAGTTGACACAGTCTACTCTACTACACTCTTCCTCGTTTTTCAGATATTTTCAATCTAATTCAACCTTATTGACGACCAAAGGCGTAGTGGTAAAGACGTAGTGGTTCACTTTCATGTGAAAAATCTCGGGTTCAAAACCCCGGTCTGATCATATCTAATGAAAAAATATCGTAAAATTTTATAATAATATCGTAAAAGTTAATATCGTAATATAAGATAAGATTTAATACAAAATAACTTTTGTGTAGGATAATAGATGGGGCACAAAATTAACATTTGTGTATTCATAATCTTATGCAATAGCTACAGCCGAGTATTCAAAGGCTTATTGAATATAACGATTAAAGAAACTGCAGTCTAGTCTTAAAAAAAACTTGGTGAATGCCCTATACTATACTCCTTATGTGAGGGGAAAAGCAATAAAAAAAAAGTCCAACCTTATGATACCAGCACACAACATCTTAGATCCAAGAAAATCGTTTAAAGACTTTCAAATTGTTTTAAAATTAAATAACCATTACTATCAAGATACAAAAACAAAATCTGATTCTAAATATGTTTGCGTGGGATTAATTGTATAAAAATAAGTATAATACCGTAATATTATAATCTTAAATCACAATCGCATCAATATTTCCTTTTGTGTATATAAATTTTCAAATTGGGACAAAAAACAAACAAAATCATACACACCTTAGTAATTTTCTTAAATAGTTTTGTTAAGTGGAGTTTTCCCTCTTATCGTCTCCTTTTATACAAGTATACACTCTTATATAGTTTCTATATTAATTCAATTTCTTTTCAAATATATAATAATAATAAAATTTAAGTTCCTATTCGGAAGTGATTTTTATTTTTTTTTTTTTTTTTATTAAGTTTTTCTAATTTTCCTGACATTTTGATTTTTTTTGTTTGATAGTTTTTCTTTTGTTTTGGTATTTTTACGATAAGTAATAAAAAAAAAATGAAAAGTGAAGGAGGGGTCGTTGGCTTTTTATTTTATATAATACAGCTGATAGTCACGACAATTATATTTTGACATCCATTTATTTTTATACCCCGTGTATGAAAGTAGTGCAAAGGGTATACTAAATTTGAAATAACGTTTCTGGCACTGTAAAGGAAAGATGGTAAATATATGGAATAACTTTTGTGGATCGGATTAGAATTTAAAAATCGTTTTACCTTAAATGTAAGACGGACGGACAGTCTGCACTGTTGTAACTCAAAAATTATTGAGCTAGGATTCTTGAAATTTTCACAAAGGCGTGATCGCTCATGAAATCTAGAAAGTTCGATCAACCATTTTGTGTATATAGTTGTCATATAACTTGCTTTTTAATATGATTGTAGCATTTTTAATATAATTAGCTGAATTTTTGAAATTTTGTCAATTGTTTAATTTTATGTCCAATGTCTGCACAAAATATAACTATAGCTGATGTAGTATAGTGTAGTGTAAGTTCGAATATACACAGAATAATAATGAGTTTAGCAGTCGGCTATAAACTTAACTTCAGAGGCTGTAACTATAAATTAACAGTTCTTTAAACTTCATTGAGGTACTCACAGCTGAAAGTTTGTTATTATTTTTAACAGTAAGGTAAGAGAACTTTCTTATCGTGGGGACTGCTAAAGATGCGGCTGTGATAACCGAATTTGTTTGTAACAAAATTAATTCCATGTATTCAGTTGTTGTAACTTCGTTCAATCGGCTGTCATAACTTTTTCGTTGAGTAACTACAACTTCAATTTTCAAATATCACAACCACCGGAAGTAAACACAGCAAACATTCGGTTCTCATAACTTCCATTTGGTTATGTAAACCGTATGTCAGTTGTGTTTACTCTGTATTTTAAAGTTATTGTTTTGTGCGACAAAATTTTAAAGCGCATTATCATTCTCGTTCAGAATATAAAGTGAAGGAGGTTCAAGACTAGAAGTTAAAAGTAAAATTAAAAGCAAAAAAATTAAAAGTTATTTGTGAATGAAGCCACAAATTTATTTGTAATACCTGTTTAAATTGAGCTATTTTATGAAAACGAAAGTTCTAATAACTCCAATTGATGTTTTTGTAACCTCGCAGCGTAGATTATGATAACCAAGCTATGGTTGGAATAACATTGTTCTTAGATACAACATCTGAAATCAAGGGTTATAGCAGCCGTATAATTAAGGCAACGCCTTTTAAAAGTTATGGTAACCTCCCCAGTTTTGTGCGTGTAGCTGTCATACAACTAATATTTTCTTTTATACGTCTCACAGAAATATAGGGCCTTCACAAAGTCATTTAGATTAAGTTTAAGTTTATTCAATCCTTTTATTACTGAGCTGTTGCCATTGATTAAGATTATGACTACACAAATTGTAAATTTTTATTATACAATTTTTATCAGATATGATTTAACCAGAGTTTGAAGCCGAAACCGTCCACGTTCAGAATATAAAGTGAAGGAGGTTCAAGACTAGAAGTTAAAAGTAAAATTAAAAGCAAAAAAATTAAAAGTTATTTGTGAATGAAGCCACAAATTTATTTGTAATACCTGTTTAAATTGAGCTATTTTATGAAAACGAAAGTTCTAATAACTCCAATTGATGTTTTTGTAACCTCGCAGCGTAGATTATGATAACCAAGCTATGGTTGGAATAACATTGTTCTTAGATACAACATCTGAAATCAAGGGTTATAGCAGCCGTATAATTAAGGCAACGCCTTTTAAAAGTTATGGTAACCTCCCCAGTTTTGTGCGTGTAGCTGTCATACAACTAATATTTTCTTTTATACGTCTCACAGAAATATAGGGCCTTCACAAAGTCATTTAGATTAAGTTTAAGTTTATTCAATCCTTTTATTACTGAGCTGTTGCCATTGATTAAGATTATGACTACACAAATTGTAAATTTTTATTATACAATTTTTATCAGATATGATTTAACCAGAGTTTGAAGCCGAAACCGTCCACTTAAATGGTCAGCTTCTTAATCACTACATCTAACCAATGACAAAGGCTTCTTAATCACTACGCCATTGGTCAGATGAACTGTTTATTAAAAATTTTGCAAAAACTAATTAACCGAATGACATTATATTATATTACGTTCATGGGAGTATCCTAAAGTTGACACAGTCTACTCTACACTCTTCCTAGTTGTTTTTATAGTTTTTTTTTTTATTTTTAATTTTCTTTTGATTTTCATTAAATATAAAAAAAATTTTAATGTCCCTCTATTTTTAATGCTTATAAAATATAATATTAGTGAGTTATAATAATGAAATTAAAAAATTCAATTTCATTTTTATTGCAATTAAATGAGGTAAAATACAACAATGCATATAGTAATATAATAGGAAAATGGGGAAAATTTAATTAAATGTTTTTTGTTTTTGATTTTCATAAAATTTCAAATTTTAAGTGTTTTTTCAAAAGTTTGATAGTTGGAAAATTTTTTTCAAAAATTTGATGGTTTTGTGTTGTCATGTAATCCATAAAACTTTAAAAAATAAAAACATATTTTATTAGTTCCTTTAATTTCATATAGGGGTAGTAGTAGTAGTAGTAGTAGTTTTATTATTTGTTTAGATCAAATTATTGTTTTTATTTTCTATTTTAATTTAAGTAATAAAACAAAATTAAAATTTATTAGATTTAAAATTAGAGTATGTTTGAAAGTGTTGTAACACCAAAATAACTTACATGATTTGGTGGTAATTTAAAAGTAATAATTTTTTTGTTTTCTTGTTCAGGTGTTACTAAAAATATAAAATTCTATCAAGTAAAGCTTAATTAGAACAGAGTTGGTTTTAGTGTAATTTTGAATAAGTCTTATGGAACATGTATACGTTAGAGTTATTAATACAAGGATCTTTGGATCAAATGCTCCATTTGATAAATCTTAACATTGTTACCCTGATAACTCAGAAGTAGTGCAGAACTACTAATCGGAAGAACTTTTTTTCTACTGAATTTTGGTGAGAAAAAATTCATCAGTTTTGCTTACTTTTTCAGTACTTTTTCAGTGATGAATGGTAGTAGTTTTTCAATACTTTTTCAGTGGTGAATATAAGTAGTTTTTTAACACTTTTCCAGTGTGAATGGAATGGAAATGGAATAGAAATAGTGAATGGAAATAGTTCTGTTGAATACTTTTTCTGTAGTGAATATAATTTGTTTTCTCAGTTCTGTTTCAGTAATAAAGTAATATTAGTTTCACTATTTAGAAAAATTAAATAAAATAGGTACCTATTTAGTAATTTGTTTTATTAAAAATTTCTTAACGCATAAATTCAATAATAACAACTTTTCCTATTTTCTAAAGAAGAACATTGTTTTTAAACATTCATTACATCTATTAGAAATATCAGATATAGGACTGGTTAAACACTTTCGTTATAATAACTATTATATTTTTTAATAATTTTCTTGGAATTATACCCAAAGATAATCTTCCTTTGTTGTTGTTGTTTTTCGTTATAGGGGAAAACATGTGCCATCCTAACACGTAAGCCTCACAGTCCGTTGTGTATCTCACTTCTAATACTTTTTATTAATTTATAAATAAGATTATTTATTTTGATTATGTTATATTTGGTCATCAAGGGGATTTGTAAAAAAAAATTATTTTTCAATATTTATTTTTCAATGAAAAAAATTCATGACCTGTATGGGAATCAAACCCGCACCTTTTTAAATGTTTACCCACTAACCTACCGCCGAGGACCCTATGATCTTTCATTAATGCTTTGAAATGTCAAAAACTCCAGTAAAACTGAAATTATAAAAGGCTTTCGAATGCTAAAAATAAATATTAAAAGCTGTAACATTTACAATTAAAATAGTTAGGAATTTTAAGTTGTTTATACAAAATAATAATAGTTTGAGCTTATTACGAATTTCATTAAAAGAATAAATTTCAATTCGTACTTATAAACCACAGATAAAATTACTAAATTATAGTAAAATTAATTTCAGAAATTTCAAAAAAAGGACATACTTTAGATAAAAAATAAACTAATGTGATTAGTTAAAGCTATTTATATTCCAAACAAATGTTATGTATACTTTACATATCTACACATAAATGCATTATATATGTATTATATATATATATTATATACATACATATTAATTGCTATATTTAATAGTTTTTAAATTGAAATTAAAAAATGCTTCCATTAGATAAAATTTTTATTTTGTTCGGTTTTCTCTATTTTTATTTTTTTGATATTTAATGAGGAAAAATCAAAGTTAAAAAGGGCCTGAAAAAACCCAAATGAGCGTTAGAAGGCCCGTTAAATAAAAAATATTTAATAATAATAATCAAAGTTAAAAATATTTTTTAAAATTTGATGTGAACGCAAAACATCAAAAGAATGAATCTTAAAGTAGTTATTAGAGGTTTTGAAAAAGTTGACAAAAGTGAAAAATGGTACACTATTTGAAATAAAGCCTATTAGACCTAATAACGTAGATATAAGTTGTGGAATAAGGCCTCATTCGCGGAATTTTATTTACTAAGTAGTACTAAATACTAAATATCTAATGAATCATATGGTAACTATAAGTTAAGTTTAAAATAGTTGACTGTGGTTAATTTGTACATTCAAAATCCAACATTATTATTATATAATATCAAATTCGACATTATGACATTGTGAAGTGATTATTATTAAAGTTATAAAACTAATACAGTGTTATATAAGCCTATAGAATTTCCTTTATTAATCATAATCTTAAAATTAATTCTCCCCATTAAGGGAGAATAAGCTAAGTTATTTTTGTTTCTTCTATCATCCTATCATTGTTATATTTTTAAATGTTGTATGCAATTCTAGATAATTAGATTAAGTTTTACCTTTACATTAGATAAAAATTATTAACCCGAAATATAATATAATCATATTAGAGACTATAGCCCATCTTTTTTTTTCACCTTTTAAAATAATTTGACTTGAAAAGCCTACTTAGCCAATCATAGATTTATTTTTCAAAATAAAACAAAATAATTATATTTAAAAAAAAACATTTGGACCTTCTTAAGTTTATTTTCTAATTTCTTTAAATATACTATTAAGGGGAATTTTCCATTAAGTTTAAATTAAGTAATTTTATTCCAAAAAAAAAACAAAAGTCATTTAAAAAAAAATTTATATATATATATTAATTAACAATTCCTCCCCCAAAAATAGGTAATAATATTCATCAAGAGAAATGGTATGACTTGTCAATTATTATTTGACAGCAATATATCCGTCATGTGTTCATTAAATTTTTTCTATAAAAATGGAAATAATTTAGAAAAGTTTTTCTATTTTTTTTTTTTTATGATTTGATTGAATATTTTTTAACTAATTAATCACATTTAAAGTTTTTGTTTAATTTTTTTTTGGGGAGACCGCGAAATATTAAATTGTATATATATATATATATATACAATAAAATATATATAGGGAAGAATGAACATAGCATAATATTTTATGAAAACGTGCTGAAAGATCCAAAAAATTGATCACATTTGTTATTTTAGTTTCTTTTTTTTTCATCTAAAATTTATTGCATTTTTTTTAATCCAATGTTTTAAAAACAAATAAAGTATTCCAGGTACAAAATATAAATTTTAAAAAAAGACCAATTGTTAGAATATAAAATATATAGTAATGTCTTAAAATCCAATTGTCTTAAAAATATAAAAAAAATTTTTTACAAAATATATTTTATAAAACAAGACAATATTTATGATGTACCGGAAGTATAATATATTCATATGGGAATAGTCAGTCTTACAGTATTGAGTATGGATATATGCATTGTAATAGATCTTTAGTCGAATTTTAAAAATGTTTAAGAAGTTGCATTTTATCAGACTCTTATATATTACAGGGAAACAAAACTGCATTGGAAAACAACATTTAAAATGAAATTTAATTGCATTTCTTTTACTATCAAATTTACTTATCTGCAATATTTTAATATACAGTTATATGATAATTATATTTTTTTAAATCGATGCTTTTTTTAAATTGAATTGAAAATGAATTAATTATTAACTATTTAAAAATATTTATTAGAAAAAGCTTTTTATTAATATTATTTACATCTTACATATTACGATGCCCCGACTTCAAGAGTAAACTATCGGGATAACTAGTTAGATTCAATGACGTTCAGATTAACAAATAGTTTAATTTGACATTTAATTTTTGACATAAGAATAATTTGTTTTTGATAATTTGTTTTTGACATAAGAATAATTTGTTGTTCATTCGAAAATATAAAAATTTACTTTAAAAAATTTTATTTAAGTAATTATAAATGCAAAATAAATTTCAAAAATATGTAACAGTGTAGGTTCTTCGAAAATAAAATAATTTTTGAATAGAGGTAGAGGTTTATTAGGGGTACTTAACAGTGCACATTAGCTTTGCAAATTATTATTGTTTCATGTATAAAAAATATGCACTGATACTTTTTCCTTTACTAAAATATATACGAGCAAAAAAGCCATAAGCTACATTTGGAAAGGCTATTTTAATAAAAAAACGAGGAAGAGTGTAGTAGAGTAGACTGTGTCAACTCTGGGATACCCGTATGACCGTAACATATACATTATACCATCCGGTTAATTACTTTTGGCAAAATTTTAAACATTCAGCTTTATTAGGTGTAGAGTAATGCTCATATAAAAGAAGGAGTTGTATGGCAGCTACTCGAACCCTCAGCAGTAGACCAACCAAATTATGCAGTAACTTTGGCCATTACACTAAACTATTTTTGGCAAAATTTCAGACACCCAGCTTCATTTGGTGTAGTGTAATCCTCATATAAAAGAAGGAGTTGTATGGCAGCTACTCGAACCCTCAGCAGTAGACCAACTAAATTTTGCAGTAATTTTGGCCATTACACCAAACTATTTTTTGCAAAATTTCAGACACCCAGCTTCATTAGCTGTAGTGTAAAGCTCATATAAAAGAAGGAGTTGTATGGCAGCTACTCGAACCCTCTGCAGTAGACCAACCAAATTTTGCAGAAACTTTGGCCATTATACTAAACTATTTTTGGCAAAATTTCAGACACGCAGCTTCCATAGGTATAGAGTAATGCTCATATAAAATTAGAAGTTGTATGGCAGGTACTCGAACCCGTGGACCAAAATGGCTGGATTTAAATAGCGCTTCCGGTTTTTGCATAAAAACGAATTTGTGAAAATTTCATAATCCTAGGTCCTTTACTTTTTGAGTTATCGTGATGACGGACGGACGGACGGACATACATCGCTAAATCGATTTATTTTTCGATTCTGATCCGATCCATACTACCCCCCCCCCCCCCTCCTTCTCTGCGTCACAAACGTAATGGCAAATTTATTATACCCTTGGACTATATAGTCATACGGGTATAAAAAGGGCAATCCTGATTTTGTAAGGAGAGTCCAGCATACATGAATTCATAAATTCTTTGGAAAAAGGGTCAACTTTGCTTTTTTAAACAATTTAAATATGCTGCCTAATATAGAATCTCGCAAAGACAAAAATATGGTGTTCTTCCGCAGAAGGGAACCAAAATATCGAGATAACATCATTACATAAAGATACTTTATTTCTCCAAGTTTTCGAATATATATGTTATTAGTACCGATGGCGCCAATATTGAGCCCTATATAACTGTAATAATTTGGTTCCTGTATATTGTCTTAGGTCAAAAATACGATTTTTTACGTAAAATACTACTAAAAGTTAAGAAAATTTTGTAATTGTTTTCGACCTCTAGATGGCGCTATCGGTACTAATGACACATAATATTCGAAAATTTAGAGATATAAAGTACCGTTAAGTGATGACGTCATCTCGATATTTTGGGTCCTCTCTGCGAAAGAATATCCCAAAAATATATAAATACATAATTTAACTCAATACTGTAGTAAAAAAATATTGTTGGATGTGTGCCAAAGGAAAGGAAAAGTACTCGACAATTTTCAAAGGCATTGTATGTACTTGGAAATACTTAATAAATAAATAAATAATAAATTAGAAAGATTGGAAAAGATTTTCAGAAATTATTTCAAAATAAATTTCGACTTAAATATATTAGCATATACATATATACGCTCAATCACACAATTTAATTTATATGAAAATATATATAAATTAATAAAAGGAATTATCTAACTTAATGTCAACGGACTTATGTCCCACGTAAATATTTTAAAGTGAGTCAAAAGGTCCCTAGAGACTTATGACCCACTGAATAAGTCATAACCCTACAACGTTCAATCTATGTAATAGCAAATACATAAATGAAATTTCTTTATATATACTAATTTAGGGTTCACTTGTTTGTTAAATATGAATTTTTAATAAATGTACATATGTTACGAAAAATTTAGCTCTCTAATTTTTATTAATCAAATCAGAGCCCTTTAAGTATACTCTAATATCAGTTTATAGTCTGTATGCTCTGATAACGCTCGAAACGCCGGCTTTTGCTTAGAAATGTAAATCATTATGTGAATACGATAATCGCTGGAACTTTTAGCGCTGGGCGGCCCTAGTAATTAATATTATAAGTATTGAATATACTAAGTATTAAAAAAAATGCACCTCGAAAGTTTTAATGCATTTAGACATGATAACATGAAAAGAAAGTCAATTTAAAGTGTTTCTGCTCTAAAGCAATTTATTTCATATAATTCAGAAATTGTAACACATATCTACCAAATTTATTTGCCGCTATTTTTAAGCCCCTATATTTAAATTGATCATCCTGTGTTCAATAAATTTATTAAAGATTGATTATTCCTTTCTATTTGGGTTCAATAACATTTTGTTGTTCCCCTCTTTCACCTTCGTGAAGTTTAAATTGCAAAAATTCATTATTTTTGTTTTTATCAAGGAAAATGAAAATTTTTAATTAAAAGATTTTTCTCCCCTAAAATTAAATACTAGACATAAATATAGTTAAGCACATTCAGATATATATATTATATATATACATATATTTAGATGAAAACTAATGATATTATCGGAAGTGACTGACACTCAAAAATTGTTACTGCGTGCGCATAAAAATAAACTTTTTCATTTTGTATTTTTTTTTTTTTTTGATGATTTTATGACACATACACACATTGAATCATTGTTGCCAACTATAAATTCAATTTTTCTTTTTAGAAAATCTGTCATTTCTTACTTATGAGAAATTTTTTCACGTATCATACAAAATATTTTTTTAAATATACAAAAAATAAAAAAATATTTTGTAAAAAAAAAAGATACAATTAAAAGAAGGAAGAAAAAACAGGGAGAGTACTCTTGAACGTGACAATGAAGATGAACGTGCAGATTTGTGCGTTTCCTTTTGCTTGATAATTTAAATGGAAATTTCTTTTTATCTTTAAGATTATATATAAAGAAGATATCTAAATGCAATGCAACTGTTAAAATAACTGAAAAAATCTAAATGTATCTATTAAATTAGTATTTATTAAAATGGAACCCTTATTTTAGGTGTATTTATCAGCAGTACAGATTTATTATTTCAATATTATTTAATTTATCCATTGATTTCTATTTGGTTTCTTAATTTTGAATATTGGATATAATAAAATATTGGAATTAAGATTTAAATAAGTCCCGGAAGGTAGATAATCCTTTAGATCAATATAGATGCAAAGCCTGAAAACTTTAAATCTTTGTGGAATACTATACTAAAGAAGCAGAAGTTGGGGTTTGAAAAAATGTTAAATAACCACAAATGGAGGAACTGAAGATGATATTGAAATCCGTATAAAGTTGGCAAGAATAGCTTTCGGAATAATTTCCACCACAATTAAACAGATACACGAAAATTAGAATATACGAAGAATGCGTAGAATCAATACTTCTCCTCAGCATTGGAACATGGCGACTCAAACACTCAATAACAAAAAAGCTTCAAGTATTTGAAAATTAATACATTCAGGCAATACATAATATAAAATGTCCTAAACGAACTACTAACAATCTCACAGCATGAAACCATTCTCTGTTATATAAGAAGAATGGAGAAGGATTTGCCATACACTTCGGAAACCAAGAGAACATGTTGTACATTAGGCGCTTGATAGGAACCCACAGAAAAAAGAAAGTGTGAAAGCTGTAGGAAAACACGGGCAGAAGACAGCAATTGGCCTACAATAGAGATATATAAGCTTTGCAAAAGGCCTATGCTTCTCTAGTTAGTGAAATAGAAAGTATACCTAAATGGGATCGTAAACCTAAAAAGTATACCTAAAATGGGATGGAGGAGTCATTGAGAAACACAGTTTTCCAGAAAAGGAGCGGGATATATTTTTACAGTATAGCGACAGGGGACTCATACTTTTTTCGAAAGTAAAGAGTATTATTTTAAACTTAAGAGTATCTTATGGAATAATAAAAAAACTGGTTTAAGTATTAAAGTTCAGTAACAATTCTAAAGGTATTTTTAAGAAGTATTTTATAAAATGATTATGATGCATTCAAAAAATCATAGTTCTTGTATATGTGTTCCATTTTCATAATCATGTACAGCAACTACTAGTGAACTGAAAAAAAACTTAGCTTAAAACAGAAGCTTTCAATAATATGACTTTAAATGAATGCCCTACGGCTTTTTCTAAATGATTAAAGTGTGCCTATTTTAAAAAACTACTTAATTTTATTATTTCTTAAATAGAACATATTATTAAGTGCTTTAGCCATAATTTACTTTTATTATTCTAATCCATTTTGTATTTTATGCAATTAAATATTAAATTTTGAGTAATATTTATTTTAACATAGTCTGACTTTTTTATTCTAATCAAAATTAATTTTTTAATAAACTAAAAATAAAAAAAAAAAAAATTAATTTGACCATTAACTAATTTCAGTCCTATTTTAATTATTTTATAATTAATTGCTATAGCTGATATATATAAAATAATTTTTAAAAATATTGTTTTTATAGATATCTGGTCTCATTATTCATTTTTTTTATTAGATTATTAATAGGGAATTTAAAAAGGATCATTTATCTTTAAAATGCTTATTATAAGATATTAAAATGTAATTAAAAATGGAATTGCTATTATAAGAATGTTATTCATATATCAAATGAATGCATTTAACATATATGCCCTTCAAAGTTTCAAGTCCATTAATATTCAACTAATATAATATTGCTTTGAAACGTTGCTATGGTTTTTGCTCAAAGTTTAAGTAGCTTGCGACTTTGGCTTTTGATCGTGAAGAAACTTCCTAAATTTTTTAAATTCGGACTTGATGGTAAGTAGCTGGATTAAAACCGTTTATTCTGTAGAACACAGAATCTCATTGAACAACATAAGCTTACGTATAGTGAAATAACCTCATTGTGAATTAAATAAATGAAAATAAGTAACTATAGTGACAGAGAATTGATCAAAAATTGTGAAATTTTTAAATTTATTAAAATGAGCATTTCATTTTCAACATCAGGAGTTATTATAAACTCAGATCCAAACAACAATCAGGGATTTCAAAAAAATTCCTGCGACTTACGCACTTCTTATTATATGTCAGCTTATAGAAGTATGTAATTACTTATATTTTATCGGAATAAACAAAAGATTTAATTCATAATACTTACTGAACTTGAACTTAACCCTCAGTTTCCCAAGCAAAATCTATACTTGAACTTAGTCTTGCTTTAAAAAAAGTGTAATTTGGATATAAGCTTAGAATTCGACCGCCTTCTTTATACACATATGATCAAGGATAAGTGTAATTTCTCTCAAACATATTTAAGAGAAATCAAAATACATTATAAACTTAATTTGATCAATTGTATTCATATTTAGGGTTAACAAACTATTAAATTTATATCGTTTTTTTGATTTTATCATTTTAAATAGAGTATCAAATAATTTAAACAAAATTCCCCCCATGAAAAATTCAATTTTTTTTTTTATTTTACATTTCCCCCAATGAATTTTCAAAAAAAAAATGTGGAATTTTTCAAAGTTTTAGTGTAATTAAAGAATATTGAGACAATAATAATAATAAGTAATCAATATTTATGATTTAAGGGGTTAAAATATAATTTTACCTCAATGTGTGTTTATTTAGAAAAACCAAATTTATCAGATCAAATTTCATTTTTTTTTTTTTTTTTTTTTTTTTAATTTATTAATAATTTTATTTGAAATTTTTTTTTAATTATATTTGAAAATATTAAAACACACGTGGTACAATAAATTGTATCTTATGATAGAAATGAGGCAGAGAAAATACCAGATGTAAAATAATATGAAACTTATGGATACAAGAATTAATTACAAAAAAAAATTACTAAATAATTAAGTATAGAAGAAAAATATTATTTAATTTTTCAAAATTACGCTATAAAGAGAGACTTATGACTCAATAAAAAGTTAGTGATGGGTGATAATGAAGAAGAAACTTAAAATTAAAGTATATGAAATTAAAATAATTTTTTTTAATATATCAGATATAATATTACATATAGTTTAAATAATTTCATTTACAAATTTATATGTAACTTCAAAAATGGAACTCTAATCAATGGAGTTTTTTTAAAATTCTAATTAAATTTCCAAAATTTTACAACTCAATTAAAAAAATCGAAAGTTATGGCACATCTGTCATCAAAGTCGGTTGTCAGTTTTTTAACTGTACTGATAAATGTATTAAAATGATAAACTGTCATAAATCATTTGAGCAGAAAAATTTTGTTAATAACTGACAGTCACAAAACTGATATAGTACTGCCCTACTGCCTACTTTAGTCTTATTCACAAATTAGAAAAATTCTCAACTTTCGTTTGGAAAGATATTTGAACTAAAACAATTCTTAAAGGAAAACTGGGATATGTTTCACATTTTTTAGCATGGATTAAAATTTATAAAAAAAACTTGAGCTTTTTTATAAAGTAAAGATAACAGAAAGAGTGTACGTTCGTTCACTTCTACACATAAACATATTATTAATTTTAATCATATGAACCTCCAAGGTCCGCTCTATATTTAAATTTGAGATCGCCTAATCTTATACGTCATGTATCGCGTATATTTATTTATTAAATTTTATTTTTAAGGAAATATGTAATAGACAACAGCAATGTATTGTGTGTATATATTAACTGCAGAGTGCGTTGATGTGTACATTGTAAGTATGTATTTTAAAATTTTATTTTTTTGGAAATATATATATGTTAGCAAGTGTGTATATAATATTATTAGGTACAAAAAGAATAAATATGTACTTTTACTTATATAGCAAACAAAATCTCTTCTAAATAGAATAAGTGTCCACTAATACAGTCAAAACTTGGAACATCTTTTTTTCCTTTCAAAAATAATTCATAATTAAAAAGTTTATATGAATTTGTTCCTCTTCCTTTTATCTTTCTACCCTATGGCTACTTCTAAATTCAATTTAATATTGGAATTTTTTGCATATGAGTCTAACTGATTTTTAAATTCTACGATATTACCTTTCCAAATTTTCAGGTATGTCTTGAACTACCTTTAAATGTAATTAAACAAGATGGTTCTGGTCTTTTAAGTTTCTCCGTATACCCCCTTCGTCAAAGACAACAAACAAAATATGTATTCCCAAATGGTATTTTTGATTTTGGGACGTACAACGTCTCAATGTGAATATTTAAGTTTTTTCGAAAGTAAAAGATATTTTAAATTTTGAAATATATTTAAATAATTTTATTCAAAAATGGAAATTAACAATTACTTTATTAGTTAGTTAGATATTTTAGAAATATTTTTTTGTAACCAGAGCTACTTTAAGTAATTTATAGTCAAAACTATACGCTCTATGATATATTTGTAAAACACAATATTTGAATACCATTTGTGTTTCATAATAAAAATATGTAACTAATGTTTTATAACAATAAAACAAAAAACAAACAATACTAACTATATAATAACAAAACCAATATTCATTATAAACAAAATTTAAATATAAAAACAAAAATTCTTATGCAAGATAACAGATGGCGCACAAATAATTCAAAAGTCAAAACACTCATAAACAATAAAACTATTGAAAAACATAAGTATATGTTTGGCGTCAATTATAAAATAACCGCATCATTGAAATTTAAGTATTTGGAAAAATAAGTTTCAAATAACTAAATAACATATTTTTACAGTACAGTTATATGTACTCAGTTATAGTAATCAAAATAATGTATCAGTTAAATTTGATGTCATTGACATTCAAAATCAAAATAAAGTAATTTAAGGTATAGATTTCATCAGAATTTTTGAAAATGACACATTTTTATGTTATTGAAACGAACTAAACTTCATTCTCCGAAATTACTGGTCTCTAGCTGATGCAAGCTATACTGATTTTGGTATAAAGCATTTAATTGATTGATTTAGTAGATTGATTTTAAAGTTTCAAAATTAATAAGTAGCTAATTAAGAATATAAATATGTAATTATTAAATTAAACACATTTGGTAAATTGTTTGTGTATTTACAGCAATAAATTTGACAGCTCGTTTTTGTAACTGCAATACCCAAGGCACGCAATTTTTGTGAACTGTATACTAGAAAAGTCGTTCATATTGTTTGACAGTAAATTAGCAGTAATCACATTTTTATTTTCATTTGTTCTTATTAAATTAAATTAAAACGATCAAAATATCTTCAGATAAATAATAGATTTTTTTCATAAAACTTTTTAGTGCAACAGTCGTTCTAACGCGTTATATCTTTATGTGCAGATTTTACAAATACTTGCAGCATAGAATACCTAATAAAGTTAGAAGTTGAACTCAAGTTAACAGCCCACACAGACGAGTAATTAATAATAAGTACAATATGGTAGTAATTGGTTAATTTAAAGAACCGACCGATGGCGTAATGAGTAGGACGTCAGCCATTCACGCGAAGGGTGTCTCGCGTTCAAACCCTGGTCAGATCATTACTAATAAAAATTTGTAATTTATAATTTGTATTTAAATGGCAACACATTAATGACATTTCTATTTGAAAACAGTAGTCACAGCTACGTAGTTCATTCATGTGCCGTGGTACCTAATAAATAAATAAATATTTCTAGAAGCCGAGGTCTATAAATTCTAACACAAGAATTTAGCTAAAAATATGATAGGTCCTTGTGAAAACTCATGTTCCAATACAAAGCTATACATATATATTATATATATATTGAGAGGCGAATAATAAATTTATGACAATCCAATTTAGAATCGAAAAATGGTGTTATAATACTAGTTAGCTATAAACCTTTATAAGTTATAAGCTGTTAGGGTCAAAAATCCTTAAAACCTGAAACAATTTAATATTTAAAAAACCTTTTAATAAATAAAAATTAAATAAAAAAAAATAATTGAGTTTAATTCACTTACCTCTTTTGCAATTTGATCGAGTGCTTGATCTTCAGCATTAACACGTGAATTGCCTCGACGCCTACCAACAGCGCCGGGGCTATCCATTTTAATATATTTTGAAAATTATTTTTCTTTTAATTTTTTTTTTATTTTTAATTAAAAATAATTTTTAGTTAAAGACTAGAGACAAAAAACAAAAAAACAACAAATACAAGAACAATATAACAAAAATTATTTTAAAAAAAGTTTTTCCACTTTTCTTGTGATGGAAAATTGTTAAAACGTACGAATTGTTAAAAATTACGAATTTTAAAAAAAGAATTAAAAATGATTTGAATTAAATTCTTAAATATAAAAAAATTAAAAAATTAATTTTCGTTGTTTTAATGTTTTCTTAGTCTTTTATTTGATTTTAAAAATATCGTGTATTGTTGCAAGGACGCCGTTTTTTAATTTTCACTTGAAGCCGTCACTGGACGTTCTTTTGTAATTAATTTGACGTTGTTTTTGTAATAAATGGTGTGATGTACGGACAAACAAATTTAATAATATGATGATAAATGTTGTTGATTGATGAATTGATACTACACTATAATATATGCTATGTTTTTTTGTGATGATGATGAATAGTGGATTTCAAACACAAGTTTTTTTAAACACAAAACAAACGTTTTTTAATGGTAAAAAGTTTTTGAAGGATTCTTTAAAACAGCCACAATTTATGGTAGGAAATAGTACTGTGTGTTGATCATGTTTGTTTGATTTTCCAAAATTTTTTTATATATATATATTTATATGTATGATCACATGAAAAAAAAGAAAACAAAAAAAAAACATTTAAATTAAAAAAAGAACAATTAATTAGCAATTAAAAAAATTTACAAATAAATATATAAGTATGTACAAAAAAAGGTAATGAATGATTATATAAGTTTAATATAATATTTGTATTTTGTAGTATAATTGTAAATTGTAAAATATTCTAAAAATTTATAATAAATAATTTAAAAGTAATTTAGTTACTTCATAATTTATTTTAATTTAATACTTATGATAGAGTAAATCAATTACCTATATTCCTATATAATTTACGATGTATTCCTTTAATAATTAGTTATCAATCTCTTTTTTCTAGCTTCCGTAACCTCTGTAAGATTACCAATATGGGGAATGTTAGTTATCAAAGTGGCCTAATCAAGTATAGCATGCATCAATAATTTGGGAAGGCACATGAACTCATAATTAGAAAAATAAAGAGCTCGAACTACAACCTTATTCACACAGGTCAACTCTCAACTTTGTCATTAGAATGAAGCAAATATAATAAGAGAACTGTACGAGAGTCACATAAAATAATTAAAATAATAAGACAACTATAGGAGAACTTTGAACTAGCGATCTATCACAACGGGAAAATCAGTGGAACCTTCCAAGGCAAACACCGATTGTTAAACAGGGATGTCAATTTCTATTCAGAATCTTCCTTGGGGTCACTCGTCTAACTGATTTGTCTAACCCTTCCAAGGCAAATACCGGCGTCAAACAGGGATGTCCATTCCTATTCAGAATCTTCCTTGGGGTAATACTTGAAGCTCACTCGCCACCTAGTATATTCAAAATATACAGATAATACTGTATTTTTAGCGCAAAGGTTCCGCGATAAGTAGTCCAAATTAAGATAACTGAAAACTGGTGTTTGGCGCAGGCCTCGAAACTAACATCGATAAAACGAAGACGATGAAAATTGATAGCACCAACAATCAATACATCATGCTGAAAATGAAGAGATACTTAAGGAATTTATTTTAACAAATTCCCTTGGTTATCAAATTCAGGGCGCATTGATTAATTGACTGGAGGATAATAAAGGGAGTCCAAGCGTGCAAAAAAAAAGTATTTTAAAGCCTTTTATAGATCGAGTAAGAGGCATACCTTCATTAATTTGGAACACTGGCTCTTGACTTATTAATATAACTTACAAAATTAATAAAAATTTATTGGAGTGCAAAATAGGTCTTAAATTCCATGTTTCCATAGAAGGCTATGTTTTCCAAATCTAATGAAAATTCGAAGTCAACGTTTTAAATATATATGTATGTATATACTTTCTAATGGCAAATCGAAAGCATTACTACTAGAAAGCTGAATAAAAAAAGCAAACTTGTGCAATTGCGATTTGGAAGACTCACACATTTTGACACACGCGGAAGAATTTATACAATAATTAATGTTAGATCTGAATTAAAATAATCGGTTCACTCAAAATCAAATAATTAGTAGAAAAGGAATCTTAACTTCTTAAAAATTAATTAATATTAAATATTTATTTTGGAATTCAATTCACAATTAATACCTTAAAAATATACTAATTCCCAATAACAAATATACAATAAGTATAAAACATTTCACTTAACAAACTACAAGTTAATACATTTAACAACAAAATTAAAGTCAAGTACACAAAATCTTAGCTTCTATTTAGAAGAAATTCATTTACGATACCTACAATAAAAATCAGTAAATATTTACTTGCAATTAATATTTATTGAACAAAGACTAAACTTAAAGTAAATATAATTTACTTTTTTTTTAAAAGTCGGTAAAGATTTTTTAATCAATTATATTAGATTGATTATAAGTAGATAAGATTAATTTTATTATTTATTTGACAAAAATTCGGCTGATAAAACATAAATCAAATCTTATATTCCCACACATGTCAGTGTTAAATGATTTAATTTTTAATAAGTTTGGATGGCGCCTCCTTAAGTAATTATACATTTTTATACTCTTTAAATGTAAGATTCAAGCCCACTAATTAAAAAGTTACTATACATATTTATGCCCGTATGACTATAGGTCACTATACTAAATACTAAATTTGCCATTACGTTTGTGACGCAGAGAAGGAGAGGGGATAGATGTAGACTTAAAGGTATGGATCGGATCAGAATCGAAAAGGTAATCGATTTAGCTATGTATGTTCTTCCGTCCGTCCCCACGGTGCCACAAAGAATAAAGGAGCTAGGATTTTGAAATTTTCACAAATTCGTTTTTATGCAATAGCCGTCATCGCTATCGAAATCCAGAATTACAAAACCCATTAACTATAATTATAGGAAATCAATAAAATTTGACAAAGAAAATTGAGCTGCAGAATTTCTTATAAGAAAGCTTTCCAAGCTAAGAAATGAGTTTAAATGCTAATAACTAGGTACTTATTTATTTAAACTTTATATATTAATTAGTTAAATATTTGGTTACTTTTCTTATATAGTTATAACTGAGTAATTTATATACATATATATAAAGTTTAAATAAATATGTAATTACTAATTAGTTATTAGCATTTGAATTTTAATTACCAGATTTTACTAGGTAATACTGTTATAATTACTGGTGGTTACTACTGATAAGTAATGATTGGTACTCGAAAAATGCTGGTATGGGTACCTTTAAATTTTACTGAATATTTTTCCCAATATGGGTACTGCTATACTAGTTTGCTTATTCAGGTACCAAAGTATGTACTTTAAAATCAATATAGTTGTAAAAAAATAACAAGATATATATAACAATATTTTTAAAATTACACAGGACGTTATAGTAAAATTTAATTTAATTTAATTCACCTTTTTTTGAAGAATGCAATAATTTTTACTAAACATCAACAAATAAAGGAGAGGTTTTAAATTACAACAGTTTATAAACCCACTTAATCCTGATTAAACTCAAGTACTTAATTTTATTCAAACTAATCAAAGTATTAAGAGTTATAAAGGGATTAAGTACTTAATTATAACAAAAAACGAGGAAGATTATAGTTGCCCTTGTAAACTTTTAACTTTTAGATACCCATGCATAACCACTATGATGTACAAAATAAAATAAACCGTTATTTAATTTCCTTATGCTATTGCATATATTACAAAAAAAATAAAAAAAAGTAAAATAATAAAATTTGACTCACAATAACCAATAGCTTTTTCTTAACAAAAAAAAAAAAAATTGGCCGGCCCTAAAACTCTACGGTCCAACTTAGCCAAGTAACTTGCACTATTACTTTACCTGTCCAGTTAAAATTTAACCTCGTAGCTTCATTAGATTCACAGAAATCGAATCAACATCTTGTATGCAGCTCCCAAAAACAAGGCCGTAACATTTTGAAGCTTGATATAGGTGCTTCTTCTATTATATAACTAACCCTGTATAATGTTCATCCTCCTAGTATAATTAGTTTTGAAGAAATTCATAGTTATTGGTGCAAAGAAGTTACATGAAGTTACATTCCCGAAGTCTTGGTCCGATTTTAACCAAAAACAATAGGAACCCTAGAAATTGTCTAAAAATTACTCTATGTGAATTTGAAAACTCTAGCTCTTTTAGTTTTTGGGTTATCGTGCTGACACACGAACGGACGGACGGACACACATAGCTAGATCGATTTACTTTTCGATGCTGATCCGATACGAACCCTTGACACTATATCTGGCTCGTCTAAATTAGTCCGTTACAAACGGAGGAGCAATTTTAATATACACAATTTCATATATGAATGCACGGGTATAATAATATAAGAATGTCTCACTACATAAACCTTCACTAAATTAATATTGAATTATACACATAAAAATAATAAAAACTCTTCCACTTTTCACTAACCATATAAATAATCAAGAAAAAACAATTTTCCAATTACAAAACAAAAAAAAAACAAAAAAAAAAAAATAATTTCAAAAGAAAAATAATAAAATAGAAAATTCTTTGCATATTTTTAGCGTTTACAAATTGACAGTTACAATTCTATTATTGTTGCATACTTTTAGGGTAACTAATTTTTCAAATATGGTGTTTTTTAAATATTAATAGAAAAACAATTCTATTCTATTCTATAATAATCATAGATTCTATTTATTAAAATAAAAATAAAATATATTCAATAATTTTTTAACTAAATATTATTTGTTTTTAATTTAAATCATCACACAATCATCTTATTTTAAATATAGGTAATCAAGAAACACTTAACACTTACAATTTTATCTAAGATGAAATAAAAAAATTTAAAATATTTATAATTATATTTATTTATTTACTCATATATGTATGTAATTCGCATAATTAGCATTTTCAAATTAGCTTTTTAAATTAATTAAGTAAAAAAAATAAAATAAAATAAAAAATATAAAAGTACAAATACACAAATTATATATACTCGCATTCAAATATTTTTGTGTGTTTTCTATTTAAACATGATTCACATTTAAAATGTGGGCAGAAATTGAAAAAAAAACTGTTTGTAATAGATGGAAAATTATTCAAAAAAAATTTGAATGAAACATTTTTTTTTTATTTTTCATCTGAACATCTTGTTAATATTTAAAGAATCTTTTAGATGCATACGTATACTTAATAAATAGTATTATGATTCAATATATGTATCTAAATAATAAAGGTGGATTCCAAAAAAATTCGTAGGACGTATGATAAAAAAAAATTTTAATTTTTGAAAAATTATGGGGTAAAAACCTAAATGTATGAATTAATAATTTTTATTATTTTGAATGGGTCTAAGAAATCGAAAGATTCAAACAAATTTTTCATATATTAATTTAGTACTTAAATGTAGATAAGTGGAGCACATCGATTTCTAGAATTGTATAATTAATTTTAAATTTGTGATTTTTTCATTTTATTTTAATTTTAATGACATCAGAAAAAAATTTTCCAGGAAAATCGTCTCCAATCAATTTTACAAAAAAACCATTCAAAGTTTTTGTTTGGAATATTCGAGAAACTTAAATTAAATAAAGTAAATTGGGCATGCGCAAAATGAATTTGATATATGTGTCCAATTATATACTAAAAGTATGTTCGGTAGTTGGATTTGTAGGTAGACTTTGGTGTATTCCAGGATTTTAACTTTAACTCCCATCTTTAAGAAATAAAATAGAAGTCTTAATTGTGAGTCAAAGGAACTGTATTGGAATTCTAATAATCCTTTAAATAGAAGAATTGATGAACTGAATCGGAATTCTAATAGAATGCTTTCTTAATAGTACTATATAGGCTCCTCTATATATCCCCAATCAAAGGAACTGAATAGAAATTATAAAAATCCTCTAAATAGAAGAATTGAAGAACTGAATCGCAATTCTAAAAGAAGGCAAGGCTAAAAGAAGACGTACTATAGATCCCCGCAATCAAAGGAACAGCATTGGAATTCAAATAATCCTTTAAGTTGAACGATTGAAGAACTGATTCGTAATTTTAATAAAAGGCTTTCTTAGTAAGTACCATAGATCTCCAATCAAAAGAACTGTATTGCAATTCTAATAATCCTTTAACCAGAAGGATGGAAGAGTTGATTCGGAATCGTAAAAGAAGGCTTTTCTTGAAATAGAAGGCTTTGTCATCAGTGGTAATATAGATTTCCAAATCAAAGGAATTGAATCGGATTATTACGAAAGAAGTTTATGAATGCAATGGTAACACTGCGAACACTTATGAAGGGATAAATTTTTAATTAATTGAGGATCCCTATTAAATCAAAAAGATTATAAATGTCCAAAATCTTTTATTCCATTCATAAATTATATTTTTTTATTTCCTTTACATTCACTTTTATTTTAAATAAATTTTATTTAAAAAAAGTCCAAATTTAATGGGTTGATGAACTTTATACGGGCCAATTTTGGTTTTTTTTTTCGTTTTTCAAAAATTACATATTTAAAAACTTCCTATATTTTATATATATTCTTTTAAAAAATGCACATATTTTTAAAATAAATAATATCTTTTTTTAAATTATTAATATTAAATTTTAAATAAAAAAACGACAAATGTAATAAAGTGTTCATATGTGTTCAAAATAATGATGTACAATTGTATTGAAATAATAAAATAAACATATTTCTCATTTTAAAGCGGCAGACCAACGATTTTGAATAAAATTATATGTTGTGTAGGCCTCTATATGATTCATCAGATCCAGATCAATGAACAGATGTATGTCTTTTCGCCTACAGGGGACTTCGAAAAATTATATTTTCAGTTGCTTGATAATAATTAGTATCTGAGTATCCCAAATTTTAAACAAAGGGATTTCTTCCATTGATTTGTAAATTTGTGTTAAAATCTGATGCGAAGGTGTATAGGTAAGTAATATGAAGACGTAAGTAATTATTGAAAATTCTTCTAATTTAAATTAAATGCCTTTTCTAAAATTTTCGAATTACAAGATCTTTCTAAAAACGGATTATGGCCTATTGTATGCGTTGTCTCCAGTATTAGACAGAGATTCTTAAAGTCTCCAGTACAGATAAAACAATCTGATATTTTGATGAGAGATCTCCTGTTCCGATATAACAGCGCTCTCCAATAGATAGCATATGCAAAAAGAAAAAATATTTTCGAATGATCTTAAGCTGTAGCGATGCTCTATACTCTATAGCATTTGAGTATGAGTAATTTCCCATTATTAGACATACTCGTATATTAAATGAACTACGTCTAAAGGCTTCGACGGAAATATTTTTTAATAAAAGACCGAAGACCGAAGGCTTTGGCCAAAGAGTTACTTTTTGAAAAAATAAAATGTTTTCTTTTAATTTAACTAAAATTATTTAATTTTGCAAATACCAGTATTTTGTCTATGACAGGCAGACTTCTTTAAATGTAGGACTCGATAAACCCTTTGTTTTACAAGGCTTACAAAAGACTTAGTGAGTTTTCATTTCCCGACTATCTTAATAGACTTTAACATGTTACTTTAGCTACTTGAGTAATTACTTTAATTAACAGAAACTAACGTTAAAGGGAGTACGTTTAACTGAATATCGTTTACGTTTGGCGGAATACGATTTACGTTTAGCGGAATAGGACTTCTTTTTAGCGGAATACGACTAAATAAGTATAAGTATATAACCAATAAATAAATTCGAGATTTTTCAAAAGCTTCTTTAGAATGAAACGAATAGGTCTCCACTTCCTAAAAACTGCCCTAATTCTAATTATGGTTGATATGGTTACTTTATTATTAGAAAGTATATGACATTATTTTCTTATATAGTTATTTGGAAAATGAACATGAGTTCACTTATGTATAACTGATTAAACATTATGAACGAGTGGTCATTTCACTTCAAAAAAAAAAAAAAAAAAAAACAATTATCAGCGATCCACGCGCTTTTTCAATATACTAAAAAACATTGGCGTACATAAAGAGATCAATAGAATTTAAACCAATTTTTTTTCGAATGTAAATTTGAAAATAAGTTTTTTGTGAATTTGTTTTCAAATTTTTTTTTTAAATAATTTATTTATTTATTTAAAAAAACAACAATAACAATTAAAATGTGTAAATTGTACACATATTTAAAAATGGCAAATAACCAAAATAGTAACGAAAAAACAATTTTATTTTATAAAATAAAATTGAGGAAATAAAATTTGAAATGATCATTTTTTTGTAAGTACTTAGTTTTTGCATAAAGAAATTTTTTTTGAAATGTGAAATACTTATAAAATAAAATTTATAAGAATTTTAAGTAAAACCGCAAATAACACTAGACAAAGACAAGAAATATATTAAACATAGTATATATAAGTATATATATAATTTGCAAGCAAATTTGTCTTTATAAATGTTATGTGACTATTCGCAATGAATTTTTCAGAGTAACATTTTATTTTTCTATACAACATTCCTTTTCGATTTACTTTTTAAAGTATCAGGTCTATTTATCGAAATGTTAAATTATCAAAATACAATGTAATCGAAAATACGAACTATAATACTGAAGCACCAAATTATTATTAGTTTTAGCAATACATGTTTAGACAATGGGATTGACCTATATTGACTCCGACTTTAAGTCGAAAGCCGATTCGTTGTAGGTAAGAGTACTATAACTCGAAGCTGGAAGCCCCTCGTGCATCAAACTTAAAAAATTAAATAAATCCTACCTATGATCATTTATTATTTAGAAATTTGAGTCGGATGGGGTGGGACAAGAAAAGATCTCAATTGAAAACAAATAGAAGATAAGAATTCTTTCACGTCCGATGTAAACGTGGATGTAAACGCCTGACGCTACCCTTTCACTAGTTTCAAACGTCAATTTTCTGTCTTAGAGCGAAATTGGGTTCAAACATTGTCTTGACAGTGCATATAAAAAAATGAACGCGAGAAAGGATGTAGATGCGTTAGCACTATTTTACTTTTATAAATAAGTGAATGAAAATTAAGAAAACAAAATTAAGCAGTAGAATCAAAAATTGAAAAAGACATTTTTCGGATTGAAGAAGTTCATTTGGCACTTTATTATAAATAACTGTTATTATGCTGTCTTTTGAACTTGTTCTTGTTCTAACATCAAAGCTGAATACCGAAATCTACAAGTTCGAAATTTAAAGATTATTTTCGATATTCCGACAATATAAAGCCCCAAAAATATTCTAGATTTATTTCTTAACTACTCATGGGTTACCTCTATTTAAAGTCCAAAGAAGTACTTCATTGATATTGAAACTAACATTTGTTGAAGGTTTCGTTATGGAAAATTCTGTGAATTCTTTGAACATAGGAAAGCATATTAAATTATCAATGTACATATACATAAATGTATATTAAGCGCTTTAAGTTAAGGATGTTTTAGCGAACTTACAATGATTTATTTTTTGATTTTTTTGACATTAAACATATGATTTTGAAGTTTCATTACCTAGACAGCATTGCCTTTGCCTTTTACATAGACAGCATTTTTCTTTTCAAGCATTGACGACAGTGCTGTCTAGAACACAAACAGTACAAGGTTGTAATTAATATTTAAAAGAAAATACTTAATTACTTAGTATAAAAATAATTAATTCCTTAGTTTCGTTATTGCGCGTTCGCTATACTAGTATTAGAACTACTTAAATGAATAAAGTTATTATTCTTAAATAATTTGGTAAACTTTTATTTTTTTAAATTAACTTAAATATTTTCATAGGAAATAAGTAACTACGTAGTTATTTATTAGAAGTATTGATAAGAGAGTACAAAATACAATTAGAAAATTTTGTGTTGAAAATCACAGTTAAGTAATCAAATATAAGTAAAGTATATATACAAATACTTAAGTATTTAAGTACTTTAGTAAATTTTTTTATATTTACTTATCTATTTAAATAGTATTATTCGAAACTAAATTAAATATTTCATTTTTAGATTATATTTACTTATAAATAAATTATTTATTTTATTTAATAAAATTTTTTTTTATTTGAAAAACTACTTAATAGAAAGTGAAAGTACTTTAAAAATGCCAATGTTTTACAATTTAAATAATTTGATAAGATTAAAATCGAAATACTTATAGCTTCAGATTTAAAATCTATTAAAAAAGTGATAAAAAATCTAAGTACTAATATAAGTGCTTACAATATTATTTTAAACTTGTTTCGTGTAGTCACAAATTCAAGTCCTGTTCTACAATTGGAATTTGAAAAATTACTTTAGAAATAAAATTACTTTTAAGTACTTAACATTAGTATTTATTTCTTAATTAAAATAAGTAGCATTCATTGACATTGACACACGTTGATATTTCCCATTGAGCTTGTAAACATGAAACCTTGTACACAGTTTAGAATTCGATTACAATACCCTTGATTTTAATACAATAATTTTTTCCCGAATTCATTAGTGAAGCTATAAGTAATCAAATTATTCTAATGTCATAGAGGGGCAACCAAGGTTATTCATAAGCGGCTCTGTTCTAAAATAGTTCTAATGTTAGTTATTATTAACATTACTGATGTGTTTGAGTAATTATGTGTAAAGTAATTATAGTAATTACTTGATTTTTTCAATATAATAAACAATAAGTAATTAAATGAATTACTTTATGAATATAAATATCAAAATTTAAAATATCAATTAATTATCGAATACTGTTTTTCAATATTGGGCGGGTAAAATTAATTTTAAATCTTTTCTATGGTTTTAATCACCTTTTTTATTTCATCACGAAATGTGTTGTAATACTTAAGTAATTACTTCCTAATTAAGTTTTATATTTAATTGCTTAAAATTTTATCGATCATTTACTGTGGTAGGGGGATATAAAGCCTAAGGAAATTAAGTTAATTAGGCCTCATTTAACTTGGAAAAAAAATACAGACTTATTCGCTAAATTTTGAATAAGTCGTCTTATGCGGCGCTGTAGCCCAAATACAGCAGTTTCATATTTTCAGGAGAATCGCGATTTGGGAAAGGAAGAAGGGAAGGGCTAAGAAAGCTGCGAAGTGTAGCTCGAAAGGGAAAGCGCGAATTTAAGTAATATAAAAAATTGTTTAAAACCTGTTAAAAATATTCGAAATTCACAGTTGGCTCTTTGGAAAAACAGATTTATCGTGAAATTTCGTGAATTAAGCTTTATTTATCAACTTAATTGTATACTCTAGACTTTATTTCCCCTTGCCTTCACTGTAAGGACAAAAAAAATTTTTGCTGATTTTTTTTTTAAATTAACTCAATCCATCCTAAAAATTATAAAACCATGTGTTACATTAATAAGTATATATATATATATATATATACATACTTACTTATAATCTAAATTTAATCCTCAATATAGTGAAAATCAAAAATCGTATACTACAGCAAATGACGACCTTGTAATTACTATAATAATTTTTGAAGCGCAGATTATTCGCCAAATTATCTAAAACTAATTACGTTAGAATAAATTCAAAATTTCTAATAAACTTATATTTGTTTATATTTTAATAAGTAAATACTTTCAATTAAAAATTATTCATACACTTATTAATTCAATTTAATTGAAATATTTTATTACTAAATTATCAATGTTAAATATATTTTTATTACTTTTGACATATTTAAATTTTTTTATTTTATTAATAATCTAAAAAAACTTGTTTAAGATTTTCATAATTTTATCAATTTAATATTATATGATCTTATAACACTGAAGATTAGTTGAAATATTTTTCTAATTGATCAAAAGACAAGCGAAATACGTTTTAAATACTTAGAGCCTAGAAACTTAAATTAATTGTTATTGTAATTAATGTAATATATGATTATTTAATTAATTTATCTGTTACAAATTCAAAGATTGTAAAATGATACGTATATATATATATATATATATATATATATATATATACTTAAATAATATATATAATACGAAAATTATATAATAGAATATTTAATGAACGCTATTGGACTATGTTTGTATACTGACGACATATTAGTGAACATCTGGCAATATTAATTTATAAGAAAATAATTAAACCCACCACAAAGTATTTTTGAAGGGCGTTTTTAAAAATAAGTGATTAAAATAATTAGATCAATTACTTATTAACTAGATCCAAAAGGAATTAACACTTTATAATAGAACATTTGAACCCCGATTAACTATTCCGTTAAAATTGATTAAAGAAAAAGGGGACCAAAAAGCAAAAAGACTAACTATTATACTTATATTATTGAATTTCCCAATTCGATATTATTTGATTTTGTTCTTTTGAATATCTTACAAGGTTTTGCTCCATTTCCTATTCTTTTTATTAAAACTTTATTTTCAGAAAATTTTTAGCCTAATGCGGTTTTTAAGAACATGAGGGATTGATTATCTTAGAAAAGACTATAATTTTAAGAAATTATTAATTTAAACCCCAATACATTAATTAAGTAATAATCGTCAACGGCTTATTAAATGATACCAGGTATTAACTTCGTATCGTTATTATATCGATATTAATATCTTCACATTTTTGTATATATAACTATACATCAGCCCTAATCCTGACTATAGGAACATAAAAGGTTTCTTTCAAGTAATACCACATATATATTCATACATGGATATTCGAAAAACTGAAATCTTACAAATAATTAGCAGATCAGTAGATTGGGATGCAGATACAAACAGGTAATTTATTTTTTTTGAATAGTTATTATTTTTTTAAGTTTCGTATTCCACAATTTTAAATTCTGCCTACTATAAAACTTAACTTTAATATAATTTCTTTCATGCCTTGATTGTTTAGGTTGTCAAGCCCTGATATCATACCTTATAATAACTTTAAAACCATTACACTTTAATACTTCATTGGATTCTGATGTAGATTTAATTAAAAAATAATTAATTCAATATCAATTTACATATTAACAGCTGGATGGCACAGTGATTAAAATGCCGACCTTCGAAGCAGCTTGATTAAGTTGAATTTACTTAAGGCACCCACTTAAAGTAAAAACATTTAATCTGGTTTTAATCTGGTAAACCTTTTAATCCGATTTTTACTTTAAGTGCGTCGAATTCACGGAGTTCCTTCGAAGGATCTGGACTCGAATCCCACTTAAAATGAAAAAACCATTTGATCCGCTCCCAATCCCTATTTTTTTTCGAATTCGATTTAATGGCATAACCAGAAATTAATTTATAATAAAAATTAATTGACATAAAATACAAAATATAAACAAATATTTTAATTGAATAATATAACTCACAGATATAGAATAACGGTATAACTGAATTAAAAAATTATTGCAATATAACATATTATATAGAATTGTATCAATTGAAGTCTAAGATGCTTTTACATGTTATAGGACCTAGTACTCTCTAATGTATATTAATTATGAATTTCTATAAGATCAGTTCTAAATCGTATTGGTATATAAATCTTGTGTAAGATAATAGATGGCGCACAAAATTAACATTTGAGTATTCATAATCTGATAGATAATTTGAGTATTCATAATCTGACAAGTAGATTGTGTTGAAACACTCAACGACAACCGAATAATCAAGAGCTTAGCGAATCTAAAAATTAAAGAAACTGAAGCCTAGACCAAATAACTTTTGTGTATGTTCTATACTCCTCCATACAGGAATGGAAAAATTATAAAAATTGTAATAAGTACTTAATAAGAATATAATACGTCGAGTATCTTTCCTTCTGTTCCAACACGTACCTTTAGTATTAATAAGTCAGTTTCGTTATTAGCCTGAAAGTTAAACAATCATGGCGTAAAAAATTCACTCTGTAAAATGTACTTTCTATGTAATAATTTTCAATGAATTAACCTAGAATCATTTACTTCTCAACTTATAAGTATTTATAATTTATTTAGTTTATTTTATTTTGCTTCATTTTGTTTAATACTTTTGGACGTCAAAGCGTTCTACATTTTAAAGTTTTATTTTTTTTCTATTTGTTGTTGTTGTTTTTTTTTTAATAAATTAATTTCATTGACTTTTTTTATTTTTGGTCTAGACAAGAAGACTAATTATAGAATATAAACTTTTTTTTCACATTCAATTTTCGTTTGCGTAAAATTGTGTGTTTTTTTGATTTTTGTAGTTTTTCACTGTACATATTTATTACCAATTACATGATCTGGTTTTTTTTTTTCGTTTTTTGCTTCTACAAATATAAAAATTGCATATGAGTAAGTAAATAGACAGAAGTTAAATCAAATAAAATAATAAAATAATATTTTAGAAAAAAAATAATTGCTTTGCCAGATTGATTACGTTAAAAATTCTAATCTTATAGAGAAGTGAGCGCGAACGACTTGTTTTACTTTTTTTTAAAAATAAAATATCAAAATTCTATTTTATTTTAAGTTACTGACTTAATTTAATTAAAAAAAAAATTCAGGGATTTGTGATTAAAATCAAGTGAATTTAAAATAAACTTGTAACAAGGTTAATTATCTGCTCTCTTTCACTCACTCTCTCTTATTACAAATAACTAAACCGACCAGACGTCCTCTTTTATGGAGGACAGTCCTCTATTTCTACGTCCTGTCATCTTTAAAATTCTTGTCATCTTTTTGTCCTCTTTTTAATATAAAATGTCTATATTAGTTTTCTAGTACTATTTGTGAAATTTTTAGTACAATTTATTAAATTTTCTCTAATGGGCAAATTATTTTACGATATTTTTGGTTGGTAATTCATTTAGTTATCAATATTTTTGGTTGTTAAAAACAATTTTTTTGAAATTTCAAATTTAACTGTCAAATTCTGAGTTTTGTTGATGTTGTTTGCTGTCGCAATTCATCGAAGTTCCTTTTATAAATTATTAATAAAGTAATTATCGAAAACTATTATTATATAAATATTAAATATTTTAGAAAAATATTTTATTTTATAAGGATAAGAATGAGCAACGGAAAGAAAAGAAATGTGTCTTTAAACAACAGACACAAGGAAGAATTTCTACACATTATTGCTGTAGATGATAATCCGAATCTAGACAATTCGATAGTAATATGTAAAATTTGTGGACAACAATTTTCTATTGGATATAAAGGCAAACATGATATTATTTAACACAGTAACACAAAACAACATAAAACCCATTAAACAGATGCTCCTGCTGCATATTCGATGCCCTATTTTTTATTAATGTCCTCTTTTTTCTTGTCAATGATCTGGTCGGCTTAAAATAACACTATAACATTTATTTATTTATTTGTAGTATCAGACAATAGTAAATATTGCCTGATAATATTAATCCTAATGCTATTTGACATTTGGACTTCTTATTAAATTATTTTAATATACACAAAATTTTTTTTTTATTAGATATGATCCGACCAGGATTTGAACCTGAAACTTTTTGATTGAGAAGCCGCCACTTTACCACTGAGCTATTTATTTAGTTAGATTTCATAAGAAATTTTCAACACTTTTTTCTATATTTAATCAAATATAATTATTTTAACATTTTATTATTCGTTTTTCTACATTTTTATATTTTTAATAATTTTAATTCTAAAAATTTGACATTTCAAAATCCGTTACGTATAGTATACTTGTGTAGTTCTCTGCCCTATGGTAATATTATAATTTATATTATGACACAAATTGCGTTTGTCAAAATAAAATTTAAAAAAATTTAGACATGTTTCTGATTTGGTTTATTTGTAATTTGTAGAAGGCAATAATTTTTTAGTTTAAAAGATACTGAAGTTAACAGAAAACGAACAAGTTCTTTTAAAACTTCATAAACAATTCCTAACTCAAAATTGACGATTTGGCGTATAGAGCAAACCAATATTCAGACTTTCGACTTTGAACTGTTTCATTACTTTTGATAGGTCAGTTTCGCTTTATTTTTTTTTTTGTATTTCAGCATTTTCCCTGAGATCTAAGCCTAAGGTAGTGGGGTCATATAATTTTTTTGTAAAAATTTTTTAACTGATGTTATATTTTTATGAATGTTAGTTAGATCAATTATTAGTTTGTTAGTATTTCTAGTTTGGTGGATTAATCTTTTGGTGGATTTAATCTTTTGTGTAAGTTGATTAAGATTATAAATTAATTTTATTTGTTCTAGAAGTTCATTATAAACCTTAAGGCAATTATGTAAGGAGTTATTCTTTTGATGTCATGTTCTAAAAAGTGAAAGTAGAAGTTCGATTTGTTCCTAGTATAATAATTGTGTATGTCAAGATTCCTATTTAGAATGAAATTATGTTTAAATTATGTTCTACGGAATTTTATACAATTATATAGACTCTATATTTTATAGAGTCCAGTAATATTGTATTTATTAAACTTAGATATTTTTTGGTGTATATAAAATCTTTTGGGTATAACAAGCCTTGTGCAGAGTTAACACATTTTTTATGCATTACATGAAATTTTTTTAGATGAATTTGTGGAGCTCTACTCCAAATAGATAAAAGATAAGTAATATGTCATTTTATATTGTGTATATCGATTGCTACGAGAATATCTTTCGTATTCTTCTCATTAGGAATATGTATGGAGTTATATTTTTAATTACTTTTTCTATATGTTTATTACAATTTGATTTGCTGTTAAGTATTAGACCTAAATAAATTAAGTTATTGACTATTTCTACATTTTCATTATCATACTGCACGGAATTAGAGGAGTTAAGGATCTTGTTTTCATAAAATAAAATTTTGTTTTTTTTTAAGTTTTTAATAGAAGCCGGTGCTTGTTTAGCCACTTCTCAATTAGCTGTAAATAGTGTTGTATAGATAAATGAATATTTCCCTCAAAATGATCTGCATATTTTATTACCGCATAATCTGCGAATAACTGAATACAATCCTTTTAATTTTAAATGAGAAATATCATCAATATATAATTTACAAATGTAGACATCTGTTGACAACATTAAAAGTTACAATGCATTTGTCAATATCGATTACCATGCAAAAGCGTTCAACATGATATGACAATATCGATTACACCTATATTTGCTGTACTTTGGAGAATCGTTATTGACAGCTACAATTGCTTATTGACCAGCTACCCCAACAATCACTCAAACTTCTCTCAACAAACCTTGGGAACATAATTTTAAAATAAGCTTTAATTGAAAGAGTTTATTATTTCGAATCAATATAAAATTTTTTCTATATCTACAATTGAAGCCATCTACAATTAAAACGGAAATAATTTTTTTGACGCATCTCCATAAGCCAAATGTTTACCCAATAACCCAGCGAAACAACATATAATAATATATGATGAAGACGAGACCTAGAGTACCGATTTAGTAGTTTCTGGACTAAAAAAAAAATATTTGACTAATTTAAAAATTACTCCTTCAGTGTAAATTTCAAAATATATTTTATCCAAATTTTTTTCAGAAATCTATGCGTCCGATTAATAGGTTCCTCAATTTTATTTCCAGTTTAATCTAATAAAATCACACTGAAAAATATAATTACTTAAATGAAATATACTTAATTACATAATACAATCGAACTCTTGTAAGTTTTTAAAATATTTCCACATACCCTTGATCGTAATTCTAATAAAACAATGTCTCTACATTTCAAGTCCATTCAAATCGGGATTTAAAAATGTGTTTTAAAGGGAGAACAGACATTTTAATATATTTCTACATTCAAAGTTCTGTATTAAGATGGAGTTCAATTAACACCTTCTAAATATAACTTATATGATAAGAAAGCCAGATGGCAGATGCCCAATTTGCTTACACATCAAATACAATTACTTTATACCTTAAAGCATCTGCCATTTTTTAACGTAAAGTTTCAATACGATTAACTTATATAACTTTTTTGCAAACAATAAGTAAATCAATATTAATTCAGATGGAATATTATATACTTACACGGACGTATATTATATATATGTACGTATATAAATTTTGTTCAAAATTAAAATTAATATGTATTTTAAAGATTAAAAGTTCAAAAACTTTTGCAAAAAAAAAGTATACTAAATATACATATCCATACGTATTTACATTTATGTTAAAATATATTCAAATTTGGGTCTACAAATCATTTTTTATCTTCAAATATTGATTTAAATTTAAAATATTTTGAAAAATTATTTTTTTTTTTTGAAAATCAATTATAAATGACTTCAAAAGACATGAAATCAAATATATTAATATGTTTACTTTATTCTATAGATATGAGACAAAACAACATTCCATATTTAAACCATATTTCTAAAAAATTAAATCAACTTTAGAATATTTTATCCAAAAATAATTTTCATATGACAATTCAACATCTCATCTAACATTTCATATACTGGTGTACTTGTGCTCAAATTTAAATTCTAAAACAAGATTTTGGTTAATCATACAAATTTGGTATGACAACAAAATTGAATTGAAAAAAAAAAATTCATATATAATTAAATTCATTGACTAAATTTAGGATTCGAATATTGAATTAATATTAAATGAGAATCTTTTGGAAATTGATCGTTACATAAAACTTCCAATTGTATTTAAGTTTATATTTAATAAAAAAAAAGTTTGAGGTGAATAGAAAAACTTTAAAGGTGAATATAATAATTAATTAAAAACCTCGATTTTTCAGGGAACTAAGACTGTTCTCAAAAGAATCGCACTTACACAAGACTAACACAATATTACGCACTTGCACTTCCCAAAAATACTAAGTTTAAGTTATCATATGAGATTAACATATTTTTAGGAACCCCATATCATGGGAATTCAAAATATTTAAGAATAAAAACATGAAATCCGATTATTAAGCCGACTGCAAAAATTATAATGGAATTAGCCGACATTAAAAAAAACTGAAATGCAAATTTTTTATATATTTTTTATAGTTATTATACAATATATGACTAGATTTTTTAATTCATGATGGGCGACTTCGAAAGAGAAGTTTCTTTTTAATATCTTAATTAAGTAAGTAAATTATATTTACTAATTTAGTGCGATAGCTATAGGCAGTCGCACATGTTAATTAATCCGATTAAGGAATACGATTTTTCAGGTTAAGTGCGAAGCTTAGTCAAAAAATTAGTTGAAATTGACAGAGTTTAGTGGAAGTGTCAAGTGCTAGGTTCGAAAGCTGCTTAAGCTTACAAATAAAAATAAAAAAAAACTGAGTTTAAGTTTGATTTTGTGATTGAATAATTCATAACTTTTTAAAACGGTTTATATTGTTAAATTTTTTGTTTTAGATGGCCTTCAAAAGTAATAAAGTACAATCAGAAGTAATGTAGATATAGTCGAATAATAACTTATCTACACTAGTTTCTAAAACTCAATAATTTAAGTACTAACTTACATTTATTAGATGGCACGATCTTACATGAATTTGCACATATTACTTACTTATTATTAAAAGGAAAATTATTTGAGTAAATATTACTCTTATTTAAATTTATAAAGAATATGATTAATCATGTTGCAAGTATAACAAAACTTATAAAGTTTATTGTAATAACATCCGTTAATTATTAAATGTCCAAACAAGTAAAAAAACAAAATGTCAATTAAGAAGCATCTAGTTATATATACTTAATTATTATTCAACCATTACAAAAATTTACCAAAATCTGAAGATATTTCTTCAAGTAATTTTTAATTGATAACTTCCGAATTCGATACAACTGTACAGCTTGGGAAGCTGCAAACCATAGTTAACTTTTAAAAGACGTATTAAATCAAATAAAGAATCTTTTGACTCAATGCCCTTCACATGGGAATTAAACATCTATTGGTAAAAACTTTATAGCATTGGAATCAAAAGATTGACTTTCAATCTCTCGCCTCGTCTCTTATCTAAAGTGTAGTACAATGTTTATTATTAAGTTACCAGATTAAACCATTTAATAATTACAACTCCAGTGACAAGTATCCCATTACATATTGAAACCCTATGAAAATGTAAGGAACACTTTGGAAAAGTAAGGAAAGAAATGTAAAGAAAAGTAGGGAGTGCGGGTTCGATTCCCGTACGGGTCATAAATTTTTTTAATGGCAAAAAATTATTGAAAAAATCATTTTTCTTTACAAATCTCCATGGTGACCATATATAATTTAAATATACAAATATATAATTTAAACAAAATAATTAATATTGTAATTATAGATAAATAGAAAGTATTTAATTTATGAAGCCCAAATGCCAAATAGGCAAAGGACTATAATAATATCAGGCAATATTTACTATATTGTCCTAGTACTATATACTTAAATAAGTAAATAAATTTACTTTTGAATAAAATTAATAAGTTTAGAAAATCCATACAAGCAAATAGGTGCATGTAAAGAATTAAATTAGTTTAAGTACTTAATTGCTTCAGTTGTTTCTTCATTTTAACATTTTAATTTTAATTTATTTTTAAATACATTTTATTTTAATGTTAATTTACGTATACAAACATTTTGATAGTTTTTCATAAGTACGAACGCCCATAAAATGTAAATTATGTTTTAAATATGTTAAAAAGTGTAACAAAAATAATTAGGAACTTAAGTAGAATATAATTATATATTATATAATGTTGATTGCCTTGTTATAAAGCAAAGTGTTAACATATTTATTTTAAAATATTTAAAAAAATAAATTATAATATAATTTATAGCTATACTAAAATACAAACTACTTAAATAGTAGGTATACCGTTCTAGTTCATTAGAGAATTTAAATAAAAATTAAATGTGTGTTTCATTATAATTATTATACCCTTAAAATTTTAAACTAATAAAATATGGAAATTTTTCGTAAAGTATTTTTTATTTGATGTAAAATCAATATAGGAACTGAGATTACAATTAAAAAATAATAAAATTAAATAAACTAAAGCATTATTTTAATAAATTACAAAAGTACTTATATAAAATTTTATTTTGTATTACGACAATGCAAGTAATAAGGGGTTAATACTCAATATAAAGTTTGCAATTACAATGAAATCGACCGCAAATGAATAATGGTACCCAATAAAATGTGATTGAGTAAAATAGTTGAGTTAATAAAATAATAAGATTCATAATACTTAATATGCATTCTTCAAATTAGATTTCATTTCATATGCATTCATCAAAAAGATTCGTAATACTTAATATGTATTCTTAAATTTTTTTATAACTACTATCTAATGGGGTTAAGTAATTATGTATGAAAAAGGAGTTAGTAATCAAAGAATAGAACATCAGAATCACAAAAGTAGTTTAGAACCCTATTATGACGAAGTCAATAAAATCAATTAATTTCATAGAAGGCCCAAGGTTCGACAACTGACTGCAGCGCCATAGAAGAAGACGTAGAAGAATTTCATAGAAAAACAGATTAAAACTTATCATTAGCCTAGAAGGTATATAAATGAGCAATAGTTAGTCACTACTATATATTTATACTAATCATAATACGAAAGGTGTTTCATTAATAACCTGTTATAAAACCAAGGGCCATTTGGAGCTCTAAACAACCTAAATATTAATTTGAAGGTGAGGTCGGGAGAATATTAGTAAATTTAATAAATTTAGTAAATTTTTTTTAAGTTTTACGTTTATAAATTCAAAATCATAAGAGATTAAATTAAACTCTATTTTGCCCATTTGGAGCTCTAAACAACCTAAATATTAATTTGAAGGTGAGGTCGGGAGAATATTAGTAAATTTAATAAATTTAGTAAATTTTTTTTAAGTTTTACCATAAAGTAACATATATATAGAGTATTCACGTAGAACAAAATTCGTTAGTCATTTCTTTTTAAAAATCCCGTCCCATTTTACTCAATATCCCGTCCCATTTTTACTCAACACTCAAAATTCATTTTAAAACTCAAATATTTTTACTTAAAAATTGAGAAGAGTTTTTTTTAAGCTCTAGAAAAAAAAAAATTCTTCATAATTTGAGTATTATGATATTATATGAAGAGTAAATGTATATGTATGTACATATTGACATATTTACATTTTTATGCATATTTTTATGAATGTTAAGAAAAATGTATGTGTGTACATATTTTTTTGTAATGTAACTTTTTTTATGTGATATTTTTCTCTATTTTTTTTTTGATGTATTTTTTATGTATTCTTATTTTGATATTAAGAATTATAATCAATTTAATAAAGGCGCGCATTTTTAAAAGTGTCAAGTGTTTATTTTGTTACAAGTGTTTATTTTGTTATGAACATATTATTAAGTATTAAAATTTGAATTAAAAAAATTGAGGAACAAAATTTACATGTAAGTATTAATTTATAAATTTTCTATTAGAATAAGTATTATATTTTAGACAAAAGCAATTAAAAGAGAAAAATAACATTCGCTACATGACAAGTTATCACTATTAAAGGAATTACATATTTTTACGAAATTTTTTTTTTACAAAATTTGAATTTCCAGTTAAAATTTTTTTTTCATATCCCGCAAAATTTCGTGTAATTACGAGGTATAACTTGTCACATCATAGCTTATTGCTTTTACTATAGCTTTTCTCTAAATTTCATTGCATTTTTCTTATAACTTATCATGCAAGATGTTACATTAGAAATAGTAATCATAATAATATGTATGTACCTACATACATGTAAAAAAAAATTTGGATTATGAATTTTAAAAGATAAACTTAATTGCTACATGTATTTAGGAATAAAAAATATTTTACTCATGAAACACCTTGCATTTTTATACGTTCTAATTTTCTTCATCTGAAACAATGCGGTATATTTTTATAAAGCCATGTAAAAATTTTGTCTATTAATCTTCTGAAAAATATTATAATACTTTATGTCTTTTATGTAATAATCTTATGATTATTATGTATTTGATGTATTATTATAAAATAATAAACTTTTTTTTATAAATATACTTAAATTTGGTTAAATTCTGAACATCAAATTCGGCCTGATAGATATATTCCGCATTGTCAGAAATATCTATTTTCTCTGCTTATTCCTTTTGTCATTCCTTCATTTTCTTTATGCATGTTTTAAATGAAGAATGTTTAAGGACGTAAAAGCAGATTACCGTAAGAATGGTACCCCTTGCATAGTGTGCAATAGAAGTAGACGTAATTTTGACGGTAGGCTGTATGAATTTCCAAAAGAGAAAAATTTATTCGAAATGTGGGTATCGGCATGTAGTGTAAGTATAGAAAATTTAAAAACAAAAAAATTATTTATTTGCGAAGACCATTTCGAGAAAAAATTTTTAGGGAGAAAACTAAAAAAGGGAGCTTTTCCAAGTTTGTGTTTGCCACATAATAATATTGAAATCAATCCTATAACTCCACTATCTAATTTAAACTTTCAGTCAAAAGAGTTTTCAAATTTTAATAAAGAAAATATTTTTTCTAAAACATTTAATAATAACTCAAATATTAAAGTTTATAGTCAAAAAAATCTAGAAAATTTAAAAGTACCCTTAGAAAACATTCGAACGGTGTCTCCAAATGAATTGTCGATTAATTTTTGTAGGCATTGTTTAAAATTCCAGAAAAAAGAAAATTTTTATTTTAAAAAATTTTCCACATGTCATAAAACATTAGGTCATATAAAAAAAAAAAATGTTTATTTAAAAAAAAAAATTATATCTTTAAAAATTCAGAATAGGAAATTACAATTAAAAATAAAAAAGGAAAAGCAGGATTCTTTATCTAATACAATTGATAGGCAGTCTCATTTAGCAAACGATGCCAAAACTTTTTTAAAAATGAATTTCAAAAATGGAAAGATATGGTCAAAAGATGAAAAAAAGGTAGCTTTAAATATACATTTTAGTTCTCCAAAAGGTTATTTATTTTTAAAGAATGCGATAAAGTTAAATTTACCCCATTTTAGTTCCCTTAATAGGTGGATCCCTATTAAATATTTAAATGTAGGTCTTAATGAAAAGAATATTAATGAATTAGGGATTATATTTTCAAATAAAAATTCTCTTGAAAAGGAAGCAGTATTAGTTTTCGATGAAATTAGTATTAGAAGGGATCTTAACTATAATAGTGCATTGGATCAAATTAGTGGTTTTTCGGATTATAGCTTTAAAAGAACGAAAAGCGTTGCAAAATACGTTTGTGTTTTTCTCCTAAGGGGATTAGTACATAATTGGAAGTATGTTCTTAGTTTTTATGCCACAGAGAAGGGCATTAGTGGCGAAGATCTTAAAAACATTTTATATATTAATTTAGGTGCAGCTTTTAATTTAGGTATTAATGTTAGGGCCGTCATATGTGATCAGGGTGCTAATAATAGGAAGTGTTTTAATATGTTAGGCGTTTCAAAAACAAAACCCTTTTTTTATTTTAACTTCAATCAAGTAGAAAAAAAAATTTTTGCTCTTTACGATCCAGTGCATTTAATAAAATCGCTTCGCAACACCCTTCTTAAATATGACCTTAATACAGATGATGGTGAGGTTTCTTTTAAAATTATTCGTTGCCTCTATTTCCATGAACAAAATAATAATAGAAAAATGTGTCCCAAACTTTCAAAAAAACATATCTTTCCTAATTCATTTGAAAAAATGAATGTGCGATTGGCTACTCAAATTTTCAGTAATTCTGTTGCTGCTGCAATTAAAACTCTAGTTTCAACAAAAAAATTTACTGATAGGATTTCTTGTGCTGTATCAACAGCAAAATTTGTTTCAAAAATTAATAACTTATTTGATTGTCTCAATAGTAGGAAATTATATGAAAAAAATCCATTTCGTGCAGCATTGCAGCAAGATAATCATATATCCAAATATCTTTTAGAAATGAAAAAATATTTTCAATTAATAAGGCCAATCACATCTAAAAAAGTTTATTGTATCGACGGTATGATACAAACTTTAACAGGCATTACGGAACTAAGTTCCGAAATATTTTCAACTTATAATAAACACGAATGTTATTATTTACTGTTAGCTCATTTAAATCAGGATGTTTTAGAAAATTTATTTTCTTTGATTCGGTATAGAAATGGATGTAACAATAATCCTTCCGTCCATGAATTTAGTAATATTTTAGCAAAATTAATGTCGGTTAAGTTAATTAATTATAAATTTGAAAGCTCTAACTGTGAAGAAGATGACGCTGAATTTTTAAATATAGACGATTTAAAGGATTATCAATTAGAACAAGATGATTCGGATTCAAATGATCAAATTGATGACGATTTAACTAATTTAGTTAATAATTATTTAGAGGGATTTCAATCTAAAATTTTAGAGGATAATCAAACTGAAGAGTTAAATATTGTTTCAAATAACGCCGAAAGATACATTTGTGGCTACGTTATCTTTAAATTGATAAAAAAAATTTCTTGTGATCAATGTACTTCTTCATTTTTAAAAAATTCTAATGATATATTATTGCTTGATTCGGAGCAATTTATTTATCAAAAAAATTATAAAAATGAATCAGAAATCCTGAACTTGAAAGCTCCAACCGAAAAAATTTTCGAAATTACACAATTTCATATGAGCATATTTGATCACTATTTTTATGAAAATTATCATGAAAAAAATTTAAGGAAAAATATATTTTTATGTTGTTTAGAAGCCACAAAAAAATCTGATAAATATCCTACATGGTTTAGGGAAAATGATGAATGCTACACGCATAAAATAAAGTTTTTAGAGTTACTAATTAATCTTTTGCTAAAAAAGCAAGCAAAATGGTTAAGGGAAAAGCTTTTAAAAAATGACGAAAAAAAAGCTGAGAGTAATCAAAGTAAAATTAAAATATTAAATGCATAACTTATTTTTAATATATTTCATAATATCCGTCTGTCTGTCTATTTGTCTGTTTATTTCCGTCCGTCTGTCTGCATATGTTTGTACGTCTGTCTGTCTATTTGTCTGTTTATTTCTGTCCGTCTGTCTGCATATGTTTGTACGTCTGTCTGTCTATTTGTCTGTTGTTTAAAAATTTTTTCTCATTATAGATTTAGCAAATAGATTTTTGTATGTAATTTGTAATACTTATTTATTAAAATAATTTTTATTTTTTGAATAATTTACTTGATACCTATATTATTTTCTTTTCATGAACGTGAAAATTGGATGAACACGATTGAAGTACCTAATCATAATATAATTTTGTAAATATGGAATGTAAATAACTAAATTTAAGTTAATGAATATTTTTGTTTGTTTTCGATAATTTTTTTTAGTCAATGAATTGTTTTGTTTTGTTTATACCTATGTATATATTTTATATTATATTTTTTTTTTGCTATAAGGGTTTTTTATGCCGAATGGAATATAAAATATTAAAGCTTTTTTATATATTTTTCAATAATGTAATGCAATACTTATTCCATTTGGCTTTTTCCTTTATTAACTAACTTAAGAATTAATAATAAAACAGAATTATTTAAAAAAATATTGAAATTTTATTAAATTTTATATTTTTACCTTTCATGTCCATTTAAATTTTAAAAAAAAAAATTTGAGTCAATCAAAATAACGAACTAAATTCTTCTTAAACGTAAAATTCTTATATATACTTATTAAAATGATAAGATTATTTATGATTTTACAAGCCATACAACTTTTAATAATAAACTTGCTGTCGCACATTCATTCAACATTAATATCAAAAGTTACAAATAATAAATATGAAAATAAATTTTTCTATTTTGATTTACAAGAAGAACGAAAAATACACTTAGCTGTTTTAATTTCATATTTCACACATGCATCAATAAAAGATGTAAAATCTCTATTTAGTTTTTTTAATTTCAAATCAAAGTAACGAAAAAAAAGTAAAAAGACCTTAAATATTTTATATGTGTTAATATACCTATACACTATGCATGCAGTATAGATTTAGCTTTTCATACTTTTATATGGAATAAGAAGAATAATGTATAAAAATAAATATGTATGTATGTATGTATGTATATACCCTTCATATAGTTTTTTAAAGGTATATTAATAAATACTAACAAGAAATTGAGAAGAATTTTTTTTTATTTATGAATAAATACTAACAAGAAATTGAGAAGAATTTTTTTTTATTTATGAGTTTAAAAACAAATTATTCTCAATTTTTAAGTAAAAATAGTTGTTATGAGAATAATTTTTGAGTACTGAGTAAAAACGAAAAATATTTTTTAAAAAAATTGGTAAAAAAATTTTACTCTACGTGAATACTCTATATTATATGTTACTTTATGGTTTTACGTTTATAAATTCAAAATCATAAGAGATTAAATTAAACTAATGCATAGTAAAGAGTTAGTAAAGAATATCCTTTCGAAAACTTTGCCAACCAAATCTCTAGATTTCTTAGAACGAGAACCCGAGACTGCTACTCCATAATAATGTATTAGTGAATTGTTATGAACCCGAAAATAACCTTTTATTTTATGCCAGATTATTGATGAAACACCCTATATATTATAAAATATCAACAGCCTATTAAAACGGCTCAGTTGTAATAATGATATATGAAATAGAAGCTTAATAATGTATGACTCTGTGAACATCCTATGTACATTTTATCAAAGTGAATGTAGAACAAAAATATAAAAATTGGATTTACTTATCAATTCACAACAAATGATCAAAATAATAAATTGGAAACCTTCTTTCATTTATGTGTTATCGTGTGTACTAGCTACTAAGTACATCTTGTTAATCACAGCTAACCAACCAACTTCATTTAACTGATGTGTTAGATTTTCAAAATTAAATTTTACGATAACTACTAACTAATAAAATCTAATTTCCTTATAGATTTCATTAAAATTTTTAAAAAAATGCTATAATTTGACATCCATTACAAGTACATAATATCCGTGGCGTACATAATAATAATAATAATACAATCAACACTAACTGGTCATTAAACTTCTAAAATGTACTCTACTCATGTATTTTTCATTAATTTCTTAATTTTTATATACCATATTCTTCTCTCTCTCCTTCCTTCCTTCACAGTTGTCGTAGCACCAAAACTTCACATAAGGAAACTAAAATGGAATGTATGTTAGATGCAATAATAAAAAAAAGCAAAATAATAATAAGTATAGTAAGAGTATAGTTACACTTGTGTAGTACAAGTTTTACAATTTAAAAATTAGCTATTAACAACAACAACAAAAACTTCAACACTCTACTAACGTTAACCGGTGTCAAGTTGAAAAAGTTTCCTATTAGTGGGTGGAAAAAACCGATATATACACACAAGTTTGTTTAAAAATACATTAAGTTTCATTGCATTCGGGTATATTATATACAGATGTTATATAACATATGTATATGAACATATTTTGATTTATATTCAGATTTGTGTTTTTTTTTAAACCACAAAATAAAAATACAGGTGCATAAATAACTAATAAGTAAACGTTACTTCCATTGTTGATAACAAAAAAAAACTAACTAAAAAAACTAAAAAACAGCTTTATTATATCCGCAATAACGTAATTCTGGTTTTTTTTACACTTTTAGTACACAAAACATAACCTAAAAAAAAAACCAAATTTATAATTGCACCAAAATAAAACAAAATAAAAGCTTCAATCTATCAATTGATTTCAAACATGTTTGTATATATAATGTAGATACATGTGTTATTCAATTGATAGTTTTGGTATAGATATAGATAGATATCTTGCAGATCTTCCGAAAAAGATAAGTCAAAATATTAGATCAAATCAAATACTTAATACAAGTACGAGTACAATACAATCACAATTATGTGAATGACAACAACAACAACAAATAGAAAAATTGAAAATGGCAAATCACATATCGAAATTTCAAATTTTAATATAAAGACCTAATTATTTCCCATGTATAAATGTTGAGATTAGAAATAACAAATAAAGAAGAAGAAGAACATATATAAACATACGGCACAATGAAGCATGTACGTATATATACGTATATATATATTCAAACAATATAAGTACAAAAATAATACAAAAATTACCATTAGATTTTAAAATTTTTAACATGAAAATAACACATTTTTTTTTGTATTTCAAAAACTTAAGCAGAATATTGAGTTATTGGTGTCGTTCAATTTTTTATTTTTTTTTTTTTATTTCTTATGATTCTTTTTTTTTTTTTGTATAGAGAGCTTCAAATATTCAAAAACAAAAAACAAGAAACCCCTCGAATAAATTTTTTAAAAGAATGGGTAAGTATTTAAAAAAAAATACAATCAGAATTTGAAAGTGTTCTACTGTAAACTTTTTCATAAATTTAAATTGTATTCAATTCACATTGTACCTTGTTAATACCTTGATAAACCTATATTCGATTCTTGTTCATCAAACAATTATTATTCTATGAAAAAATTTTACATTATTGAACTAGTTTATCTTACATTATTTCCCGGTATCGTACTTTAACATTTGATGTCAAAATTAAACCAGTTGTATAGTATGAACAACGTTTTTGAAAACTAGTTTACTTTAAAAACTCTTAACTTTAATTTGGAATCCTAACCGATTCCTTTGTGTTCAATAAAAGCACGTATCAATCATTTAAACTTTCAACTTTCTTGAGCGTTAAAACTTTGTGTATTTGATTTTTTTTACTGGCACCTTTACGGGCTAACGGTTCACTGTTATAGACTGAGCAGCCTTACTATATATGTTAATGTCGGACCAAGGGAAAATATTATATTATTAGCACAGTTGAATTTCCAGAACACATGAATTCCACATACAATTTACATGAAATAGTACTACGTCTTATAACATCTTACATCTTACATTTTCAAATGATGCAATTCTATTTTGTTTTTATATTGTAACAATTTTGTATTTGAGTTATATGGTATTCTATGTCTGTGAGTTATATTATTTAATTGAATTATTTGTTTATATTGTAATATTAATGTATTTTTTATTTAATATATATACATAATTACTAATTATTGGTTAAGCCATTAATTTGAACCCAATGGCGAATGGTAACTGAGTCGTGTCGAAAATCAGATTAAAGTTTTTTTTTCACTTTCACTGTAATTCGAATCTCTGCTTTGAATGAAAGTTCGCATGAAAGTTTGGTTTCACTCTAACCACTGTACGACCCAGCCGATAACTTTAAAGAAAACATGTTTTAAGAATCTTGTTTGTACTGCATAACTTGTTTAGTTTTGACAGCTACCAGAATCAAAAATGTATAATAGAAAAGAGCCACTACTAAATTAAAAACAAATTTACCAACTTATTTCTTTTTTTTAAAAGGCTTTTAAAATGTCAGGATTACAAGGTTTTCGAGAAATACTTAAGTAAATCGCAAAAAAAAAAAAACTTTGTTTAGCAAATCGAAAGAATATCGATTACTTATGTTAAAATAATAAGTGGCACCTTGAAATGAAACTATTAAAGAGCACTGAAGTGTTCTTGAACTGAAATAACATGTTTAAAAGTAATTCAAAATAATCATATTTTTTTTTAGTTTATTATATTTTTCCTAGCTTTTATATTAGTTATGTAATCAGAAAAACTTTATTTAATAGACTTTTACAGTAGAGTAGTTATAGTATAATAGTAGAGTGCCGTCAAATACATTTTTTTCTAAAATATAGTTAGTTATAACAATTTTATAAAACTTCATTTAAAATTTTTAAGAATCAGTCAAATTCGAGGGTAATAATTTTAAAGTCTTGTAATACTCTTTCAATTACTTTTTTTTAACTTTAAAACTCTTTCAATTACTTTTTTCTAGATTCAACTTTATCAATTTTAATATCTAATATTAATTTAACTTAATAGCAATTAGCATTAGCAAAAATTATAATTGTTTCATCAAATCTTAAAGATGAAACAATTATAATTTTTTAACAACTTTCAACATACAAAGCACATATATTCAGTTGGATTATTAATTGAATATTTTGGAGGCACAACGAACGTTATAAAATTTTTAATAGAACATGCTAAATGTTGATTTCTTGTTTAATGAACGGGAAGCTTGAGCTAGAGATTTAAAACTCAAGAGGAGATGGTCCGAATATGCTGTAGTAGTTTATTTAATAAAAGAAATGCTAAAAATCCCAATAAGGAATATTTAAAAAACAAATCTAGTTACCAAAGCAAAATTAAACTTAAAATTCCTTAAATGCATAAAAAAATATTAAGAATTTTAATGTTCCATAGTTATGGTGAGTATTCATCTCCTGTATTGAAACCAATGAATATATTAAGATTGGATTAAACACATGGATTGAACAAAGGACTGTACCGTAGCATACACCGAGTTAAAAATCAGTACTTTCACCACATACTAATCTAAAAATTTATTTTCAATATCTTTTAATTTGCACGAATCTTTAGATTTTAAAATTTTTAAAATACTTTATTACAAATTAAAAATATTTTATTTTAAACGATTACAATACTATTTTTATATTGTACTATTTTTAATACTATTCTATATTAGAAAGAGAAAAAGAGTAAAAACAAAACATTATCTCCTACTCTAATTCATTCAAATTCAATTTTTTAAAATTATAAATATTATATAAATACATAATCATATATAGCAAACAAACAAGTCTTTAAAGGTCGTAAACAAAAGCGCACTGGTATAACACTAACAGATTAAGGAAAAAGAAGAAAGTTGTGGGCGGAAGTCAAATTAAAAGTTGTTGTAGAAGAAGCAAAAAAAAACAAAAAAAAATTAAATAAATAAAATAAAGCAAAAGAGGAAAAACAAAATCAGAAAATGAAAAAGAATTAACAATCAAATCAAACATACAACAAAACGACAAAATATAAAAGAACAAAAATTGTGATGTGATATGTAAAATCTACACACCATATCAGTTTTTCGTTTTTTTCTTTCATGTGTGTAAAAATGTTTTTTTACACAATCTCAAAAATTATTAAAAAAAGAACATTTGAACATATATATGTATGTTTATTTATAAACATACAATTTTATACACCTTTAATTAAGGTATTGAAACTTAAAACTTCCTAACTACAGTTTGGTTTAAAATGAAGATAGGATAAAAATGTTTGTAGGTCATATTATAGAACTAGAATTTAGATATCCATTTAGTGAACTTACATGGCTCTCGGGTGAAGTAATTTAAAAATTAAATTATTGAATAATACTTAAGTGTTTGTCTTCCTTTTGCCTCCTTTCGCCTTTTTCTTTTTGCTAAATACAAATTAAATTTCTCCGTTTTGCCCTACGAGATTTTGTTTGGGCAGATCCAATGCGTCTTCCCTCCTATAAAGCTAGCCTTCTTCTTATTAATATGAACTCCCTTTGGTGGCAGGCATAATATTTGTTCAGCAAATTATTTGCGGTAAAAGTAATTCACCCACTGTTCGTGAACAAATGAGGTTTAGGGAAAATTTGAATAATTTAAGATCGGTCGAGCTCTTTAACATCTCACACCATTCTACAGCCTACGGTAAATTCGAGCTGGTTTCGCATATGTTAAGAAAGACTAACCTAAGCTGTGAACTCTTTGATACTAACGTTAACAAATTAACATTGAGAGCCAGAATTTACGCGAGCATGAGTAGTTCTCGTAGATTGTATGACTGTATACGTAAATTAACTTGCTTGTTTGTAATGCTTGGCTTGGGTGGTGTTGGCATCGGTCTATAACGTTTATTTTTTTTTTTGTTAACATATATAATTTTTGGACTTGTTAATATACTTATTGGTTACTAATATTATTAAATTTATTTTGTAGTTTTTTATAGTAGAGTAGCATCATTTTACTATCACACTAACTCTTGTAAATGATAACTTTTCAGTTTATTGTGATGATTCACTAAGTGACCAACATTTACTGATACTTGATTTAAGCAATTATTTAATACAATAATACAAGAATTTATATGAATTCTACTGATAAACTTTGCTCTTGACCATGACTCTTAACTAATAACTACTCCATAGCAATAAAGTGATAATAAAATTGAACTGAAACATAACTTTTAATAAAATTGAAAACGATTCTGATAATTATACTTAGACAATCATATACAGAGTGCAGTGTTCTAAATTCAAGGAATCTAATTAATATATAGATAATATATTTAGTTTATTTTTAAATCGATATGGGGTTCAATGGTTACAAATCTGGATATAGCTAATTATTTTAACAAATAAGTTTACAGAAGAAATGTATTTGGATGTTGCAGATGCCAAGAGTATGTAGCAAATTTCTGTTTGTTGTCAATTATATTCAATTATTAATTATTTCTTAAGACTTGGATGAACTTCTTAAATCTATTTTTGAAAGCAAACACTAAGTACTTACTGTTATTTAAAATCAATTCCTTATATTCCATATTTCAATTTCATAGTTTTTGTTTAACTTCGAGGAATTATTGATCAAAAGGAAGAATAGGACAAATTAAATTATAAGACGTATAGAATTTATTATTATATGATTTAATAATCTTTAATTAAAAATAGATAACTGCTCAAAGAACTAACTCAGTTTATCTAATATTAAAAGTAGTTCAATTTGGATACAAAGTTTTTACCAAAATACTTCAGATAAGTACGTAATGGATTAACTTTCACATTATTGGGAATTTGCTTAATAACTACATAATTAGCAGTTTATAATTGGATATTTTATCAGAAATATTTAGATCAAATAATAACTTATCAAATAGAATTACTTAATTAGAACACTTCTAATACACCTCAAGGCGAACAATCAAAATAAATTTTCATTCAGAAATAAAAATTTTTAAAATTGATTTCCTAAAAATTAGACAATATTTAAGTTAGTAAATTTTTTTTTTAAAGCAAGACCATTATATTATACCTATATATATATTATATATATGTACCCTTATGAATGGTTTGTTACTATAAAATTAAATAAATATTTATGTATGTACAAGAATATTACAATTCATGAGATTTACCTTAAACAACAACAATCATTAACAGACAAACAAGCAAGCAAACAAACAGACAAACATAAAAGAAAAAAATACAAATATATACAAAATTGTTGTAATTACAACATTTTGCACATTTGTTTCTTCTTTTTAATTTAAATTTTTTGATGTTTTTTTTTACTTTAATAAAAAAAGCAACACCTGTCTATATGACTCTTAATTAAAAAATAATAATTAAGCATTAATATTACTGTAACTTTACTTATATTGTATAAAATTTAAAAGAAAATAAATACTTATTTGATATTTACTTAAAAGAATTTATAGAACCTTTTTTATTATCAGATTTCTTAAAGAAATTTCAATAAATTAAAAATAGATACCATGGTTACTTATTAAGTACAACATATTCCTTACAAGAAAGTTTTTAAATACTTATCAATTAAAAATAGAAAAAATTTAATAAAACTTATACCTATTTATAAACTATTTTATTTATATAAGTGTCACAATATATAAATAAATTTTAATATAAAAATAATATATGTATTTTATAAGTATACCAAAATAGCATGCATCCGGATTCCGGTTTTTTTTTTTTAATTTTCCATTAAAACTTCTGATACATCAGAATTTTCTTTAATTTTCTTTTTTGTTTTTTTTATAAATCCATTTTATATAAGTTTACTTTAATGCAATAAATATTAAGTTGAAATGCCATTTCTTATGGAAAGTCTGAAATTGAAATGAAAAAAAAAAAACAAATAAGAAAATAATACAAAAATATACAAATTATAAATTATATATCGTGATTTTGTTATACTAAAATAAAATATTATTTATAAAATCTATGTTTTTTGTTACTTGATTATATTTAAGTACATGGTTATTTAAAAAAAAATAATCAATAGATTTCATTTATAGATGTTATATTTTTATTTTAACTAACTATATTTATTAAATTTAAACTTTTACTTTAGTTTTTATAGGGTAATAAAATCTTACTTAACTAAGTATTTAGGGTCATTCTATTTTTTCTACTACAAGTCATTCTAATTATACATTTTTTAATAGCATAACATAGGAGTAACTTAGTACCCAATAAATTCACAATTCTTAAATTAAATTCTAATTTATCTTTTAAATGTCTAATTTTGCATAAAAGTCTAATTGAAGATCCTTTGGTAATAAGGATTGCTTAAAATTAATAACAAATCTCAAAACAAAATATTTAATTTTTTATACGAAGGTTCCTGCATATTCAGTTAATCAAAAATATTTAATTCTAATGGTAATTAAAATTTATTATAATCTAACTCTATTCATATTAATTTTTTTGTAAATATTGAAAAAAAACAATGGAATGTAAGTATAAGAAATTTTGCTCAACTTTAAGCATTCTGTAATATTGTGCACCAGCAGTTAGAAGTCTTAAACATAGATCATTAGACAAATACTTAAGTATTTTCCAATATAATGAACTTAAATTGCTTCCAATGATGCTTTTAGACCTCAACTGCGATCATACTAGTCGTGTCATTTTTTAAAAATCATTCGCAGTAAAATAAAAATCTCACCATCTTTAAAATAATGTTATTTTGAGTATTCAAAAATATTAAGATTGAGATGGTCCGGAGTCAGGGAAAATATATAAACAACCTTGTTTTTAGGGCTACAAATTTTAGAGATATATCGATATAACTTTAGAAATGATATGATTAGACAAATGATTCCCTTTTTACCCTACAGCCGTGATTTACGACAAACTGGATGTTATGAAAATACATTTATACTGGATTGTACAGACCAATCCAGCAAATTTTTGATTAGGATAGAAAAGATTGAAAGTAGTTTTTAAATTTAATATGTACTTATTTATAAAAATAATTTTGTATTGAAAGTTTTCGGATCACTTCAAACATAGAAAATTTTGGCAATTACTATAAATAAGTATGTTTTTGAACTTTTTGAAAATAATTATGAGTACGTTTACGTTATCTCTAAATAAAATATAAAGTATTATTTTTTGTTATTATTAAAATTATCTAGGTATAACAAATAATCTTTTTATCCCATATTATCAGTAAATGAAATTAGGTATCTTTAAGTATATATATATAAATTATTTATTAAATTTAATTAACAAATAAAAATATAAAATTTAAGTACCTCTTAAGTAGGATTACATATATTTGAAAACTGTATTACATTTTAATAAGTATTTCCAGAGAAAAATATTAACAATAACTAATACTTAACAGCCGTTAGAAATTTCATTACATATATAAAGATGTAATAGATAAATGTTAATTGATAAATAATAACCATACTTAGTTCCTAAATATTCGTATTCAATTAAGTTTTAAAAATTCAAATACTTATTTATTGAATATTTTTAATCCTTTTTCAGACCTTTATAATCCGTATTATTGCGAAAATTTTGTTTTACTCTACATACAAGTAAACATACAACTGAACAAATATACAAGATTGAATAAAATTTATGATGTTCTCATTCTCATTTTAGTTTTTCGTTAACTTTAAAAAAAAAAAATACACGATTTTTGAAAAATCAATACTTTAGTTAGATACTTTTATAAAAAAAAAAAAACTATTATACTTATAATATCAATTCAAATCACATCTCAATATAGATATGAAAAATAGTTTACAATTCAAAACAAAAAACCACATTCAATTGAATTTGTTTTATGTTTTGTATCTAAATCTAAATCTTTGAACTCAACATGCATATAATTTATTAAAATGTAACAAAATAATATAATGCAAAAAAAAAAAACAGTTCAAGGTAAAGAATTTCGCTACAAAATTTCAGAAAAAAAAAAAGATTTAATTTTAACATACAATTAAAACAGACATATGTATATCTATTATTTTATCATACAAATTTTAATTTTTACTATACCTATGCTATGTATGATTAAATACTGAATAAAAAGAAAAATATAAAAACAATTTATAATACAAGAAGCCGTACATAACATAAAAGTTTTTTTTTTTTAAAACAAAAAATAAGTCATCAAGTCTTAAAATATTGATTTGATTATAAAAAAGAAAAACAAAAACAGAACAAAACATTAATTTTTTTTTAGTGAAATCTCTTTTTTTATTATTATTTTACTTTTTATTTTCTTTAAATAAAGAAATTAAAAACATAAATAATATGGCATGAAATAAAATGATATGAGTGTATATAAAGTAATATAGTAAAAAAAAAAAAAATAGGTAGGTAGGTAGGTAGATTGCCTACCTTTTAGATAAAAATTGATAGATATATAAATAGTTAATTGTACAATATACAAATAGAATTTTTTTCAATTTTATTTTTTTATTATAAAATTGATTCAAGAATCTTTTGAATAAAAAAATCTTTTCGAATTCATTTTTTCTCTTGAAATGCTTTCTTAAATAGGTTCTTTCTTATTCAAATTCAGTTTCAACTGATAAACTTCATAATTCAAATCTTGAAAATTTATATTGTAGTTTTTATCTAAAAATAAAATTAAAAAATTCTATTAAATATTATTGTACATTTTATTTTTAACTAATTATAGATAGAACTTACATATGGGGACAACTTCTTCTAAAAAAATGTGCAATAGTGTTAATACTTAAAAAAAAAAAGTCATTGTTTTTGTTCTTGTTTTTCTTTTTCAACTTTCCTACTCATAATTGGAAAAAAAAAAAAAGCAATAATGCAATTTGCATAACAAAAAGAAAAAAAAAAACTAGTAAAACATCTTCGAAAGATTTTTATTATTTTTTTTTTTTGTTCAATGTATAAATTGCAAAAAAAAATTTTACTCACCTTTTTTGATCGTAAAAAGCCAATAAGTTCGAACAACTTGTTTATATATTTTAAATAGATTTTATTTTGTTTTTATTTTCTTATTTACTATTTAACTTTTTTTTTTCTTTTTATTTGTGTATAAAGTATTATTATTAACTTTTTAAATGCCTTTTATGGAATTTTATTTTTATTAATGATGAATATTTAATATATTTTTTTTTTCTTCTATGCTTGCTAATAATTTATTTTTGGTTTTTTTTTTTTATTTATTATTCACTAATTTTTATAACACTTCTTTTCTATAAACAATTTTTTTATTTAAATGTGGTTAAAATTAAAAAAAAAAAAACAGGGTATGATAATTAGTAAGTAGAAAAAAATGGCAAAAGGATTTATTGCTGCAATTTTAATATTGAAAGTTGAAATTTTAAGGCGGCACCTTTTTTTTTTTTTGGTTAATAATTCCAGTATTTAAAAAAGAAATTGAGATTTTTTATTTAAACACAAAACTATTCTAATCTATTTACAAAATATTTAATTTATATTCTTTTTTAAAAACTCTTATTTTGTATTTTCATTTTTTTTGGGATTTATTATTCTTTTCACATTTTGTATAAAATTTTCTATTAATAATTAAAAAAAAAAAAAATGCCGTCTTTATTTTAGTATATTTTCATTTTTATTTTTTTATTTTCACATATTTTTTTTTTTTTAAATTTTATTTCATTATTTCTTATTTTTATTTTTTTGAAATCCACTTCATCCTCAAATCGATTTTCGTTTTTTCTTGACTCTCTAACTTAAAATGACAAGTTCTTGAAAACTTCACACCAACACAAACTTACATCATAAAATGCAAAAAAAAAAAAAAAAAAAAAAAAGAATTAAAAAAACTATAAAAAAAATTATTATAAGAAAAAAAAAAAACACAACACTTCTCCTCTTTTTTTTTTTTTATGTTTCAATTTTAAACGAAATAATGGAAATTTATTTGTGAATTATATATAATTCTATATTAAATATTTAAAAAATTTCTTAATATATACTTTAATTTAACTGGAAATTTTATATTTTTTAATTAAAAACTTTAATTTTTTCAATTATTTTACTTATATACTAAATAGAAACAATAAAATAAAAAGGAAGATATTAGAAAAAATTTTCACTACTTCTCTTCTTGCTCGAGGCAAATTGACATTTGAGTATAAATTGAAGTTTTTGTTGTTTTTTTTTTATTTTTTCTGTATGTGCAATACTACCAACATAAGAAAAATAAAACGTCATTTGTGAATCGGTAAAATTCAGATTCATGCAAAGTACTAAATGTCAATTTCAAATAATTTACTGGTTTAAAGGCAGCAACGCACAACTGATGAGTAATGTCAGTGGAAAACTTTTGAATGTCATTAAGATGTTTATACACTATTTGGATAAGGTTGAAGATTTTTAAATTATATTCCGTTTAGGACTGTTTTGGCTGGTTTTTATGAAAAATTTTATATAGCTTTGAAATTTTGGAAAGAGTTAAATATAAAACTTAGCACAGCACAATTTTGACATTTAAAAATTTACATAAACTAATTTAATAATGTTAACATTTATATTTTAGGGTTTTTCAATACAAAGTTTCATTTTTAGTAAAAACTTACAAAAAAATAATAAAATTTAAATCGATTACAAGGAAATTTTGTTTAAAAACTCGTTCATAAAAATAAAATCAATGTCCAATATTAATATTTATTTTGTTTGCTTTTCAAAATTAAAAAACCCTGTCAAATGTCAATGAATTCATACAAAAATGTATTCTAGTATGTGAAATTAATTTTTAATATACAAACTTTTTGAGTAAGTATTAAAAATATCCACGATAATTATAACAAAAATATGTTAAAATAAGATACCTATTTTTGAAAATTTTCATGGAAAGTTTTTTTTTTATATTTGTCTCTTTCACTTTTTATATTTGTCTTTTTCACCCACACAGAAAATTTTTGTATCTTTTCTTATTCTCTAACATTTTCGTAGACTTATCAGTCTAATGCAGTGATGTTATAGCATCGTATTTATCGTATTTTGTACGAAATTCAAAGGCAAAATACGATGTACGATTTTTAGTCTTATTTTGAGAAAAAAATACGATTTTGACTCAAACATAAAAAATTTTATTTGTAATTTAACATGCAATGTTTTTTTGTTTCATAATTTTTTTCAAATTTTTAACCACAAAAAAATGTTTTAATTTTTAAATTTCTAAAACTTGCCTAACGCAACACTACATGAACTTTTTTAATATAGCATATGCCAATAATCTAAATTTCAAATTTTGAATTCCGTGTAGTAATACTTTACCTAATATGTTTGTAGTAACACAACATAGAATTACTAGTACTAGAATGGCAATAGAGAAAAAATTTTCAGACAAATTTCAAAATTTGGTACGTGTACCGTTTGTATTTATTTACTAGTTTCTCCGCGATTCATTTCATTTTGAAAGTGAAATATAAAAGAAACTTTTAGTACGATTTAAGTAAGATTTCAAAGTTAAAAGTAAATGAAAACAAATTATAAAATATTATATTCCAAAAATTTGTGTGTTGTTGTGCTTTTTGAAGTTTTTTTTAAAAAACATTAAATTAAATAAAGGATTATTAAGATGGGAAGAAAGTGTTGCTTAAAGATTTTTTTTATTTCTTGAGGTTTTACAAATATCAGCCGATTTTTTTAAAATTATTTTAAAGGTATTTTCCTTTTGATTTTTGCTTTCCATTTTTCATTATTATTAAGTGACCGTTCTGTAAATTTACCAAAACATAGTATATTTTCGAATAGAATCAATTTGAAAATCATATTGTAATGCTAAATTTTTTAAATAATAAGTAAAATTTTGATTGAATAAAAAAAGGGTAAAGAAAACATGTTTAATTTTTTATTCGGAAACGTTAAGTTATTTGAAACAGAAATCAAAACTCTCCTTACGGTTAACATAAATGTAGATTTCATATTTGCAAAAGGTTCGTTCATATTTAAAAATAGCTAAAAATGTTTATATATTCACAAGATTATAAATACTTTTTGTTTTGTTCAAAAAATTATGATTTGTTTTTGATTTACTTATTTTCATTTCTACGATGAATAAATACCTTAAGATAAATCAAAACAGATATGTAAGTTAATTAAAATTAAACTAAAAATATACTTGTTGGAGATTCCATTATTTTTAAAAATAATTTACTGCAATTTCTTCTAATATTATTCAAATTTTTTTCTTGATGTTTTGTTCAATTATATATTTAATATTAAAAAGTAAATATTTAAAATAAAAGTAAATTAAATTAAATAGTAAAAATCTTTATTCGAAATAACTTACAATATACAAACTGCCCAATCCTAATGAGAAACTGCCTAATAAACATTCTCATTTACTCAAATTTAAGCAATGACAGATGAAGTAGCCGTACCATTTGTATACGCATACGAAATTGCATATGTATTTTTTTGTCTGAATACCTCAGGATAAGAAATCACATTAGAAGAAAAGAGTCGGGAACATTCTTTTGCCATTCTAGAACTAGTAATTCTATGTAACACAAGCATATTATATTAGGTAAATTATTATATACATATCATATCCATATCTATATATGCTTGTATTGTTTTTGTTTAGAATAATATGTAATGGTTACATTACAAGTCACAATAGAACTTGTATATAATAAATTTTCTAAATTTTTTGAGCTCTTGAAGAATATTTTTTTTTCCAGTAAATTTTTCAAATTTGTATGTACTTATACATTGATGTTCTGAATTGTCAAATTAAGATTTTATTTAGAAATTGAAGGATATTTTAATAATATTATTTATAAATATAAATACAAAGTATTTACTTATAAATAACATTATTAAAAATATATTACTTATACAAATATTAAATGTACAATTAATGAAGTAGAATTTTTTAAAGTAAAAGGAATCTTAATTTTTATGCGAAGAAAGGAATGAAAACTCGTAAACAGAAGAATGTAGCGAAAGGAGAGTAGACTATATCATAAAAAAAATCCTTTTCAGATGTACATTTTCGCCATTCATAAAATATAATAATAGTATTAGTAGGTATGAAAAATGTGTAAAATACTTTTTTATTTAATAAACTTAACTAGGTATATCATAAAAAAAAATTCAAAATACTTTTTTATTTAATAAACTTAACTATATTATAAAAAAAAATCCTTTTCAGGTGTACATCTTCGCCATTCATTTCTTAACTCCCCTCCTCTTTTTATACAACGTCAATATCATTTGACAAAAAATTTTTATATATATATTATGAATTCTATAATTAGATGAAAATGTAATACTGCATAGTGTTGTTGACAGTTATGGATGTATTAATTGTACTTGTGGCCTTACGTTTCTGAAGAGTATAGTGTAGCCATTGCAAAGTAAAAAATACGATAAATACGATTTTGACACGATTTAGTGTACGATTTGAAAAAAAAATTTATAACAACACTGGTCTAATGAAAACCAGCCTTCAATAAATAAATCATAAATATCTTAATATTTCTGAAATCAGGTAACGATGAAAATTTAAAAATAAATTACAGCCGCGATTTACTACACAAAGTGGATGTTATAAAAATATATTTATATATACTAGATTGGTCTGTACGGATAAAAGGGAAATCAATTGTGTGATCGTATCATTTCTAAAGTTATATATCGATATATCTCTAAAAATATTTGCCCTACAAACAAAGTTATAATTTTCCTGACTCCTGACCATCTCAATCTTAAAATTGAAGTATCATATATGAAAATAGAGCTAACAGTTTTTGCGCTTTATTAAAATAAAAATTAGGGTTAATGATGCATAGATAAATTTAACTTGTTTTATTATAAACCTCTCTTTTTTTAATTTTGTATTCCTCTATATTTGGAAAATATTTCCAGTTCACTTAAGAGTTTCAGATAGCGAAGTTTGACCGTATATAAAATTAATTAATAAATGTATATTTATTTAAAGATTTTTTGATAAAATTATTTTTTAATGTTTGATAATTTATTTATTTATTTGTAATTAGTACCAGAACAATAGTAAATACTGCCTGATATTATAGCTTATTTGGCATTTGGACTTCTTAAATTAAACACTTTCTATTTATTTATAATTTATAATATTAATTATTCTGTTTATATTATATATTTATATATTTCAATTATATTTAGTCTCAACATTTCTTTATTAAATAAAAATTTTAAAAAATTTTACAAATTTAATTCCATTAAGCAATTTTATTACATATAACTAAAAATAACCGTCAAAACAAGTTAAAGTATCATAATTTATCTAATTATTTGTAAAAAAAATAGTTTAAATAAAAAAATATTATCAAAAACATTTTGTCTTATCAGTATATTTATCAATTAATAGTTGTTAACTTACATTTTGTCATATCACTTTCACTTATCAGCATATTTATCAATTGACAAACGATAGCTTGTCAGATATCAATGTTTTTACTGTCAGTTGTAAATTTTTGATAAATGATTTATGATCAAATTGAAATATTAAGTGATACAATTATTGATTATTAATATTCTATTACTTTAATTATTCTGAAAATTTTCTGAAATTTTATTGCATTTAAAATTTTGTTGATTTTTTTAATTCGTAAAAAGAAAAATAAACTTAATAATGACGAAAGTTGTTAGTAATAAAAAACAATTATGTAGACTGGTTGAATTAATGGAAAAAAATCCAGATGTAGCCAAAGCTCTCTGCCCAAAACAGATTGCTCAAAATAAATGGAAAGAGTTAGCAAAGGAGCTGAATCTTTTAGGGCCTCCAGAACGAGAATGGTTTAAATGGCTAAGGGTATTTACAATTATTTTTAATAATTTAATGTAAAAAGATTTTTAGTAAAAAACAAATTGTGTATTTAGGTTTGGAGTGATATAAAAGTCAAAGTTAAGAAAAAACAATTACAAAATAGATTTTTAAAGAACAAAGTTGAAGAAGGACCGCATAGATTACAACATTTATCTGCTTCAGAGGAAGCAGTAGTAAGATTATTAGAGTTGGACATATATAGTAATTCATCAAAGAAAGAACAAGATTCCGAGGATGATATTGAAGAAGTCGTTGAAGGTAATTCACAAAATAATATCAGTCAAAATAATGAAAAATTAGAAGATGATAAAGCAATTGATGATATGGAGGAAACAATACAGAAGAAAAAGTCAAAAATCGGCAACCAAGCACTTGTCTTATTGGAACAACAAACTAATGAACAGAAACAGTTTTACGATCAAATTAATACGGTTCTCGGTGATATAAAAAAAAGTACTAAAATTACTGAATTATATACAAAAAAAATATTCAAATTAAAAGAATATAAATGTAAAGAATTATTAAAAATTAAAAAAAAAAAATTGCAAATTTATAAACGATTTGTAGAAAACAAAATAGGAAAGGAAATATAAAATTAAAATGTTTTAGTTCGATTTTTATACAAAATAAATTTTTTAAACTTTTCTAATTATTGTATATATAAAATGTTATACATAACTTTGATTAGATAATAAAAGTACCGTTTTAATTTTCATAATTTTGATTGGCACAATCTTAATATTTGATTTATTTTGTTTTAACATATAAGTAACATATTTTAACTCAGATTAAATGAAACCTTAATAAACGAAGCGATACAGAGTCAAAACTATACCACTCCTTTAAATTGAAGGGATCTCCAACTCTTCGATTTCTTTACCATTTACCAATGCAATGTTTCTATTTTCTTACAATAAATAATAAACAAATAAGGATAGTTGAATTATAAATTGTTAAAAATAATTATTTATTCTCTATAATTTCTTTTATTAAATAACTTTTTTTTATAGTTTATATAGAGGCAGTCTACAGCTAAGATTCTTTAAATTTATTTTCCTTATAAAGTTCAAAGTGTAAAGCAAATACAAAAAATTTTTGCAAATATAATTAATTAACTTTTTTCTCATCTTTAACTTTAGCTGGACCTTCTTCTTTAAAGTGTAAAAATACAATTGAAAATATGAAAACTCCAATCATCATTGAGAATGCACTTGTATAGTATGGATATGCACTTGGGATGAAACGTTCATATTCAGTATGTTCCAAAGGACGGACCGACACCTGAAAAGCAAATTAAATTATTTAAATTACTAAAAGTTTTTTTTGAAAAAATTAAATCACAAACCTGAGTTCCACTGTACAAATGAGTATAACCGACACGATCATAATCAACTTTAAATTGATAAACACCATATACATCGGGTATTTTAAATTTAGCTTGATAATGTCCATTACCAACAGATTTTAATGTTGTTCTAACAAATGGATCAATACGTACAAATTCTAATTGAACATCATTAGCTTGGTATGGTTTCCATTCTCCATTTTCCAATTGTTCAATTGAAATTGAATAAACAACTGGGTCAGTAATTGTATAGGATTGTGGTGGTTCAGTTTCACCTTCTTTATGATGAGAAACTCCAGCTACTCTTAAGCGGCCAGTTTCACCGAATACCCATTTACAAATTGATGTTGCTACTAATTGATTACCAGATTTAGCATAAACCTTATTGGATTGAGCATTTTGAACGGATGCTGTGAATGCTTCATCAGAAAAGAAATGTAATGATCCAGAAAATACTACACGGGCATTATTCCGAGCTTGCAAAGCTGCAATCAATAATGTTCCTTTACCAACAGCATGAGGATATTCTTTAATTGGATTTTCAGGAATATAACTATATGCTGAACTTTCAGCTGTCAATAATTGCAATACTAATGGGTTTTCTTTATCGGCCAATAATCCGGTACCCTTGTACAATAATGGATTTACATCACGTTTTCCAACAATAATTTCTGAATCAATAAGATTTTTACCATTTGCCAAAATGGTTGTATGATCACCAGTATCAGAAATATCATAATTTAAATGATCAATTACAGATGCACCATCTTCATCAACTTCAAAACCACATTCTGATGCAAATTCTCTGAGTGCATCACCGGAATTTGTACTTCCAGCAATTAAAACATTACCACCATCATCAACATATTGAGTTAATTTTTCAGTACTTAAATCTCCACCAAATTCTTCAACTGATGGTGCAAAAATAATAACATTTTGATATAAATATTCTCCATATTTTGATAAAACAATTGAAGCATCGTCGGCCAATTTAAAAGTTAATTTATAACCTCTATCTGGAAATTTTAAGATAAGAATGGAATATGTAGTGTTTTTATACACGTCATTTTTTTTTTTTTTTTGACTTACCTTGTAATGATTTAAAAAATATGGAATGTGTTTCACGAATTGCTAAATTATCTAACAAAACTAAAATATCTTTATTTGCTGTTGTTTGCTCAGCACAACAAACAATTGCTAACAATGAAATTAATGATAATTTTAATAACATTTTTGTTTGAAAACTGTTTTCTAGGCGGAAAATTAGAAATTTGAAAACTAATTATTAAAAAAATCCACTCGACCACGGTTCAATCAATACAATACTACTACAATACCGGTTGTTGCTTGTTCCTACATACAATACATGCATATAACAAAAAATGTCAAATGTCAAAAATTTAATTCTTTCAGTTGGTTGCATTGAAATTTGAGTAGTTTGAATTACATGTACATTACACAGTCTAAAATATTTGTCGTGACTTTGAAAATAAAATTAATCATCGATTTTAGTAAAAATAATAAGATGTTTTATTTTAAGAATTTTAGAATAATAAAAATTCTCTTAAAAGTTCATTTGTTTTGCTAAAACTTTCTTTTAAAACAAAATTTTTTTTTCCGCCATCTGTACAAGAAGTTAATTTTTAAAATACTATTTTTTTAATTAAATTTGTTGTTTCATTTTTAATAAAGATCACATTGATGTTTTACTGAATTTCATTACAGGAAAATATTAACATTAAATTCATAAATCAATAAAAATATAACTTACTTATTATTTGAAGCATATTTTAACACATAAGTGCGAAAAATAAATAAAGATAGATATTCTATATAAATTGTACGTAGATTATTTGTTGGTTTTTTTTTTGGATTTTTAAATTAAAATTTGTTTTTTAAATTAAAATACAATAGGAAATAAAACTTTAAATTCTAAAAATTTGTAAATTTTAAAAAATTGATTTTTAAGAAGAAAACATTAAAACAATTATTAAAAAGTTAATTCGATTATTTTCATTCAATTAATTAAAAAATGACAAGCAATTAAATTGAAATATAAAATCAATTTTAGTTAAAAATGTTTTTATTATTATAAATGGATTTGAAAATATTTTATTAATAAATTTATATTAGAAGTTAATGTTTTTTCAGTATTTATTTAGGTGAAACTAAAATTTATTAGTAAATACATACTTTTTAATTATTATCTGAAATAAATTTATTAATATGCATAATATTTAATATAATATATGACATTTACAGCATGCCCAATTAATCAAAATTCACAAGAAAATATTGGAAAATGTATAAATTATTATATTATATAAAATTAAGGGGTCTGGGTGATGTATTGTGAAAGTTTTCGGATTTTTAACCGGTGCAGTGCGGATTCGATTCGGAAATTTACAAATCATAAAATATTTAATTGAAAGAAAATTATAATTTTTAATTACAAAATCCCCTTGGTGACACAAATATAATTTAAATACCTATAAAATATATAACATAAACAAAATAAATATAATATTACTTATAAATTAATAGAAAGTATTGGAATCGTGTTGCATAATGGGTCGTAAGGGTTAGGTGTTAGGATTTTATAGGTTATATTCCCCATATAAAAAAACATCAACAACCCCAATAATATGAAATTATTTTGTAAAAGGTTTAACATATTTTTATTTTATTAATATTCTATTTGTTTTTAGGTCATATGATAGCTGCAACTTTGACAGTTTTTTAAATTTGTCGAAATCAAATGTAAATATTCTAAGATTAAATAAAAGGTTTGTAATCTCTGTATCATTTTCAATTTTTTTAAGCGCTATTAGTTCAACTGTTAGGCTAACAAGCCTGTCTATTCCATAGGTAAACGTTGGAACTGGGGGTCATATAATATTCGTATTATTAGAATTAATCTTAATGAATTCCACATACAATTTAAACATGAGATAGTACTAGGCCTTATAGTAGAAACGTCTTAGCTTTTAATAAGATAGAATTCTTTTTTGGTTTATTGTATTAGAGTTATATGGTATATCTGTGAGTTATATTATTCAATTAAATTATTTGTTTATATTGTTATATTAATGAATTTTTTACTACAGATATATAATTAGTAATTATTGATTAAGTCATTAATTTTAACCCAATGGCGAATGTAGCTGACTCAAGTCGAAAACAAGAAAAGTTTTTTTTTCACTTTCGCGGGGATTCGAGCCCGGGCCTTTCGCATGAAAGATCGGCACTCTAACTACTGTCCCACCCGGCTGTCAATTTTTTGTAGTTTAACTCTAATAAAGTTATTTACTTAAATACATAAATTGTTGTACATTAAAATGTTAAATGTTGGATATTATCTATGCTATTACACATATTATGAATAAATAAATAAAATATAATATAGTTATGATCAAATTCCAATTTTCTTTTAATTTATTCAGACTCAGCTGTCCTTCTCAGCAGGACATTTTGTTAAAGTAGGTATTTCATATTATTTTTTTTGATATAGAAAATACAATGAGTTTCATAAAATTGTATACAGTAGCTATATCACACTCATCACTTTTTATTATTATTATTAATATTGCCAAAATTTTTATTTTTTTTTCTTTTTTCAAAATAAAAATTTTTGATTCTAAAATAAGAAAAAAAAAAATAAAAATTGAAAAATTTGAATTTTGATTATATGTATATAATAAAAAAAAACGTTTCAATGGCGAAAGTAATTTAAAAATTAATAAAACTAGTGATAAATTTTAATAACATAAAGAAAAAAATTTACATAAGTTTAAGCTACAACAATGATGATAACAATGATTATTGATTCTTTTACTGTCGGAAGAAAAAACCAGATAAGATAAAAAAAAAAAAAAAAAATTAAAAATTTTTTCGTAATCGGGAAATCCATAGTGACGATAGCGTAAAATGTGTCTTCTCATTATCCAACTTTTATTAGCGTAATTTATCCAGATAAATATAATATAAAAGAATTTAAAAAAAAAAAAAAAATATTTCAAAAATTTAAATTTCAAAAGTTAACTATCTTTATATTTTTCTTTTTATTAATTTCAAAATTTATTTTATTTTTTTTTTTATTATGTTTTTGCATATTTTATTTGTAGAACAATATAGTGTCTGGCTTAAGTGTTTATGACTCATTGAAAATATTTTTGTAAAAAAATAGCCAACAGGTTAAAAAAAAACAATATTGAATTTTAGCGCCAAATCTCCCTGATAACCCAGAGGTAGTGCAGGAGTACTGAATGGAAGTACCGTGATCGGATTATTGCCCACACGAAAATTGCCCACAAAAAATAATTTATAAAACAGAATTGCCGCTTTTTCCAGAATATTTAATATTTTATTTTAAATCACTAATAGATTATCTCCTAGATAGAATATAATTTTTGATTTTTTCTCTATTTATTTTAATTTAATTTTTATATTTAATTCAATTTTCTGTGGGCAATTTTCGTGTGGGCATTTTTCGTGTAAGCAATAATCATCGAATCGGAAGTACAGCTTTACACTAATACATGGAAAGTTTTTCTACTTCCTTTTAGTACTTTTTTAGTACTATTTCAGTGGTGAATGGAAGTAGTTTTTTAGCACTTTTTCAGGGGTGAATGAAAGTAGTTTTCCATTTCAGTACTTTTACAGTGGTGAATGGAAGTAGTTTTACAGCACTGTTTCACTGGTGAATGAAAGTAGTTTTGCAGTATTTTTTCAGTGGTGAATGGAAGTAGTTTTACAGCACTTCTTCAGTGGTTAATGGAAGTAGATTTACAGCACTTTTTCAGTGGTGATTGGAAGTAGTTTTCCAGTACTTTGTCAGTGGTGAATGAAAGTAGTTTTCATTCCAGTACTTTTATAGTGGTGAATGAAAGTAGTTTTAAAGCAATTTTTCAGTACTTTTTCAGTCTTGAATGTAAGTAGTTTTTCAGCACTTTTTCAGTAGTGAATGAAAGTAGTTTTTTAGTACTTTTTCAGTGGTGAATATCAGTAGTTTTCTCAGTTCTGTTTCAGTTAAAAACTAATATTAATTTTGCTAAAAATTATTAGAACAATTAAACAGACTAGGTATACCTATTTGGTATTTTTTTTTTCTGTAAAAATTTTTTAACACATAAATTTAATAATAACAACTTCCCGCCATTTAAGTTTTAACTCCAATTAAACTTAATTACTAATGATGAAATAAAGTAACATTCTATTAGGCATAAAAAGAGAGTAACTATTCTATATTGTTGTTTCATTAATTTCGGAGTTATTCACTACTTCTTCAGTACTGAATAATCATCATTTAAAATTACCTATACCAAAAATTTTTTTTATTTTATCAAAATGGCAAAATTCATTTGTATAAGGTCGTAACTGCTGAACTCAGGTTTTCAGGGCCTATGATTATTAAGTGGCGGTATATAAAGGGATTTTATTATATGTATCTTAATTATATTGGGAACACTTATTTACGGAGCTTCATTTACTTATTTAAAGTTACGGTTGCATCTCAAAATGGTGAACTTATAACTTTTGAACCCTCGACTCTCATAGCTTCTAATAGCTCAATATTAGAAATACACACAACTTTAAAGTATTTATATGTTAACACTTAAAATTCGAACTTCACTTAAATTCACAATGTTCTAATTTTAAACATTTGGTAGAAACGGAAGGTTCAAAATTTTTGTTTAACTAACTGACGAATTACGAAGAATGTTTTAATTAAGAAAAAATAGAATTAAATTTTTATTATAATTTAATTATTAAATAAACAAATTTTTATTTTCTATATAAATATAAAACCTGATAAAACATTTGAACTGTACTATAAAAAAATCTAATTCTAAGCGTATATAATCTTTTTCATTTAAACTGTTATTATTCTAAAAATGTACTTTATTAGTCATACAAACAAATGTTTTAATTCTTCTTTATATTTTTTATTTACCCTTAAACATGATCATAATAACATAATAATAGATTTTAATTAATGAGCTACTTGTACTTAAATGACGTCTAAAAAATTTCTAAGCACGTTAACAAAAAAAAAAATATATATATATATATATATTTTTTTCACACGAAATACAATTGTTAAAAAAAATTAAATAAAAAATTTATTTTGTATTTCAAAGTAAAAGATAATTAATAATTAGAGTAAATAAATCAATTGTAGTATAGGAAATTCAAATAATCACAGAAAAAATGTATGTGTATATTTTTTTAATAAGTATCTAATTTATTTTAAAATTAGAGTTTGATTTAAATTATAGTTAATATATATTTTCCATTGTAAATTATTCTAAAACTTTGTAATACATTGAAAGAGCTTCTATTTTTGATCTTCTTCCGTTTAGAATGTATGAACGCTCTCTAACAACATTTATACAATCAGTTCGCTCTTAATTTTTTTTTTTTTTTACGAGGGAATGGAAAGCTCGAAAGTTACCCATTGAAACTTTGCGACATTTCTTTGGGTAGTATGCGATTTTAACACACCAACATCATACTCTTTTTTCAAACTTTAGAAGGGAACCTCGGATACAAATGTACAGTTTGGTTGCAGGGATGAAGATATGGAAGGGTTTGGGATTATAAATCGTACATATATACATTATCAACTTTGGGGAATTTCCATAATCCGTGTTACGCCATCTAGCTAGCTTAATTGTGTAGGGATGAGCATCAGTTGCCCTCCCTGTTTCTTGTTGGAAAATCTTGAATGGAGGCATAAGTTGTTTAGTTTCTTTATAACAGGTGTTAGTCACTTATACAAGTGTTAGTCACTACAAGATATCTATAAAAAAAGGTTGGCTCACTAACTGTACGACGATGGCTGAGTGGAGTGAGCGTTGAGGTAACACTGGGATTATTTATAAGACGAAAAGCTCTATTTTGCACTTTAATGAGATAACCCAGCGCCGTAATGGGAGCACCAGTCCAAATGTGTGCATTATAACCCATTTTCGGACTAATATAAGTTTTACAGATGTTAAGGAAATGAAAGATAGGAGAAGTAAGTTTTGCAGCGATACAATAAACCCAAACACTTAGCAGCGTCCTTAACTACTCTAAAAATATGATTTGACCAAGTCATCTCTAAAATATTCAAGTCTGCCGTGTGATGCAAAGCTTCTCCTTGAAATGAAAGATTGGGAATAGTTGTTGCTATATTTCCCAAGATTAGCTATCTTTCCCTACTATAACCTCAATTTCGGATTTTAACTAAACCTTTGTTTAATACCCTTATAATAAAATTTTTTGCTGTTGAACGACCTGCTTCATTTTCTAATCATAATGAATCCCAGTAATGTATTGTTTATTAATAAATAAATATAAATCGCCTAGAAGTATGCAATCTTTGTTAAATCTCTTTTTAAAAAAAAAAAATAATTCAAAGTTTTTAAGCCTAAGGCCTTAACCTACGGGTTTTTTCATTTATTATTTTTAAAATGTATAATAATTTGGCAAAATAACTAATAATCAAGTTTAAATTATGTTTTCGAGCAATCATTTATACAATTAAGTGAATTGAAAATATATACTTAACCAAAGTATAAATACTTTAGCTTGAAAGACAATGCAATTAGATAATCAAATGTTTTAATGAACTTTCATTATATTTAAATCAAGTAATTCATTCACATTGCACCATTTACATCCATGTAAATGTGTATATGTATATGTATATTGAAGGTCAATGTTAAAATTTTATAAAATTTTACCACATAAATTTCAAAAAAATTTTTTATTTTCAAATTATTAAAATATTTAATTTTCGAAAACAAGTATATTTAAAATTTTTGATAATAGAAAGAACCACACCCCATTTTTATTTAGAAATTCCCTTAATAATTCAAAAAATTTTGAATAAAAGATTTTACTATAAAATTCCAAAAAAAACAAAAGCTATTTACAGTAGCCGCACAAAGAAATTTGACTTTAATTGATTTTAATATGCACAATATGAATGGCGGCACATTTTTTTTATTTTATTTGAAAGTGTTTATTTATATTTATGAAATATTTATTTATTTTTATGTATTTATATCTGATCTCAATAAAGCTGAGTGAGTCAACTTTTACTTCTCAGGTGTGGGAGGCATATTTATTTTATATTATGTTATAAATTAAGATATAAATTATAAATTAATTTTTTAGTATTAAATATGATGTGACAAGAGTTTGAACCAGAGAAACTTCGATTGAAAGGCCGCCGTTCTAACCACTATACGTCATCTGTCACATATTTATGTAACACATTTGAAAACTATCATGAGAGTTTCAATCTTTATTTTGAACACTTATGCTTTTGTATTTCGGAAATAAGTCGCTCAATTCTTATTCGATTCATTTAGAACTTTTTCACTCAATTCTATCACTCAATTTCATCACTCAATTTCATTGTTGAACTTTTTTTCTTATTTTTAACTTATTTAATTTTATTTATTTACTTGTCACACTTAAGACGGCAAGTCTTTTAAGTGTGTAATGAAATGATTTGAGATATACAAATGATTAAAAACTTATTCAAGACTTTCTTATGAAATATTTCTCTCAACCTACAGTAAACCTCTTGGAGTTAAACATTTTAGAGGAATAAAATTCGATAAGGAATTTCAAAGAGCATATATCGAGTATCTTAACCAAATAAAAAAGGCAACGCAAGAAGTACAAAACCAATTTGTCAAGTAGATATAATGGACCTAAGTTTTTAAAATTTTGTTTTACGAAACAGATGAATCTAAAAGTAAAGGAAGTTTTCAAAAGGGAAAACCAAATACAGTTTTACCCTCATCTCTTAGTCCATCATATTTACGCTTTTAGTCACGAAACGTGTGCAAGCATTAAAAATCTGCATATAACATTGCATTAAGTGATATCTGCGGCATAATTAGCGCTTGTACCAAACCTTTCTTTCCTTTCTTTTTTATCCATTTCCAATTAGATTTTTGTTGAAAATCACCTATGGATTACGGACTATCTCTACATATTTAATGCTTAATTAATCTTTCTCGATAGACCACCATATAGCTTCTAGTTTAGATTCATTAAATTTGAGCCCATTAGCCCAGCCCAGTTTTGGCAATAATCTTTTAGTTTTAATTGACGAAATTGTATTCATCACAATAGCTCTCCAGTATTTTAAAACTTTAAAGGCTTGTAAATAAATATACCTACACCTTCATCTTTGCGTGTTTTCCTGCATGAAAATCATTTGTGTAATTAATTTTTAATATTAGTTAAAGTTGCGCAGGAATTAGTGAATTAGTGCAGGTTCAAATTCTTCAAGCCATGTTTCGGTAATTAAAACTAAGTGTATTTTAAATTTTAATCCATCCAATAAAAGTGAAACATCTTTGAACATTTTTATTTTTTATACTGAATGATATAACTTCTTTTAAGATCTCTACCTTTTTTGAATATAACAAACTCAAATAATGTGAAAATGGTTTGCTGATGAATATTCCATTCTTTGCTGTTGCTGACCTTTTGTTTTGTGCTTCATAAGTTGATTCACATATTTAATTCGACACTTTGAATCATTTTTCAGATTTTCATCCAATTTACTTCCGTTACGCACAACTCAACTTCGTTGAAAATTTTGATCACTTATATCTTAAAAACTGTTTAAGTTAAACACGAAAATTTTAAGAGGAGTAAGTTCCTTAATACTTTTACTCCTAAAGATTCAACGAGGTGCTTTAGGAATACGAGCAGTTTCGACGGCATGAGGTGTAAGGGTGATTGGACCTTCTAACAACAAGGGAGTCCTTGAAAATAAGTTGGAACATTTAAGAAAATATTGTTTTGTCGACCACCATTTAGAAGTTATAACGGTAAAAATTTTGAACCTTGAAAGCAACCGCAAAAATTTCTTGAAGTAATACAAGAAAATTTAAAAACGTTGTATTTTGACATATGCAATCAAACTCGACAAAAGGTTCGAAGTTTTGATGAAGACCTTTTTTTGTTCTATATGAGTATTTTATATCATCATCTTTCACATTAATTTCCATTAATTCAGTAAAAACTGTTTTAGCAATGTGCTCTGCAGACTTATTAGGAATTTCTTTAATTTCAGTCATTTAATCGACTCTTTCCTTAAGCAATTTATTCTAAATTTTTAAATCTATATATTTTCACCTAATTTAGGAGACTATTTTATCTTTTAATTTCTTAACTTCACTTTTTAAATTTGAAAATTTTTTTTCTTGTGAATTTATTTTTCATAATATTCCATTCAATTTGACTGTTTTGAATTCCATTACTGCTTCGCTATCACCATCATCATTTTTATTACCTGTGATCAATAAGTTTCTTGTTGAATTATTCATGGTAGCGTTGTTTATTGTTGATCGCCTTATTTCTCGGGCTGTACAATTTCGTCAGATCCATAGTTTTGTATCATCCTCTAGACTAGATATTCATTAAATTCTTCATCTGATATACCAGGACAATAATTATGGAACCATTTAATACATTTACCATTACACGGTATATTTTTCGTTTTTTTATTAAAATTTTTACAATTTATTACCTAACTGCTTGTCATTGTGACATATTTTAGAATTATGTCTTATTGGATTTAATTGAATTGGTCGCTTTAATTCAAAAAGCCTTAGTACTATTTATACTTTAGTGATGATCTTATTAAATCAAATTTAAATTCAATAATAGAACGTATATATTGGATAAATTTCAAAGCATCATACAATGTGTATGTGTTTTAATTATAACTGTTTGGAATAAGAATTTGATTATATTAAAATTACATATACCATAGAAGACGATTACATAGTACAATAATAACCTCACAATTAAAATTTAAAGTTATTATTACTCTTGGCGATTTCATAGACTCTTTCTTACTTTTTCTTGCAATAATTTTGTATATATATATTTATCGGCTGGGTGGCACAGTGGTTAGAGTGCCGACCTTTCATGGGAAAGGCCCGGGTTCGAATACCAGTGAAAGTGAAAAATCTGGTTTTTCAATTAAACTCAGCTACCATTCTCCATTGGGTTCAAATTAATGGCTTAATCAATAATTATATATCTTTAATAAAAAATACATTAATATAACAATATAAACAAATATAAAATATAAACAAATAATTTAATTGAATTATACAACTCACAGATATAGCATACCGTACAATTCAAATACAAAATATGATATAAACAAAAATAGAATTTTATCTATTGAAAATCTAAGGGTGCGTTTATGTTGGAGCTGTGATAAGAGCGTCGATAAGAGCATAGCGTAGAAAACTAAATACATATTTTAAATAGAGGTGTTTATGTTGGAGCATCGCTTTGATAAACGATAAGAGCATAGAAAACTCTTTATTCCATTTGTTATTTTAATTTTTAAATTTTTTCTTTAATACAAAATGTCAAGCTCAATTCTTTTTTTTTGTTCGTAAAATAATTTTGTTTTTTATTTTTTATAATTATAGAATAACTTTTAAAAAAATATAATGTAATTTCTTTTCATTTTAATATTATTTTATTATTACTTTCAAATAAATTAATAATTATAATTATGCTTTATTATTATATTTAATTCTTAAAAGTTTTTTAATTTAATTTTCTTTTTTTTACCAGATAATTCTAAAACAATCATAAATAATATTATGTTTTTATTTTACATCGCTTTTATCGAAGCTTCAATACAAACATTGTATAAGAACATAGCTTTTTCTATGCTTTTATCGATGCTCTCATCGACGCACTTATCACTTATCGCAGCTCCAACAAAAACGAAACCTTAGACATTTCTACATGTTATAAAACGTAGTACTATCTCATTTTTAAATTGTATGTGGAATTCATTTGATCAGTTCTAATATATGAACATATCTCCCCATGTTTCGACAGGCTCAGTTATAGTCAGGCTGTGTTTAGCCTACAACATTGAACCGTTAGCACATAAAGGTGTCGACAAAAAAATAAACAAAAAAAAAAAACAAATAATAATTTCTTTACAAATTAAATTAAGTATTTCTTTTAAAATTTCTTTTAATATGTTGAAAATCTTTTAATTTCAACATTTTCAAACGTCATTTTATATATCTTTAATAAATACTTCAAATTACTAATGTATACCTACAAATTTTATTAATATGTACTACAGTCGAACATGATTACTTTATAATATATCTTTAACATATACATGCATACATTCATTAAGAATAAAAATTGTTAATTAATTTGACTATTGTTATAATTAATTACAGTCATAAGTATTTTGTTTTTTTTTTCATTGTTTGTTTTTTTATAATTTTTTTTTTTAAGTAAACTGAATTTTTTCCCCCTTTCTGAATAAATATTACGCAAATAATATATCAGTAAGGATTGATCCATGTGTTCCAATAAATGAACATGTGTACAAATCTGAAGATAATTAATTGATCACGTCATTAAAGAATTATAAAAAAAAAATAATGATAAAAAAATAAGATGACATGTATAAACTTGACGATTAACATAAATACAAATCAAAACAAATAAAAATTTTTCTATTTAACGGTACTAATTTACATAACGGTTTTGTTTTTTAAATTTAAGGGTTAAAAAAATGGAGTAACTATGCATTATTTTTATAACATTTCCTTTCTTGTACTATTTTTATAGACTTGTAGGTTTATAAAAAAAATAAGGGTTTTTAAAAAGGCACATTTCGAAAATAATAAAAACAATAATTAATTGTTTAGAACTTTTGTTAGAAACTTGTTATATAATAAAAATTTATAAAAACCCACCAAACCAACTTTCTTCATTAGTAAGGAAACCATTTATGCCTTGGCCACAATGATCGCAGCCAAGACGCAGCATCGAAGTTGTTAACTGTCAATAAACGTAGCTATCAAATAAATTTTCAAGCACAATGCAAAGCGTTAAAGTAACATTTAATGTAAACAAATTAAGTAAAGAAATATAATTAATTTTTCAATCATTGAACTGAAAGTAAAGTAAAAAATTTATTTTATTTTTAAATTTTTAAATTTTATTATTTGTCTAGTATTTAAAATTTAATTTTTAATTTTTATAATTCTATATTCTTCAATTTCAAGCTGAAAAGTAATAAATATATGTTTTTTTTTTTTTTTATTTATTTATTATTATTTACAGGCTCTCTTAGCACTTGTGGCAAACCCCTTTGTTTATATTGTTATATTAATGTATTTTTTACTACAGATATATAATTATTAATTATTGACTAAGTCATTAATTTGAATCCAATGACGAATGGCAGCTGAGTCAAGTCGAAAACCAGAAAAATATTTTCACTTTCACTGGGATTCGAATTCGGGCCTTTCGCATGAAAATCGGCACTCTAAACACTGTGCCACCCAGCCGTAAATGGCTGACAAAACACAAAGAATTAGCTGTCAAAGTAGAGTAGAAATTAAGAGTTGTTTAACTTTTGCGCCAAGGCTGCGTCGAAACTTTTTTGTTACTTTCATTGTGTACAATGAAATACAAATGTTTTATGTTCAACTTTTGAAGTAGAATTTCAACGTTGTTGGCAGCGCTCATTTTGTTCAGGAAGTTATAATTAAGAAAAATGTTAACACATGTTAAACTACAATGTTGGATATAATTATTACTTTAAAAAATGACGAATTATGCAAAAGAATTTTCTTAACTGATTTAAGTTTATTTACCTCCTGACAATCAAAATTTTAAGTTTCTGACGATAGAAGATATAAGAGGTTAACAATTATGCAAGGATGGTGTTTCGTATAACAGCAAAGCAAAAAAAATATTGAATTCTTGATTTTTGTCCCAATGTAACTGAAATATTCCTTGCTCCAAACAGAATTTTACTGTCGCATATATGTATTCATATAATAATATATAAAGCGGTTAAGTACGTCAACTGATGCCAAAAAAAATACAAATGAGCAGATATGTCATATTTGGGTTCTGGAGATTTATATTTTAGAAGGTCCTTAAAGCAAAACTCATTGTAGGTTTTTCTTATAAACCAATACTGTATATGTTTGAATAGCACATAATAAACTCAAGTTTCATCAATATCATTTTTTCAAGTGCTCAAAATTTGTTATGCAGTATTTATTTGTTTTGTACAAAAAAAAATCTTTTATTCTGACAGCTTGTGCTTAATCTTTAGTATATTAATTAATTTATAGTCGATTGTAGCTGTATTTGAAAAAACATCAATTAAATTTATTTTCGAAATTTAATTTAACAATGCGGAATACTTTATTTGATCTTCTGTTTTAGTTATAACAATGATAATTAATATAGTATTAATTTTTTACTTAAAGTTTTCTTATAAGATATTCTAATTTGAAGTATGTATACTTCTATAAAGTTTCGTTTAGAATTTTGTACTAAATGCGACCAGCTTGCTTTGGCAAAAGCCATAGTTTTTAAATAAATTGAAGGCGTTGCAAAAAGAGAGAACATTTAAAGAGATTAATTCATCTATGTAATTGGAGCTCCAGCCTGCAACTGTTATGCAAGTTTCACTTTTAAATTAAAATGCTGAAAAAATTTGGGGGGGGTAGATATAGACTAAAGTGTATGGACCGGATCAGAATCGAAAAATAAATCGATTTAGCTATGTATGTCCGTCCGTCCGTCCGCACGATAACTCAAAAACTAAAGGAGCTACGATCTTGAAATTTTTGCAAATTCGTTTTTTTGCAAGAGCCGTCATCGCTAACATTAAATCCAGCCATTTTGGTCCATGGGTTCGGGTAGCTGCCATACAACTTCTTTTTTTATATGAGTATTACTCTGTACCTATTACAGCTATGTGTCTGAAATTTTGGCAAAAGTAGTTTAGTTTTATAGCCAAAGTTTCGCAAAATTGTTTGGTCTACTGCATAGGGTTCGTGTAGCTGCCATACAACTCCTTCTTTTATATGAGCATTTCTCTCCACCTAATAAAGCTGGGTGTCTGAAATTTTCTTATTTTATATGAGCATTTCTCTCCACCTAATGAAGCTGGGTGTCTGAAATTTTCTTATTTTATATGAGCATTTCTCTCCACCTAATGAAGCTGGGTGTCTGAAATTTTGCTAAAAATAGTTTAGTGTAATGGCTAAAATTACTACAAAATTTTGTTGGTCTACCGCAGAGGGTTCGAGTAGCTGCCATACAACTCCTTCTTTTATATGAGTATTCCACTACACTTAATAAAGCTGTATGTTTGAAATTTTGCCTAAAGTAATTAACCGGATGATATAATATATATGTTACGGTCATACGGGTATCCCAGAGTTGACACAGTCTACTCTACCACACTCTTCCTCATTTAATAATAAATTTTATGATTTTAAAATGGATATAAAAGGGACAAGCTAGAACCGATATTCTTTGAAATGGTGATCGACATTTCTGTGGATTCTGTAATAACACTTTTTTCATTCGCTCCAGTGCTAATTAAATCATGTTATAAATTTAGGTGGAAGTTAGAAATATTTTATTTTACTTAGAGGTCGGTAGTAATGGGATCTTTTCAGAGTCTAGTACAAGTGTTCTTATTTTTCCAACAATATAAATTGGATGTCACATTTCTGAAGTTGTAAAATTTCAAATAATATTTTATAAAAATTTTACATAAATTTAAATCACCTAAAATAGATAGCCTATTTACATCCATATACCCATATTAAACATAACAATTTCAATTTAGAATTACTTTTTATTAACTGTAGATATTTTTAAATAGGTAAATAAATAAATAAAAATAAATAATCATATCCATGTTAAAAAAAAATTCCTACTAAACTAATACAAAAAAACAACAAACTTTTTTTTTGCAAAACAAATAATTAGATAATCACGCGAAGTAAAAATTGCTTTAAAAAAACAAACGACATTAAAAGCCTTCTTTATTAAGTGTTTGAAAATATTAGATAAAAGCTTCAACCGAGTTCCCCCTTTAAAATTCAGAAATTCGCCTCTACTGATATTTTAAAAGTAGAGACAGCGAACATCCAGTAGACCTACTCGAAACCCGAGACTTGAACCCAAGACTTTCCACATGGAAGGCGGCGTCTTTACCACTAAGCCATTGATCAGTAAGGATAGATATCTTAGAATGTTAACCGAGTTTCCCTTACAAAATTCTGAAATTCAACTCTACTGACATTTTAGAAGTGGAGACTGCGAGCATCCGATTAGTACCAATAGCTTCAAAATGCAGTTTGTACTGCTTTACAACTCCGATGTAACAAAAGTCTCAGAGTCAAAAGTCACCCGATGGCTTATGAATTAAAAAAAAAGTTCCTTTGAGATTATAGCTCCGATTGGTGAGCGAAAAGTTCGAGATCTTATAACTTCTGAAATAAACTGAAATATTTAAAAGAATTTCATAATCGTGAACAAAAAAATGATAAATTTTAGATTCAAATTGAAAATGGAGAATCTCCCCTATTTCCAAAACTCAAATTTTATAATTGACATCAATATCGTTTTAAGTTCAAAATACTAATCCATAAATACTCTGTAAAAACGGACAATTATAATTTTGAGTCAATCGGTTTAAAAACCTGTGAAACTAACGATTCAGAATCTTGCATAGACAAATATATAATATAAATAACTATTGTTAATAATCTTTTATTTTACTTATATATTTTAATATTATCATACTTAAAAGTTTAGAATAAATTTTCAAAAATACAATTCGACTTAGTTAGTTTTTCAATTCCGGCTTTATTCCAGCAAAGTGCAGTTTAAATCTTAATTACATATTTAAAAATGTAACGCTAATTATTTGTTTTATTTTTTAGGGGACTTTTGTATTATTAATTACCTCGGGGGGACATATGACTCTGCGACTTTTGCCATATTGCCACCCAATATTTATATTTATACAAAAAACTCCAGTGCACGCACAAAGGTTCAAAAGTGTACTTCAGCTATATTTATAAAAAACCGTGAATCACAAGAAAACCTTTGGCAGTTAATGTTATATTATTGACATTCAATTAAATGTCACTAAAAATTTGACTTTTAAATTTTAGATGTTTAGATGTCAGAATATATTCATTCGATTTATATTCGCTATTTAACATAAAAAAAAACTTATACATACCTATGGTCACTCTATTAATTCAATATTTTTTTCCAAAATTCTTTTTTTTTTCTATTTTATTTGGTTTTTTTTTATTATTTTGTATTTTAGAAAAAAAAAAAAATTATTTAATTAACTACTTTAAGAATTAATAAAATGACAGATAACAAAAACAACAACAAACAAACAAACAACCGACTAATTTGAATATTGACAAAGTGAGAAAAATAACATTTTTATTGTTTTTTGGTTTTTTTTTTTTTGAAAAAATAGAAAAAAAGAAAAGGACAGAAAATAAATAAAGACAAGAAAACAGAAAATTTGAAAAATAAAAATTAAAAAATTAAAAAAAAGTATGTAGAAAAGAAACTAAAAATAACAATCGATAATCAAAATACAAAAAAAAAAATATTATTATGTTCACGATTTTGTTTACATTAGAACAGGTGAAACTTGTTCACCTGTTTACTTAAATTGGTTACTTACTTTTTTTATATCTTCTTTTATTTTGGATGTACTTTTTTTTTTTAATAATATTTTATTATTATTATTGTTATTATTATTATTTTGTATTAAAAAATTTGTGATATGTATTTAAAAAAAATGTAATTCTAAGAATATTTTCTCTCAGAGATACAAGTACACACATAGTTAATATAGATATAAATATATTTATTTATACATAAGTAATATGAAAATTATGTGAATTTTGTATAAACCAGTGATGTGAAAAGTGTTTTAAAACAAGGTTCCAAAAAAATGCTAAATTAATTAAATGTAAAGAAAGATTGGTTTTTTTTATTCGTTTTCCACTCCTTTAAGGAGTATAGGACATTCAGCAAGTCTATTTAAACTAGGCTTCAGTTTCTTTAGTCGTTATATTCACTAAGCCGTTGATTACTCGGCTGTAGCTATTATACAAGATTATGAATACATAAATGTTAATTTTGTGCGCTATCTATTATCTTGTGCGCTATCTATTATATTATATGTTATTTATATATTTACATTAATTAAATCTTATCTTATATTACGATATTAACTTTTACGATATAATTATACAATTTTACAATATTGTTTTGTTAGATATGATCTGACCGGGGTTTGAAACCGAAATTTTACACATGAAAGGGGGCGTCTTTACCACTAAGCCATTGATCAGTAAGGATAGATTTCTTAGAATGTTTAATTCTATTTGGCATTCTTAATATAATTTTCAGATGAGGAAATGTACTATATCTATTCTGAACATGTTTTGAATTATGCGAACCAAGGCCATGCGAATCACAATTCATCGTGCATCTATGAAATGTTAAGTATATTGTTTATATTATACAGGTTGTTTCGCCAATAACCTGCTATAAACTTAGAAGTTATTTTGCAGATCAAAAACAATCAAACATTTCTTTTGAATGTCGGGCCGACTCTTATCCATTTGGCAGATATTAAATTTATTTTTAAGTTTTTTGTCTATAAATTTGGAGCCATAGAAGATAAAATAAGCTTATGTAAAAGCTTTAAAAGCGAAAAAAAGAAAGTTTTTAAAATAAATTTATAAGTTTAACTATATTATCAGTCATTGCATTGTTACAGATTTTAATTTTGAGAATATAACTAAAGCCATGATTTAGAGTCGTGAAATAACGGCTTGTGAAATAAAGCCCCCGGATTGTTATTTGTCATTGGTTAATTGGAAAAAAGTCCTGAAGTGATGACTGACTGGAGTGTTATTTCTTCTTATTTTAGTTTCACTTTCGAGTCCCCGGGCGGTCATTTTTAAAGAATTTAATATTTGATTTCATGGGAAATAAAGCATCGAGATAAATATTTCACATTTTTTGAGAAATAACAATCCTGAGATTAATTTTTATAGTTACCTTTATTTAAATATGATTTTAAATGCATAGGAATTATAGAATTGTATTCAAAATCAAGTGAATAATAATTATGTGTATGGGCATGTGTATGTTCTTGTGTAGAGATGAAATTCTAAATTAGGAGACAATTTATAGTATAGAATTCAAAATTCTGGAAAAAGAGAATATTTAACCGCGTTTTGAAACAAACTCTAAAATCCCTCCAGAATCTCATCTACATGCATACAAGAGAAATACTCTGACATTGCAGCCGGTTCTTAAATTCCCTCTTATAAATATATATAAATATTATGAACAATTTTTTTACTATGAAGTTTTTATTTATAAATTTTTTCAGGGTTGAGGGGATAGTGGAATTAACACCCCAGTGTTTTTATCGCATGGGCTTATTTTACAGCTGCAATGATTTCTGTGCTGTCTTTAAATACATTTGACAGCTAATACGAATTAAATTATACTAATAGAATTTGATGAATTATGTACTAATGATGATAAATGAACTTGAAATTATAATAATAGAAAACACAAAATATATATGACGTAAGGCATGATTATTAACTAGTTTGACAGTTTGTCAGTGAGGATTAAATCAAAAGTAATTACTAATTATTAGGGCAAATAAAAATATGCTCTAAAAAATCCGTTTTAAGCGAAATTATTCCGATTCGATCGTAGGATGCTTTTGTACATTTAAAAGCTCCTTTCTATTAACTGAGTTAATTGGTGCGAATTTAAATGCAAAAGTTTCGTTTATCGTGTAATTCATTGTAGCGTTGTGTATCGCTTCACCATAGTCAAAGCTGCACATATAGTTTTTAATCAAGTTGAAAGTTTCTAAATCAAGTTGAAAGGAATAATAAAATAAATAAATAATAAAATAAATATGTATATGTGACACAGAGATTTCTTTAAATAACTAATACCTACTTGTTTATTTTGAAAGAATGATATTTTAAATAAATAAATATCTAAATAGTGACATTAATTTTTATGTTTTTTTATGAAAAATATTTTAAATGCAAGAAAAATAAAAAAATTATGATCTTTCGAACGAAAATTGTCAAAATATACCAAAATATGCTCTTACAAGTTAAAATATGCAAAATATGCTCTAACAAGTGAAATATGCAAATATATGCCTTAACAAAACTAGCTTAAAATTCATATTTTTTGTTGAAACGAACTTCTATCTTGTTCATTTATCGATAAGACATAAGGAAAAAAAGATGCTAATGCATATTTTTATTTGCCCTACTAATTATTAATTAATATTTTAAATAAAATAATTTTAAAGAAAGCAATGGCTTACTTGTTTTCAATTTATGTCACGTCCCTGATGTTTGTATGTATAAAAAAAAAAAAAAATAATTAACTATAAAAGAGATATCTCTTAATCTTTTAAATTTTACCTGTGAAAAAAAAAAAAAAATTAACTCTGATATCTTCCCGATTTTTTTTTTTTTATTTTTTTTTTTTGATATTTTATTATTATAATTGAACAAGTGCATATACCTTTTTTTTGTTGTTGTTTCTTATTTTCTTGTTTTTTTTTTTTATTATTATTTTTATTTTGTATCTATATAGAGTACAAGTGTTATAAAAATTTTAAAAACAAAACAAATTATCATCAGGCAAAATCTATAAAAGTTGTTAAAATTGAGCTTATGTAAATTAGTCAATATCTCTTTTTAATATGTTTCTTTTTTTTTTTTTTTGTTTTAATTTTGTTATATATATGTATGTATGTTTGTATGTCAACAACCAAAACTGATCATCATTTAACTTTAAATATACATATATATGTATAGCCATATTATTATAAAATTTATTTTTTGTATATTTGTTAAACTGTTTGTATATTCGTTGACGTACAAAAATATAATTAAATATGTATGTACAATTGTATATATTATAATCTTTTATTTTTAAAACTTTTTAATATTTAATACAATTTTTTTTTCATATGATTTTTGTAATTTGTTTTTCAGTATTCATTTTAACCTCAGCTTGTTAAGATGTTGTTTAGTGATCATAAATTAGAAAATAATCGAACGAATTTAATTGAATTGGACGTGTGCGTGACTTTATGGAAATATTAAATTAATTATATACTCTCTATGTATATTTAAAAAAAATAAATAAATTATTATTTAATTTTTTTTTTTTTTTGTTTTCTGAAGACAAAATTAAAATACATATCTATATTATTAGTATATAATAGTATTGAAATTGCAAGCAATTTGATGGTGATAATTATTAGATAAAATAAAAAAAAACAAATTTTTTTAAAATAGAAAAATAATAAAAAAAAAAACATAAAATAAAATTGAAATTAATCAAAAAAAAAAAAAAAACAATAGAAATTTATTTTATTTAATTAAAACAGAAAAAAAAATTAAATTATTAAAATGTATTTAATTAAAAGTGATAATATTAAATTAATATTAATAAAATATCATATGATTATTATTATTATATTAATGTCATCAATTATATCAAATATTAGCTGTCAACATGGTGGTGGTTTTAATGATCAATTATATACAGGATCATCAATTAAAACAACAATTAATAGCAATATTAATAATAATAATAATTATCAATATCAACATAATAATAATAATAATTATAATACAAATTCACCAATATTTAATATAAATAGTAATAATAATAATGATGATTTAGAAAATAAATTTGTAATTGATGTTAAACGTAATAAAGATGGTAAATTAGAACCATTAGTACGTAAAACATCATCATCATCAATATCAACATTATCATCAGCATCATCATCATCATCATATCCAATATATGATACAAATACAAGATTAGATAAACCAACAAAAAATAGTGGTATTATACATTTTCCAACATCTGATTATTCATCAACATTAGAATATCCAAGTAATTCAATTCTTTTACAACAATATCAATTGCAACAACAACAACAACTACAACAACAACTACAACAAGATCAACGTAAAAAAACAAAAATATTAATACCAAAATGTAATAGTAATGATTTAACAAATTCATTTTGTACTGAAGTTGATAATTATCCATTAGAAATTGTTGCAAAACAAATTGAACAAGATTCAAAAAAATTTGAAGCAGTATTTGGTGAAGATTTATTACCCGAACCACAAACTGAAATATCACAACGTATTGATCCAGATTTTGGTGAAGAAACATTATGCTCGAGTCGTGAACGTTTAATATTTCCACAAGCTGGTATGACAAAAGATAATAATTGGAGTTTTATTATTAATCATCAAAATTATACCCAAGGTATACGTATCGAAGAATGTATTAATGCGGGTAAACCATGTTTAATGGCAGAAAATTTTCCAAATGGTTATAAAACAGAATGTAAACAAAAATTTATATATAGATCATTATTAAGTATGAATGAACAAGGTATTATTAAAAAAGATCTATTTCAGTTACCATCTTGTTGCAAATGTTATATTAAATCTTCATTTTAAAATGACAAAATAAAAATATAATATTTATAGTATGTATATAAAGTATATTTTATATACATTTTAAATTTTTGTATACGATAAAAATATGTATATATGTATATATATTTATATAGTATATGCATTAGAAATGGATAATATGAAAAAAATCAAAAACCGATTAAATGATAATAAGAAAAATATAAATAAATAAAAATTATTTAAAAAAATTTTGCAACCAAAGGCAACAGGATGGCTGGCCTGTCCATTAGTTATATACTTAATAATATATAGATCTATATTGTTTATTTACTAATTATTTAATTATTTAAATTTTAAATTAAAAATTAAGAATTAATTAATTTAATATTAATTTATCAGACATATATACAGTGGCTCACATTATAATTTCGGATATGAAATATTGTTTTTATTTAATATTAAAATTTATTTTAATTTATATTAATTTTTAAATTTTAAAAACTGTTGTTTAATTTTACTAGTTTTTGGAATTGCTTTATTTTCATTTCTATTTCCAATCTATTATTAGAATTATAAATCAATAGCTGCACGTGTTTCTTAAATTTCTTTTTAAACGATAACTAAACATTCAGTTTCTCATAGATGTGAACTTTGGTTTTTATAGTATGTATAAAAAAACCAAAAAAAATGGGTCAAAATTTCCATAAATCTAAGAAAATGAATATTCAAATTTTATATAAGAATATTCAAACATATTATGTATTATTAGAATTTTATTATTTTGATACTATAATATACACTAATTGGCAGTTAAATATAAACACAAGCATACAATACAATTCTTTAATTATTTCAAAACTTATTATAATTTTTAAATTTAATTTTTAACTGAATAACGGGATTTTTCAATTTCAAAATTAAAGTTTTTACCGTTTAACAGGATATTTACCGTTTAACAGATTATTAATTTATTATAATTATTAACTTTTTAATATGTGATTAAATAACTTCCATTAAAATCTTAAAAAATTTTTATAAAAATAAGATAAGAAATTTTGGGACGATTTCATTTGTGAGCCACTGTATTGTATATTGTATTTTAATAATTAAAAACTTTCTTGTGTAATCATTGTGTAATTTTTTTTAGTTTCTGTAAAAGAATTTAATTATAATTTAATTATGAATTAATATTTAAAATGTATGTATATTGTAAAACAATTAATTAAGTATAATTAATTAAATTTAAAAAAAAAGAATATTAATTAATTAAAATGAAAAATAAATACAATTTTAAAATTTGTTTTTGAGAATATAATTTAAAAAAAAATTAAATAAATAATGACTAAGAAAAATTTAAAATAAAAATTAAATTTTAGTTAAAAAATTAATTAATTTCATTTATAGTTAATATAAGAATATATTATAAATTTATTGCAATATATATATATTTATGTAAATTATTTATTATATGCATATAATTTATATATATATATGATTATTTTGTGTAAATATTAATAATGTACAATCAAATTAATTAAATATCTTTTGAATGTATATTATATATATATAATATAAATATTGTATTGTATTGTATTTTTTTAATTAGTTTTTTTTTTATTATTATTTTTGTGATTTAAATTTCAAAAAGAAAAAATTTTTTTTTTATAAAATTATAATTAAAAAAAAAAAAACAATTTTTAATTAATTTATTTCCTGTTTAATAGATATTAATTTATATATAAATATATATTTTTTCTAATTTGTATACTGGGGTATTGATAATCATGTGATATACATATACATTTTTTTTACCTTTTATATACATATACATATTATAGTATATATAATATATATATAAATATATATATATATTATAATAATATGTATATATAAAATTGACATGAAAAATTAAAATATATATAATATAAAATGTATGTATTCTTTTTATTATTAATTATATAAATTTGTTTTTTTAATATATAATTTAAATGTTTATTTAAAGTGCAATGTGATAGTGTATAGTTAGTATATGTACTTAGTATATTTAGTAAATAAAAAAATATAAAAGTTCCATTTTTTTTCCAAAAACTTTGTCTGAGGTCATGGATTCAAAAAAAAAAAAATTGGTAATCACAAATCATTAATAAAAAAAATTATAAAATATTAATTAATATATACATTTCTTTTTCAAAATCCTAAATTTTAATTAAGATAAACTATACATATAAATGTTAATACTTTAGTTTATGTTTATATTTTATATATATATAGAATTAAAAAAAATAATATACGTGTGATGTTTTATGATAATATTTAATAAAAAGAAATTAATCAGTAGTAAAGATTAAAAAAAAAAATTTTTAATTAATAATTAATTATTTTTAGATTCAAAATAATTGTATACACTGTTAAATAATATTATTCGTGGAAATTGATCTAGATTTAAATATAAAGTGGAAATAATACAATAAAAGAATTACATATATAATATAGTGATCACGAAAGATATTTATCAAGGAATTTCTATTATATAAAGCAATTGGATTTTACTAATGTAACCATAGAAACCATAGGAATAGGAAATATTGCCTGATAATATTAATCCTTTGCCTATTTGACAATTGGACTTCTTATTAAATTATTTTAATATACACTATATTTTTTTATTAGATATGATCCGACCAGGATTTGTCGATTGAAAAGCCGCCACTTTACCACTGAGCTATCGGTTTGATAATAGTAAAATATTAATAATTTTTATCTAAATAATATTTTTTAAGAAAGAATTCATTCATATTCGAATAAAATACTCTTAATTATTTAAATTTTACTAAAGACTAAGAATAAGAAGTGCTGTGGTATATAATGTATACATATTACTAATTACCAGGAACCCATATTTCGCAACTGCACCCTATTATGTGTTAGGATGCGTCTATACGCTATGCTCTTATCAACGCTCTTACAAACTTATCGAAGTTCTTAAAAACTTATCGAAGAAATTAGGAATAGTTAATTTAGAATTCAATTATAAAAAAAGTTTAGAAAAAAATTGATATTTAAATAATTGAAAAAAATATATTTTTTTTATAGCTGGCAATAATGTATTTTTAAAAGTATAAATTCGAGAACAGTTTTGAACAGTTGATTAAAAAAAAGTTTAAAAAAGCTCTATTTAATAGAAAAACAAAAAATTGATGATTTTTTTTAAGTATCTAAGCAGTGTCTACTGTCTACACTGGTTTTGAGGAAAAGACACATCACACACAATTATGATATGACTCACTAAAATGATAATGCTTGAACTGTTATGCTTACAAGTTAATGTGATGTGGTGTGTGACTGAATTTTCTTTAGAAGATTCAGTAAACTCAAAATTAAATTTAAAGTATTGCCATCGTAAGCTTTTTATTTCATTCATAAGATCTAGTTTAACTCAACTTTTATACTTTGGCGCTTAAAATTATATTTTTTTCAAAAAGAATCGAAAGATCTTTTCATCTTGTAGGTAATATTAAGTTTCATTGTTTATTTTTGTAATTCTTTTAAATCTTATGTACAATTATAATATATGTATATATTTCCATTTAATTATTATTCTTAATAATTTGTATTAGTATCTATTTTGCATTTTATTATAGTTAAGAACAATTTAAAAATTTTTAATTACCATAATGATAATAAACAAAGTATGAAATGTAACTTTTATATTTAATGGATATTCTAGAACTTGAAAGGGTTTTATAAAAGTAAGTATAATTTGTATATAGGTATTTGCAATAAATATATATTATACCTTTAAATGAATGGAATGAATTATTTGTTGTTGTTATTTTTGTTAACTTAAAACAGGTAAAGGTATTATATATGTATCAATATAATGCAATCAGAATTCACCTGTACAAGTTTTGAGAATAAAAAGGAATTTAACAGGTTATAAAACCGAGATATATGTATATGTGTGTAATATGCACGAGACCAATTTATTTTAATATATATGCATATTATATCTCTTTGAAAATAACTATAAATATATACTTACATATATAAATAGTAACCATATTAATTATTATTCTTTTGTTATATATGGTTATGTCAGGTTATACCTTTTTAAAATTATGGCGCCAACAGTAATATCTTAACGTTTTTATGAATCTATATCTGTAATATTAATTTTATTCTATAGATTTAAAGGAAATTCTAGAAAAAAAAAATCATTGTAAAATTTTTGTAAGTATTTATACATGATTTTAAAGTTAAAAAATGTGCACTCTTCCTTTTTTAACTATTGTATGTCCTTAATGTGACATAACCTTTGTAAGTATTAAATCTTTGCATAATTGACAGATAATTTTATGACATTTAGATTTTAAAATAAATTTTTGGCAAATATCCACCACGATTAGCTTTGAGGAATTGCATTCAATCAGATAAATTTTTTAGGACCACTATTTTGAGTAATTCAGGCCTTATTTCATTTATAGCACGGGGGTTATGTTGGAATAAGATTTCTAAAAGTTTCAAATATGGGTGTCATCGTAAATGTCGTAAAAAAAACTTCAACCTGATACAATGTGAAAATAACACAATGTAAAATTTCTTAACACATTGTGTCGAAAATGTATTTTGTTTACAATTCCGATTGCGTCAAAATGAAATGTCAAAAATTTTAATTTTTCCTACTTATTTACTTTTCTTCCATGGTTTTTTTTTTGTTTTTGTGGTGGTGAGACTTCACTTCAATTCAACGTACTTGGACTTCGCAAAATTCAAATTAAAACTTCAAAGTTCAAATAACTTCTAATTTTTTTATTTATGTATCCAAAAAATTTTCGATACTCAATTTTACAACACGCGTCGTGAAAATGGGTCTCGAACACAATGTAAAATGAATTTACGATCATGAGACAATGTAAAATTTTTGTAGTTTACATTTACGATCATGCGACATTGTATTCACGACGTCGCAAACACATTTACGATGTTAGGGATATTAAAATTTATACATAAATTTTAGTCATATTTTCAACTTTTGATCTACATATTGGGCACAACATAGGACCGTTATTGCGCTTTGCATATCCTGCTTTAATTTCATTGTAACATAACAACAAAATTGATCTGACTTTTTAACGGCACACTACACATAAAAGTGGATTATTATTGCAACGGCTTGGGATATCAGTCGATACGTTATCACTGTTATCACTATCGTCATTGATTGTTGGAATTACATTCTCATTTATCTCCTCAATGTCATCATGATTTTCATTTAGCAATTCTATGGTGTTATTATGAAGAATTTTGCTAGTTGAGCATGTAAATCTATTTAAAAAGTCGTGAAAAGACAAGATCCCATTTTCAAATTGACTTAAAATATCGTTTATAAAATCGTTGCGATCTTTTCTTTTTTTTTTTTTCGTAGCTCATAAATCAAGCCATCTCCGTCTACCGATTTTTTTAAATTTTTTGATTTTATGTTATCCTCATCCAAAATGATATCTAAAAATTTAAAAAAATTTCCATTTTTGTGCCAATTTAGAAGACAGTCGGCTATGGTATCCTTCAACTACACTAGTTGTTCCCCTACATTCATTGTAGAGTGATAATAAAGCTGCCCCTTTCTGATGATGAAATATTTTTTATTAAAACTGATAACTTAATTTAACTTATCTGTATGTTTTGCACTTGAATATTTTGTATTTAAAATTTCTATACTTTTACACTTACTTTTTTTATCCATTGTCGCTCAAAGTGCTGAAAAACATTTTCTCCATCTTTAACTTTTGCAAAGCTGGTAATTTTCAAAACAGTTTTTTTTTTAAATTTCATATGCGGAAGCTAAATCGCTCGGTTGAAAAAGTGGTAGAAAAAAAAATTTTCGGAAATTCCTATTAGCATTTTCATTACAATTTGAAAAAAAACTGTTTACAAAGAAACTGTTTAAAATTTGTTATTGCCAATGCTTTTCTTCGCAACGCTTGCATGTAATGAAACCAGTATGATTCAGAGTTCTCAATGCTGATTCAAAATCACTTTGAAATGACGTTGGATTTAATTTAAACAAGTTCGCTTCTATAAATTTGAAGGCATCCGTATAACAGGCCTCAGATTTGGAAGACATCAAAATGTAAATGAACGGAAATGTCTAAGAAATATACAATGCTGGACAATTACCTCCAAATTGTTTATATGATTCATCAAAAATGTCACGAACATTACTTCTTTTCAATGAAACATTTTCAGTTTCTTTTTTAGTATTTATCAATTTCTATTTTTTCAAGAGATCATCGTGCGAGTTATGATTATGGCATAAATTAGTTTTAATTTTTCTACAAAAATTCCTGTTGTTTAAATCAATTGCTATATTAACTGGACACTGCGAATTGTAGCATACATAATATTTACTTAAATTTGCTTCATATTTATATTTATAAATATGGTTTCCGGAAGGTATGCACAAAAGTTTACTATTCTTCCGAAAACCTGCAATTAATTGATACTCCAGTAAATTTTGACTTTCGTTATCTATCAATTTTAAATAAATTTAAATTACTTAAATTTTAAATTATTAATAATTAATTAATTTTAAATTTAATCACTTATATCAGAAGAAAGATCGAAATAAACTAACAGAAATCAGAAATATATTAATCAACAGACAGAGACAGAGATTAACAGTTTTCAAATCACAATTAATGAAATAAGAGAACAAATAATATAATAATGATAACTGTAAAATTTATAATATACAACAATTTTAACTCAATCATTCAAATTAGTACAGCACACTTCTTTAAATTGTTGTGATAATCAAATCTCTGATTAGCTTTTGCTTTGTTAATTTTGTTTTCTTTTTTTTTTGAGGGAACATATACATATTTGTTTTGATCGAAATACCTCTTAATTTATATTGAGTTGATATAAGGGCGGTAAAAATAGAGAATGTGGTGGTAGTATCCGAGAAGAAATTTGTGGGTGCTTCCCCGTGATTTTAGTTAAGTATTTTATTATACATTTATTAGTTTAGAATTCAGATCACTATTTCTATAATTCCTTTATTTGTTATTTTATTTTTCAATAGTATATATTCTTATTAAATTTTTCATTAAAATATTTAAATATTAAAGTTACTGTTAATATTATGTGTTTATATTCAATTTATTTTGAACACACTTAAGTTTTTTTTTCAATTTTGTCCTATTTACTGGAAGGACGATACAAATTTTTTGTTTTTTTTTTTATTTATTAAAGAATTGAGATAGACAGTAAAACTGGTATAAATCTCTTCTATAATCTAACTTAAAACTAATTTAATATTTAAAATTATAATAAATATTAATAAAATTTAATACACAGATTAAAATTTTAGATACATTACATTTTTTTTTTTGCTTTTTTAATATTTTTCAATTTTTTAATTGAGGTAGTACAGCTTTCAAAAGTTTGTTGAATAACCTTATGTTAGGAGCATATTTTATATAGGCAGGAAGACTATTGAAGCTTTTTATGCCATTAAACATAATATCTCTTTTACCTCTTTCAGTTCTGAGTGCTTCTAATCGATAATGTTCCGCACTTCTTGTGAAGTAGCTATGAATTGAAGCATTTGTTTGTATTTTTAAATTGCTTTTGGTTAAGTTATTTGATAGTTTATAAATCAACTTGCAGTTTTCCAAAAATATTGTTTGTTCAACGGTAGGTAAATTTCGATCAGAATACAATGATGTAGTTGGAGAATCATATGGAAGTCTGTATAAGATTTTTATAGCTCTGTTGATAATAGCGCTAACTGAACTAATAACGTATTTGCTACTTTGACTCCAAACTGGAATTAAATACCTTATTTTAGACTGAATGTGGGCATAGAAGACCAATTTAGCTATATCTTCACTTAGTTTAGGACACCTTCCAATTGCACCAGTTAATGATAATACGGCTTTTTTTAAATTATCTATGTGAATTTTCCAAGATAGATCTTCATCAATAAGTAAACCTAGATATTTCGACGATTTTACTCTTTGTATTTGTTGATTATTAATATTGATTGATAGATTAATGTTTTCTTTATTTTTTTGTTTAAATATGATGAATTCAGTTTTAGAGACGTTAATTGTTAATCTCTTATGTTTTAGCCACTCACTAACTTTGTATAAATCATTATTAATATTTGCTTATTGGATTCCTAATATTATAGTTTTTTTCTGACCCCAGAACATTAAGTCTGAAATCGAGTAAAATTATATATATTTAACTTCTTATACGCACTGATTGCTAAATTTGTTCTAAAAAATTTTCGGCTTTTCCATTCCCAAAAAAAAAGTTAGATATTTTGTTTGAATTTTTTGATAAATCTACAAAAAAAAAAGAAAAGTTCAATATATATTGATTAATTTTTTTTATTTTTTATTGTGCAAGTGTTTATTTATATTTTCAGATTTTGATAATCGAGACTATCTCGGATTTTGATATTGGTAATAGGAGGAAATCAATATAAATATAATTCCCATAAGCCCAAATTTTTATTTTGAAATAGCGCGTAAATTAAACTAGACTAGAAGCCCTGTTTTCATAACTGATACCTTAATTTAAAGGTTGAAATGGTTTAGGGTAGGGAAATTTATAATCCTGTCTGTAGGGCCAATAGTTTTGAAAATGTATCAATCTATATATCCATGATTGCACAATTGATTACGCGATTACGCGATTACGATAAAACTAGTTTTAATCTAAAATTGAAAGAAGATTAGCTAGGTGCAGAAAATTCAAAAGAACCATCATTGATTTATTCAGAAGAGCAAGGTTCAGATTCTAGAAATGTTAAACTCCAGACAAAGAGACCAATGTTTAAAGTGAACGAGTTAAAAAAAAAAAGAACTCATTTATTTGCTGCTAAATATTTATTATTTTGAAATTGTAATTTTTTTTGGGAGATTACAAAATCATCCAAAGTAAAATATCCCTGAAACCGAAAATTTCCAAAAGTTATAAAAATAGAATCGTTCCCGTCTCAGTAAGAAAAATTTGAAAATCTGAAATTTACACGATTTGGAGTTTTTGCTAATGGAGATTTCCTTTTGAAGTTTTTGTGTTTGTTTCAGATTGTGTTTTGGAGATGAAGTATCCAACCCTTTTTTATACCCGTATGACTATAAGTCGAAAGGGTATACTAAATTTGCCATTACGTTTGTGACGCAGAAAGCAGAGGTGAAAGATATAGACTAAAAAATGGATCGGATCAGAATCGAAAAATAAATCGATTTAACTATGTGTGTCCGTCTGTATGTCCCCTTGATAACTCCAAAAAAAAGGACCTAGAATTTTGAAATTTTCACGAATTCGTTCATTGCTATTCAAATCCAGTAATTTTTGTCCACGGATTCGAGGACCTGTCATACAACTTCTTTTTATATATATGACCATTACTCTATACCTATTGAAGCTGGGTGTCTGAAATTTTTCAAAAAGTAGTTTAGTTTTATGCTAAAGTTTGTGCAAAATTTAGTTGGTTTACTGCAATGGGTTAGATTAGCTGATATGCAACTTCATATTTCACATGAGCATTACGTTTGAAATTTTGTTAATAGTAGTTAACTTTAATGGCCAAACCCAGAATAAAATATAGTCGGTGTAGTGGAAGAAGTTTAAAGAGCTGCCTTTCAACTTATACTTTCTTTTGTTCATAACTGAAAGCCTAAAAAGTTGTGTATTTAAAATTTTGACAAAAGTAATTAACCAGATGATATAATTTTTATATTACGGTTATACAGGTATCCCAGAATTGACAAAGTCTAATACTAAAAATATAGCATTTTACTCCATTTCGAAATAAATATTAACTGTATATAATTTAGAATCCAAACTTTAAGCTTATAACCATTCTAAATATCGGTTTAAGAATTTGAAATTTTAAAACTTTTATAATAATCATAAAAAAAAAAGTTCTAACTGATTTTTAAAACGCTTAAATTGAAAGTTTTCAAAATATAGTTTTTGGATTAGTGATTTTTAAAACTATGTAAAATCTAAAATAAAAAAAAAAGAACAAAAGAGAATTTATATTATTTTCTTTTATTTTAGACCATTTCTATTATTAAATTTTGTTTTTCTATTTGTAATTTATTTTTTTTTTTTTTTGGAAATCTTATAAATTAAATTTAATTTGTTCTAAAATTTCTAATATTAACTTTAAACTCAACTTGATAAGATCTCATTTTTATATTGATCAGAGATTAAATATAAATTTGGAAAATAATCGAAAAGAAATTAATTTCATTGACGTGTGCGTGATTTTTATAGAAATAAATTTATTAATTTTTTTTTTTTAAATAAATTATTATTTAATATTATATTTTAAATTTATTTTGCTTTTAAAAATAAAATATAACTGCAATTCATGGTGATATTTAAGAAACTATAAAACAATTTAATTTTTAAATAGATAAAAATAAAAGCATAAAATATAAATAGAACAATAGAAATATAATTTTAAAAATTCAATTTAATATAAATATGGCTTTAATTAAAATAATATCAATAAAATATTTTATGATTAATATTATATTAATATTATCAATAGTAATACAAATATGTAAATGTGATATTGTACCAGAATGTTTATATGAAGATGATAAACCATTTTGTATTAAATCTAAAAATTATCCATTAGAAATGGTTGCAAATAAATTGGCAGAAAATCCAGAAAAATATAAAGCTATGTTAGCTGAATCAAAAATGGATATTAATAAAGATGAAAGTTCTGGTGGTGAAGAATCAATATGTAAAAGTCGTTCACGTTTAATATTTCCACAAGCTGGTAAAACAGAACAAAATAATTGGAGTTTTATTATAAATGATGAAAATTATATACAAGCTATACGTGTTGAAGAATGCATTAATATTGGTCAACCATGTTCAATGACTGAAAATTTTCCAATTGGTTATACAACTGAATGTAAACAAAATTTTATATATAGATCATTATTAAGTATGGATAAAAATGGTGTTATTAAAACAGATTTATTTCAGATACCATCTTGTTGTAAATGTTATGTTAAATATTCTAAATAAAAAAATAAAAAAGGCAAAATGTTATTTATTTGAAAAAAAAAAATGTTATTAAATTTGATTTTAAATTGTATATTTAATATAGACTATTGTATAATAATAATATTTGAAAAAGTATTAATAAAAAAGTAAATAAATATATTTTTAATATTTTATTAAAACTAATGAAGGCTTAATGATTTAAATTTAGATTTTATAAATTTTCCAATAATTCGTATAACATCTTCAGTTTTGTTTCAAAAACTGATACCATACTCTAAGATCTGAGAATTGATTACGGATGGAAATTTATTAGAAAACTCTAATAAAGAGAATTACGCAACCAAATGGGAGAAATTTTCAATTTTTGTATATTTCCCGAATTACAAACATTTTTATGTGTCCAACTATGTATTTATTTAATTTTATTTAATTTAATTTTCAAACAAAAATCAAAATTCAAATTTATGCAAAAATATAAAATAAATTCACACATAAACAAAAGCATAATAATAAGAAATTGCACAAAAAAGTCTTATAATATTTTATAGAATCAGAATTCAGATTGTATGATTCAGGGAGCGACATGGCTGCGTCTATTGTTAACACTTTTATATAATTCAATACATTTAACCTAGTTTGACAGATAGTTACGAGAAGAGGGCGAAACAAAAGCGTTCAATGTAGATATGCTATTATATTTCATTCATTTCTTAATATCAACCAAATTTTTGAGGATTTAACAATTCAAATTGTTTAAAAAAAATTTAAAATGTTCGAATGGGAACCTTTTATTTACTTGTTTACATTTTCTATTATAAATTCTTAAACAATGTTGACGTAATAATAAATATATTCACTTTTATTTAAAGATATTTTAACTGCAACTTTACCTTTCATTTTTCAAATATAAGTCATTCTAAGCCAAAAGACTAGCGAAATTACTTATATTTGCCACTTGCTACATTTTTTATCATACATATTTCACATTTACTTTGAAATTGTTATTAAATATAAAAAGAAAAATTATTTCATTTTAAATATAAGAAATTTTAAAAATTAAAGTTTTAAATTAAAAAAAAATTGCCTTCTTTCTTTATTATAAATATCGACTTCAATTTCTTTTCCGTTATTTGTCAACAACTATTGCGTTCTTAACTTTCCGAGTTTTGACTTTTGACTAAATTTGACTTTTGTCTAATTTTTGAAGATTGATTCACAATAATCACTAAGCAAATTTTCAAACTGACTGTCTTAAGTTTAAGATTAAAAAACTGTAATTTTTGTGTATAATAAATATTAAATTACTATGGAGAGTATATACATATATATTCATATATATGTGTATATACATACTTTTTTCAAAAAGAAATCCAATATTTTCTTATTTCAGCCTTTATAAACAAAATACTGTGGCCTGTGAGATTTTTGAATATATAAAAAACTGCAGGATACGTGACGTCATTCAATTTTAAATTAGTTTATTCAATAAAATTAAATTAAAAATTAAAATATGGAATAAACTAAACTGAACGAAAATTTGTTTTTTTTTTTTAAATTAATTTTTTTAATAAGGGAATCTAAATAGCCCCACAATCTGTTGCGTGCATTGTTCTGCTTCTTTAACGCATCAAAAGTCCAGTTAAATTGTTTTATTCTGAAAAAAAAAATGTATAATCGTTTTTCGTATATCGTAATTAATTTAAAATGTATTTTTTTCAATTTCTAAGATAATAGACAATTCATTGTATCACACTACAAAAATATTTAAAAAAAAAATTCAAATTCAAAATTTAATAAAAACTGTTTACCGTTAATATTTAAAAATCATAAAATGCAATTTATAACTGACGTTTAATAAAAATATAAATCGATTTTTTTCAACTCATCAACAAAAATCGATTATTAAAAATTTACAAAGTTTTGATGTTGGCTAACATGATTTTTGATATGACATTTAAAACTTCTTTGTTTTTTTGACAAGTAGAGCGTAATAAAATTCTAGTTTTTTTTATTTGATTTGAAATAATCCTCCTATAAACCAAAATTATAAAAAAAAAATTTTTAAAATTAAATAATGGCGAAAAAGACTTACGATTTATTATTTAAATTATTATTGATTGGAGATTCTGGTGTTGGTAAAACTTGTATATTATTTAGATTTTCAGATGATGCATTTACTTCAACATTTATATCCACAATTGGTAAGTAAAGTGATTATTGAGTATAGGATTTTTTTTCATTTTTTTTTTTTAATATAAATTTTTATATTCAAAGTGGGGAAAGGCTATAAGGTGGTGTACTTTATCTACATAAATTAAAAAAAAAAATTCTGAATCAGAATTTAATTTTTCAACTTTTTTTTTGTGTTTTCTTTAATAATTCCAAAAATGGAAAAGATAGTAGACTTTGATATTATGTATCTTTTATATAAAGTAATATTTTGTCTGCACTTTTTGTATTAAATGTGAAAAGTGTTCGGGAATTTTTTTTTATGTTTTGATGACTTTTTAGGAAAGGGGTTATCTATCTCCTGTTGAATCAATTATTGAAGAGTACAAGCCGCTAATCAATTAGCATATATTAATTAAAGAAAGAATGTTATAATTTAATACGAAATTATATGTTATTGAATTGAAAATATAAAAAAAAAAGTGGTAATTTTTAGATACATTAGATAGATATATATGTAATTATTAATTCACGTAAATAGAAATTGAATTTATTTTTAACCTCATGTAGGTTTTACAAAAAAAAAATTAGAATCGTTTAATTTTAACATAACACTGCCTTTAGGATTTATATTCATTGATTCATTCATCATTTATATTTTTTTTTTATTTAAACATTAAACAAAATATTACTTTTAGTATAAATCATTTTTAATAATATTTTTATTTTCTAAATATTTATTTATAACATTTGTTTTTATTTTAGGAATTGATTTTAAAATTAAAACAGTAGAATTACGTGGTAAAAAGATTAAACTGCAAATATGGGATACAGCGGGACAAGAAAGATTTCATACCATTACAACATCATGTAAGTATTATATATTAGTGACTATATATAATAAATTTTAAAATTTAGTATCCATAATTAATACCATATTTAAAATACTTTTATGCCTTTTTTTTCATTAATTTAAGATTATCGTGGTGCCATGGGTATAATGCTAGTCTATGATATAACAAATGAAAAAACATTCGAGAATATAGTTAAATGGTTAAGAAATATAGATGAGCACGCGAACGAGGATGTAGAAAAAATGATATTGGGTAATAAATGCGATATTACAGACAAACGTGTTGTAAGCAGAGAAAGAGGTGAAGCGGTAAGTTTGAAAAAGCAAAAAAAAATGTGTAGGTAATTTATAAAGTAAGAAAAAGGAAGAAGAAAAAAATATATATAGTGTTTAAAGGTGTGACTTTGTACTTTAATACTTATAAATAACCGTCATAATTAATTAAAATATATATATATATATACATATATATGCTTATATAGATATAAAATTACATCATTTAAAAAAGAAATGTTATCAAATTTTTTCGTTAATTTCAAATTAAATTAATTAGATAAGACTTTTGCTTACGATGAACTCATAATGTTTGTATTTCAATATAAACAAGTACAAAAATGATTAATTTTTTATTTTCATTAGTTCTATTTAGACTTGATTAAATACAAAAAAAAAAAAAAATTAAAAGTAATTGTATTGCATTTCAAGAAAAAAATAAACTAAATTTCAATGATTGAAAAACAATAAGAAAAATAATAAAAAAAATATCAAAAACAAATTTGATCTAGAAATATGAAAACATTAAATAGAAAATATATAACCACATTACGCATCATAAGTCATATTATTCATATTAATTATAGTTTGTACATTGCTCAATGATACATAAATTTTTTCTTTTTAATTAAAAAGCTCTTATTGTTTTTTCATAACTCAGAATTTTTAATAGATACGAGTATATAGTTATGTATTGTTATCAAGATATGTACTTTTGGTTTTTGTCTATATTAACCATAGTATTTGCATATTCTATACAAGTAAAATATACTAGTGGTTTTTTAACTTAATAGTAAAGATCGCATTACATAAAATAAATGCAATATCATATATTGAAATAATAATATGTATAAAAAATTGTGTTATATACACAATTTTTGATAAAAATATTTAAAAACAATCATTATTTCTGTTCGATTAATTTAATATCAGTTTTGATTTCTTTATTACTAAGTTATAAATTTTTAAACTAGTTTGTAATGCACAAAACATAATAATATTAATTTCAATAACTATATTTCTATATTAAACCACGTTTATTCATTATTTAACATTTCAAGAATTAAAAAAACAAACCGCAATAGCAACGTTACTTTTTAATTATTTTAAAAATCTAAAATGAAAAGAAATATATGTCTAAAATTTCTATTGCTAAATGATATAAATATATATTTTTATTTTTTCAAACTATCAAATGCGTTTTTAGAACATATTATAAGTATTTCTGGGTTTTTATTTGAATTATATTAATTAATTCTTACCAATTCAAAAACTAGCAATTATAATTTTATAAGTTTGACAAAATTTTTTTTAAATATGACTATCAATTAGTTTTTTAATAACTGAAATTATATTGATTAAGTGCAGTATACCTGGTTTCGTAATTTAATATTATTAAAAAGAATGTATTAATAGTAATAAAATCATCATTGCGAGTATATTCAGTTCCATGAAATAAAAATTAAATAAAATTGTAATGAAGCTTTACCATTGCAATTAATTATTTTAGATATTTTTTTTCCTTTATTTACTTTTTCATTACAATTTGTAAATTAGTTTTAAACTTTTATTATAAAAAAAATAAGGAAATTTATTATTTATATGAATTAATTTTTAGATTGCACGTGAACATGGTATTCGTTTTATGGAAACATCAGCAAAAGCCAATATTAATATTGAAAGAGCATTTTGTGAATTAGCCGAATCAATATTGGATAAAACAGCAGGACGTGAAGCAAATGAAAATCCAGAACGTGTTGTTATCGATCGTAGAGGACAAGAAAAAGCACCCGCCTATAAAAGTTGTTGTTCCACTTAAGAGAATTTCATTAATTCTAAATTCAATTTAAATTTTTTTTTTTTAAATTCATTTTATTTTTTTTTTTTTTTGGCTACCCATAAATGAAAAAAAAATAGGTTAAATTTATTACAATACTTATTATAATAATAATTATTATTATTTTCCGCAAAGAAAGAACAAAACAAACCAAAATAAAAAATCATTAATCCAATTGCTTAAAAGTTCTATTACAGTCATCCCCACCATAAATAATTAAAAAAAACTAAAAAAAAAACGTAAATCAATAATTAAAAAATAAATTTTTTTTTTTCTAATTAATTAATGTAATTAAATGTGTATAATAATATTTTTAAATAATAATTAATTTTTTTTTTGTCATAGATAAGTTTAAAAATAAATTTAAAAAAACACACACTTAAAGTAAATAAAATAAAAAAAACAGTTTGTGTTAAAATTCAAAAAATAAAAAATTTTTTTATAAAAAAAAATTATAATTTAATTTAAGCAAAAAAAAAAACAAAAAAACAAAAAAAATATGTGTAAATGATTAACGAAATAAATGCTTACTAATTATTTCTAGAAAATAAATAAAATAATTAAAACAATAAATCAAAAAACAATTTCTCATTTTTCCTAAAAAACAAAAAAAAAAAGATAAAAATCGAAAAAAAAAAATAAAACTAAATTAAAATATTTTTTATGTTATTGACAATACTTAAATAAAAAGTGGTTACAGAAATAATTTTCAATTTTTATTTGTTTTAATATAGAACTTAAAAACTAAATCTATAAAAAATATTTTTAAATGTAAAAAACATACATATATATATATATATGTAAAAAAAAATTAAGAAGAAAAAGGATAACAAGTTATAATTTCTTTTAGTAAGAAGAAAATTAAAATTTAAGATTCTGATAATTAACATCATTTAAAAAAAATTATATTGTAGACTGAGATTTTTTTTTTATATCAACTTAAAATAGCATTAATTTTAAAAAATACAATAAAAAAAAACAAATTCTATATTTTCATTTTAATCTAAAATAAAAAAAAGACAGTTGTTCATAATTTTCACAGAAAAAAATTAACTTAAAAAATACAAACTTAACATAGTATTTATTACTTCTCTAATTAAGAAATTTCCTGTAGGACTTATAGTATTGAAAAATAAATTAATCAAATTTAATATATCCTGGTTATTTAACTATTCCAAATCAATAATATTTATAAAATTGTACTTACGTATTAATCATTTTTTTTTAATTTGAATTAAATATCAACTATTATATAAAAAATTTTATACTCCAACGTATTCAACTAATTTTACAATATTTTTTTTATGTGAAAATTATTTTTGAACAACTTGTATTAAAAAGATATGAAAATGACCATGAATTACTTAAATTTTGAAAAAATTGGTCAGTTAAAATCAAAAAAAAAAAAAAATAAAAAGTTAATTACTGTTTACTATTCGAATAATTTCCAATATAAAATAACATAACTACCTATGAATATTTTTAATTCGTCAATGAAGCGTCAATTTTATATTTAAAAAGGATTGATCAATTTTTTTTTAGATAAGTTTATATTATACCATTTTTTTTTTTGTAAGTTTTATCAAATTTTTGGAAATTAAATTACTTATATTTATATATTTCATTCATAATAACATCATATTATCATTAATGTATCTATTACATATTTTTTTACAGTCTCAAATTTATTTCAAAAATGTTTTCAATTTTTTAATCATTTAAAACTTTAAATTATGGAAATAAAAATTAACAAATATTGACTATATTTATTGATAATAAATATATAACAAATATTTCAATTCGGATTCAAAAGTTATTATATTTCCAAATAATTCTGTAATATTTTCTAATTAAAATTTATTAAATGGTTAAAATGGTTTTTATTAAAATAAAATGAAATTAAAATAAAAATCGAATATTTTTTTTGGGGAATTGTAATAAACAGCATTTTCCATAGATTTAAAAACTTTAACTTTAAAAAGCAATATTCATATTTTGCGCAGATTAAATTGTAATTTAATACTTAAATTAGTATTAAATTGCCACTTAATTGTAACTTAATACTTAAATTAGCCCAGATTAAATAGTAATTTAATACTTAAAATAATTTTACTTAATTTTTATGAAACTTCTTAATATATTGTTTTTAAATTATAAAAATAGTTTAGTAACCAATTAAATAAAAATCATTAATACGACCTAACAAAAAGATATAGAAGCATTTTAAATTAGTTTCTAATAATAATTCAATTTATTTTTTCTTAAAATATTGATTTGTTTTACTTATAATCAATTTATTAATTTATTTTAACCATTTTATAACTTTTATTTCTAAATATGTTTAATTATTAATTTTGTAAGATAAAAATAATAACCAATCTCAAGGGTTATTTATTTTGAATTAACAATTTAATCTATTTTATATCATCTTCGATTAAAAAAACATTTCAGCATTCAAATAAAACATAAATTTATATTTTGAAAAAAACATTTCATTTTTAGTTTTAGTTTTTATTATCGAAATATAACTCTTTTTAAATAATTTTAATATTAATAAAATAATTAAAATTTTAAAAAAAAATTTCCATCCAAATATTTAATTTATCAAAGTTCAAATTAAAAACTAGAGAAAAATAATAAACATTAAAGACCTCAACTTTCAATATACTTAAATTTATAAACTTCTTTTATATAAAAATAAAAGAAAAAATTTAAACAAAACTGATTAAAATTGCGTCTACTTTTATAAATTAAATTAAATTAAATTAAAAAAAGAAAATTACAAATGGCATTTAAATTAATGGATTTAATTAACAAGAATTCCATTTTATTAAAATAAACATTTTTAAAAACTAAAAAAAAATTTAACTTTAAACCAAAAAAAATTTTAAAAACAAACTATTTAAAAATTAAAAACTAAATGTTAAAATTATTTAATATAATTAAATATTGTATAATTATTTGTAATTAAAGGTTGGCTTTAAATTCGAAAACAAAATAACAAATTCTATTTGAATAAAAGAAAATCTTTGAGTTGTTTAATGAATTCATAAGAAGATGAAACTCAAAAATGAATTATATAATCAAAATAATGTAATTTGGTTTTATTGTGTACATATACATACACTAAAAGAATATAGAGAAAATTTGATTAAATTAGTTATTAACTTATTTGCAGCAGGATTACAAAGTAAAATATTTTATTGTAAAAGATCCTTGAAGTTTAGGTGTAAGAATATCTGTTCTGACTAAATACTAGTAAAAGACAGAATTAGGTATAAATAACTAATAATTCTATACTGTATATGTGTGTACAAAATAATATGTAATGAAGTTTATGATTTATGCAGAATTTCATAATTCTAAAGTAAAATTAAATCACTGTGTTAAATTAATGTATTATAATATATATATAGTGTATAAAGTTGATTTCCAAATATTTTCTTTTTTAAAAAATTTAAATATAAAAAAAGAATATAAAACATAGGAATAGTTGTTCCTATTTATTTTTTTTTTAGCAAATTTAATTATTTTTTATTTTATACTTTTATTATACAAAGATAAAAAAAAACAATTCATTACTTAATATAGAAATCGCACCCATTAAACGCTATTTAAAAACAAAGTAAAAAAAACAATTTTTTTTTTAAATAATAAGCTTGGCTTTTTCATATTTTTTTATAAAAATAAAACAAACACAAAAAAATAAAATTAAAATTTTTAATTAAAAATTAAAAAAGCAATATATTAAATTTAGAAATTTTAAATAAAATTAAAATTTCAATTTTTTCATCTAAAACCAGTTGATTTTGTATCGAATAAATTTTAGTTAATTCTTTTTAATATAAAGTTACAACAATTGGTGCATTAATTATCAAAATTAATTTGAATATTAAATAATTTATGTGTAATACAGTTTTATTATTAATTGTTATTATATAATATAGTTTTTAATAATTAATTAATAACTAAAGTTATTTTGTTCTGTTTTCAAGTTTTCTGTTTTTTATTTTAAAATGGAATACATTGCTTTGATAAGAGCCATTAAAAAATTGTATTTTGAACAAAATTAGTCTTTATAAATCAACAAAAAATTTAAATCTTATTGAATTGAACATTAATCAAATATTTCCGATTAAAATTTAGCTTATTTTTCTAATTTTAATTTTAATAATAAAGAAAGTAGAGTTGTTAGTTAATAAGAAAAAATTAATAACAATCGTTTTGTTGAAATTTATACGTTCTATCAAATTTTCTAAAAATTCTCAGTAAATGATAAATACTTGAATTACATTTAAAGTTTAACAATCTCATAACATCTTTCTAAAAATAAGTCATTTTGATTTCAGTGACATCTTTACGAAACATTGTTACGAAATCTTAGAACACAATCAAATTTAGTTATGTTTATGTAAATAGGTAATTGATTATAAAAAATTAATTGATGGTGGTTGATTATTTTAATCAATTTATTTCAACTTTAAAAAAGTTTTCAAATTTATAATGGCTCAAACTCTTTTCTATTTCCGTTTTTATAATCGCTGTTAGTATTTGCTTAATTCTTGTTTTGACTAATTTCTAATATAAAATTCAATTATTTTCCTTGTTTTGTCCTATAATTAAATTGTGATAATTTTCTTTAAAAAAAAAGAAGTTTGATATTAAATTAGCATTTTTTCAAGTAATTAAAAAATTTCAGTATCTATAGATAGTATTTTATTAAAAAGAAATTAATTTAAAAGAAAAATATACTTTTTTTTTAGGATAATTAATGTGGCAATTTTAAATAAAAAAGGTTTTTTTGTTTATCTCGAGATACTTAGATAAAATTTCGAGAAAAATTCTCGTTATCTTTAAGTTATAACTTTGTTTTATTTTTTTTTTTTATCAATTGCTATTAATTATTGTGACTATTATAACTATTATTATTAAATTTAATTAAAAAAAAAAACCAATATGAAAGAAAATTTTGATATCTATATATAATATATACATATATATATATATATATTATCAATTTTATTTGCTTTAATTTAGAACAAAAGAAAATATGAAAAAAAAAATAAGAAATAAAAAAGAATATATGAAAATGTGTAATTAGATTTTTTAAAAATTAATAAAAAAAAAAGGATACAAAAAGGATATGTGAAGGTTGTTTTTATTTAACTAAGTATTTTTTTTTTAATTTGTTTATTATGTAATCAATTACTAAGTACTGTTGATTCCGTAAATACCCACAGCCCACAGAATAAAATTTGTGTTTGCAGTATTGAAAGTACTGTCAAATTTGCAGTACCTTCGATTTTGGTAGTCTAACTGTTTATATTGGTGTTTTTTTTACCAATATATAGTATTGAATAAGAAAAAAAGATATACATTATTAATTACAACTCGTTTATAACCTCCAGTTGTCTTTCAAAATCCGCTCTGAAACTGCGTTTTTAAATTCAAACAATCAATTTGTTTAACAACTATGTAAAAAAACTTATTGTTTCTGGAGGATGAATGGCCTAGGAAGTATTAACACAAAAGGGAAATTATCTCAAGAAATAATAAAGCAAACAAATCTGACAAGGATTAGGAGAACTAAAATGAAAATATTCAACTTCTAAGTAACAATCAATTATCGTGTTCAGAAGTGAAACCTGGATAATAAAAGTGTGCCACTACAGATGTCTTATTAATTATGTGAAAATATTACGCCCAAGGAGACTAATGAATGAAGAATTAGGCATGTAGCAAATGTAGAAAAAAATATATGTGTATATATGTGTATATGTGAATAGAACTCCGAGAGGAAAAGAAAAATAGGCACATCCAGAAATATCGAGAAATATTATAACATGGGAGAAAACCTTTATTAAATCAATAGGTCAAAATAGTATTATTTTGCGCAGTTTTGTGAAAGTTTTATTCTCCTGGATGAATTTTTTCAAATATTTTGTAAGGTTGATGCTAATACCACCAATATGTATACTTAATGTATACATGTGTGTCTTATTGAAGTTTAATAATTTTTAATAACTAAGGTTTTTTTTTATTTACACTATGAATTTATAGAAATATTTTTACATACTATTAAGATTTTTATTCAATTATATTAAAAATAAAAATCATGTTCCTAAATATTAGCATGAGTAAAATTATTAATAGAGATTAATTATATGTTAAATGAATATTATTTGTTTGGGTTCTCATTTTATTTCTTCCTTCGTTACTTAAAGTAAGAAAAGTATTGTAATCGCAAATGTAAATTTTAATACATTTTAAATAATTATAATATTTAAAATTACTTCATGGAAGACAAACACTCTCTTCACTGATCCGTATAACGGTAGAATTGGCTAATCTTATGGTCGTAAATGTAAATTTGCTGTCAATATGCATATTTTGAATTTACGACCAAAAATTATGTAAAAAATCATTGCTAACTGAACCTGGTCGTAAATGAGAAATATGTGTAAAGTAAACGTCAATTATGCAAACTAAAGGTGGTGTCGAGAGAATCAATTTTTTTTTGACTTTCAACTTAAGTCGATTTGAGTCAACTATCGGTGTCGGGGAAATCAATTTGTGTTGTTTAAAGTCGTTTGAGTCGACTTTGAAATTCAAATACATTTTTGTGTTTGAAATTACATTATGGCATTGGCGTTGTAAATGTTTAAATCTATTCTGTTAAATTTATACTGTTTTTGGCGTTGTTTGTGTTTAAAAATTTAAAGAAAAATTAAAATGAGTAATTTAGAAAGGTAAATAAAGATAAATAATTTATATAAATATGAAAATTTTTATTTATTTTTTTCAGGAAAAAATGTTTCAGCAACAGGAAACAATTAGAAAAATTAATCAATCTAATGGAAGCAACCACAAAAAACTCATTGCAAAAATTATTAGTAGTAAATATAATTTAGCACAAAATAAACCGTCTAAAAACCTAAAAAAATTCGTTTAAATTATTTTTATAATACTGACATTCTGTTGTCAAAAAATCAAAATTGAAACAACTTGATTCAATTAATTGAAACTAATTCAATTGACTTAGCCGACACCGGGAAATTTTTGAGTGGAATTGAAAAATATCAAAATCAACCAAGTTGAATTGATTCTCCCGACACCACCTTAAATTTTTTATTTACAATCAGTTTACCAAGTAGTAAGGTACAGTTTTTTGAGCGTTCAGCGTTGTTTTATTTTTATGATTAATAATGTAAGTAAAAAAATATGTCTTTTTTTGTAAATTAATTTAAATTTAAATTAACAGGAGTGAAACTGAAAGTGAATCACAAAGTTTGTTGTGGGACACATCCACCTTAAAATTACTAATTTGTACAAGATTAGCGATGGAAACTCATTTCAAAAGTGGAAAACAAAAACAATCTGTTGATTTTATATCCATTGCAGAACTAAAAAATTTACTTTTACGTCCACAAAAATTTATTTGTAAGTTGAATGTCTACTGATTGCAAATTGTTTGGTCTTAAAATCATAATAAATGTCAAATGGCATATTTTACGTCAAAAAGTTTACATTTACGACCACACCTTAACTAACTAAACTTTGGATCTTCAAAACATACGTTAAATTAGGCTCAACCTAAGAAAGTATATAGTGAAACATAGTTGTTAACAGAACTACTAACAAAAAAATATCCATTAATTGCAAGTTTTCCTCATCAGATATCTATTCATTATTTGTAGGATATTCTGAACACCGAGTAAATGATATCATTTTTTTAAATATCAAATGAAGCAGTTTTGATATTTAAATAAACTGCAAAGTCAATGGGAGTATATCTTCAAAGTTTGTTATTGTTTTTTAATTTCAAATTAATATTTCATTAATCCATTATTGATTTCAAAATTTATTATTTTTAAGACCAAACTATTATAAAATAATATTAAGTGTTATATAAATATTTTTGAATTTATTTATTTTCCCAATTCATATATAAAACAAATATTAATAATGAAAAAGATTATTATTAATAATGAAAAAGAAAATTCAAATTCTTTTAGTTTTAATTAAATACCATTGAACTTTCTTTGAATTCGGTTTTTCTTTTTTTATTAATTCTATTAAAGAAAAAAGTTAAATTCCAAAAAAATGAATTTATTAAATAAAATTATATTAATAATATTATATATATTTTTTCAAATGCAATATTATTTAAAATATTTAGGCATGAGATTTAATATAAAATTAAAAAAATTTTTAAATTCTGAATCAATTATACATCGTATTGGTGTTGTAATATTTATATTTATATTATTATTTATTATAATATGGAATAAAAATTTAATGTTAAATATTAATTCAACAAATGATGGAAAAATTTCATTATTAGGTATAATAAGATTTTCAAATTTAATATGTTTAATAATATTTACAATAATTGGTCCATGTTATAAAAGATTATTTGATGATCACATATTAATTAATACATTAAATCATCAATTGAATTTCATAAAAAAAATATATTTAAAAAATAATTTTAATATAAATTTTTTTAAATTTAAAGAATTTTTAATAATATTTTTATTAATTTTATCATATGTATTAGAAATTATTTTTGATTTAATTGCAATTACAGAAACAACTATATTAAAAAATAATATGTTATTAGCTTTATTTAAATTATTTACAATGTATTTATTTTATTATAATGTTTTCTTTATATTATTTTTAATATTAATTTTATTACTAACAATTACAATATTAAAATATCAATATGATTTTATAATAAATAAATTTATGTGTGATGAAAATTTTCAATTAATAAAAATAAATTTAAAAGAATATTTTTTAATATATATTAATTGTCATAAATATTGTAAAAATTATAAATTAAAATTAGAAATACAATTAATATGTGTATTAATAATGTATGCTGGATTTTTAATAAAAAATTGTTATTATATATTTCAAACGATATTTTTACATGAACAACGTCAATCAATAACAATTTTTTATACAATAATGAATTTATTATGTACATTTTATCGTTTTTTACATTGTCTATTGCTATCAATAATATTAGAATGGTTAAATAATGAATTTCGTAAATATTTTAATATATTTGAAGAATTAAGAAATATATTATATTGTGATAGAAATATTGAAAATGAGGTAAATATTATGGTTTTTTAATCATTAAAATAATAAATATAGTAGAATTTTTATACGGCGATACTTTGACATCAGACAGAGTTCTATTTCAAAAAAGTTGACAATCCGTATTATGACAATTTTATTAAATGATCGCCTGTCAATATTAGGCGTTTTTTTTAAATCTGAGCGCACCATGAAGTTTCAAAAAAAAAATTTTATTTAGCTCTGACCGCTTAGAGCCTGTGATTTGTGTTTTTTCTTTTTTAAACAAGAAGCGCGCTCAGAGCATACTCTACTTGCTTAGTTCAAATATTTCGAGTATGGCTGACCAAAATAAAATACAAAGACATTTTGACGTTTGTTTAATATTATACTTGTAAAATAAAAGTTAAGATGTTTTGTTTATTTTTAATTTTATTTCAATAATTTAATTTAAATTTTTGACAATTTAAAACGTTACTAAAATAAAAATGACAGTTTTTTTTAAATTGTGTTTTTTTCTGAACGCTCTGAGTGTACTCTTTAAATGTTCTGCTCAAAACTTGAACATTTTGTTCAGAGCGTGCTTAGATCTATGCTCGGATTTAAGAAAGCAAGTGATGAAAAAAAACCAAGGGTTTTTAAGAAAGCACATTTTCAAATTTATATTGTATTGCATACTGAGTTTAATTTTGGAAATATAAAAAGGGGACTCGACAAAAAAATTTTGTTAAACGACTCCTACTAATTTCTGAGTATCTAACTTCTCCCAAAATTTCAAGATCCTAGCTTAAACCGTTCAAAAGATATTAAATAGATATAAAAATTTTGCAAAAAATGAGTTTTGCGTAATGTTAAATTTTAGTACCGTATGGCAACCCTAAACATTTGTTTTTTAAAAATTGATAAAGCTTATAAAACCAGCTATCGTTTGCCGTTTTCAAATGGAAAATATATATACCACAACTCTTGTTATAACAATTTAAATATAGGGCTTTTTCAACCAGTAATTACGAAAGAATTCTTCAAATAAAATGTCCCCTTAAAGTATGCAATGTTATTTTGGAAATGAAATTGAAATGTTGTTAAAATGTTGCCAGATTTTCTTTTTTCAAATGTACGTAAATTTTATTTTTATAGGTTAGATTTTTTTATAAACCAATGTTGATAATTGCAACTGCTTAATATATACTATTTTTTATGTATATGTATACTATTTAGCTCTAAACATGACTCTTAATAATTTATATAAATCTTATTATTAGTCTGTAGTTGCCATGACAGATAAGTGAAGAAAAAAAACTCAATGTCAAAAATGTTCTGTTTAAAATAAATTTGACTAAACTTGGTCTTTAAAATTTAAAATTTAATTTCTGAAAAGAAAATAACCAAGTTAATTAGACTGAAATATTTTATGGACAAGACAAGACAGGTTAATTTAACATTTAAAATTCTGCTAAATTTTAAAATTAGTTATTTAATTATTCAAATAATTTTTATTACACGTATTTTACTTATATTTTCTAATAATTTCAGATTGATAAAATTTTAGTACAAAGTATTTTTGTACGAAAATTTGATTTTAAAATGTTTGGATTGTTTGCATTTACAAAAAAAACAATGTTACATTTTGCATCTGGATTATTAACATTTTTTATATTTATTGTACAATTTCATATTTTAAATCAAAACATGTATCCATCAATTAAAGCTTATTAAAAAATTAAATAGAAAATAAATGTAATTAATTAAAAAAGTGTTAAATGTTTTATTAATATTAAACAAGATGAAATCTTGAATTTTACCCTTCTTAGCTTACTGTAGTAATTTAATTTTCTGAGGGGTTTTACTTTTGAAATAATAATTATTTATTAAAAACTTGATATATGGTTACTTGCATTAATTTAAGTTTAGTATCAATCAGTCTACTGAAAACTTAGGTTAGATTAACTTCAATTGAATTAAATTTTTTTTAACGTAAGTGGGTGGAAAACATCGCAAGTAACGCAGGAAAGCTGCAATAAACTATGTGTAACGCTACAACCAAACTAGAGCCATCTATCTTTTATAAGATGACCTATAACCTTCAAGCCCTTCAAACGGATGTAAAGTTTAATTTTTAGAATACGGATAACTAAACGAAGCTTGGAAATGGGAATCTTGATTCTTGGATTATGAAGGATAAAAAGAATTTAGAAAGTAATTTCATGTTCTTTTTTAACTTTCATATGTCATACATACATACGAACTACAAACATTAGGCATAAAATTGAGTGGTATATGCGGTTCTTTTTCAACAGTCGCGGAATATTACGAATTTCCTTGAAGCATAAATTTAAACTTTTAACTTGGAGGAATAATCCAAAGTATTTATACTACTTTCAATTTCTGAAATTCAATCATATATTTATAAATAAAGTGCATCTTAACACTTTTAACTGAAATTTATCAACTTAAAGTTCAACTTTTAAACTTAAATTAAATAAAGCGTAATTTAAAATAGTGTGCACCTAGTGTATCCTTTCAAGTTTATATAACAATTAAGCAATTACTGAAGAAGAGTAGTTTTTACTAGATCAATTAATTGCACATTTGGAGTGAATCAAGCAAAGCAGCTGGAAAACAAAGTAACAAATTTATCTCTTTTTACAGAATTTATTTTCTAATTATATAATTATCTAATTTTATATAGAATCGAAATAATATATATATATATATGTACTATTTAGATATATATATAGTGTAAATAGTATTTATAGTACTCAATTTTTCTAAATTGTAGCTTTCACATAAAACTTGACTTCCTTTTAATAATTTATTTTGTCATACTCTAATTCTTCAAAATAATTTGAAACAACTTTTACATATACATATAAAAATATTTATATGTATATAAAATATAATATATTTTAAATTCTAAATAAATTTTCAAAGGAAAAATTTTAAAATGAAAAAGGAAATTTATTAGTGGGGAAAAAAAGAAAAGCCTAATATAAATCTAATTATTGACGGTCGAGACAAAAATTTTTTTATTTATTATAAATGTATCTGTTTATGGTATTCCGCAATTATGTTGGTAACATTTATGGTTTGTTGATATTTTTATATATATATATATATATATATAATATTTTTGGGATATAAACAAAAAAAAAAAACAATTTTTAATACCTTGATGAAATTTTAAGATTATAAAAAGAAAAATATGATTAAAAATTGATCGTTAATATGATTGTCAAAAATGTTATATTTTATTTTTATTATTTTTAATGTTAGAGGCTTCGGTAGTGTAGTGGGTATACATTGTAGTGGGTGGGTATGGCTTATTAATTAAGGGAGTAGTAGTTTGAATCATAGTTTTAATGTTAAATGAAAAATAATTGGCCCGTTTAGTTGACAAAATCACTTTAAAATTATTAAATATCTTTTATAAAAAATTGATATTTATTAAATTTAGCTGAAGAACTTTCAGTCAAATTTTGCAGCAGTAAAACTCTTTAAATTATCATTTATTCCATCTACATGCACAAGTCCTTTTCTTTAAATTTTACTTCCTTTTCAAATATTTTCCATACAAAATTTCCATGGTGACCGATTTTAATTTAAATTTAAAGTATGTAACGTAAACGAAATAAAGAATATTACTTATAAATTAATAGAAAGTTTTGGCAATGAGATGCACAGCTGATCGCAAAACCTAGGTTTTAGAACAGCATATGCTTTCCTAAATGAAGAACAACAATAATAATGCAAATTGCAAATTATGCAAATTAACTTTAAATAGGTGTTGCTGTGAAGTGTATTATAAAATAATAATTTGACAGTTTCATGCTTAAATTAGTGTGTCTAAAGTCTCATTTAAGGTACAATGCACTGACAGCTTGCCTCAATTAAAAACATATTATTTATATTCAAACTTTATTTAGAGAAAATATATAATAATACTTTAATAAATAATTTTTATATATTAAAATACATCAAATTAAACAGGAGCTATTGTATAAACAAAATAATGAAAAAACATCAATATATATTAAACGATTTATTATTTAATACAAAAGTTATTAAAATTTTTTTATTTCTTAAAATTATAATATTATAAATTAATTATTTAGAAATAAATTTAGACTGAATAATGATAGTCTCTACTATAAAAAAAATTTTAAATTTTTATTTTATGCTGTCAAATTTATGAATTATTGAAATTTGAAAGTAACTCGTCATGAATTCAAAATTGTCAATTATTGCGAAATGTATAAACTGGACAGGGAATGAGGAAACAATAAGCGTCAAACTTTTTCTAATATCCTGGCCAATAAATTTTAAAAATTTTTTAGAATATTTGTAACCCGCTTTCATAGTGCAATAACATAATATTGATTTCAAATGCATATTTATCTAAGAAGATGAAATGGTTGGAAATTATAAAAGTCTTCTTAATGTAATCCTCATTATGGTAAAATATATTTGATATTAAAAGATTTTCTGTAATTTTTAAAGCTCTAGCATAATGACTTCTGAATAATTTTATCATAAATTATTAAGAAAAGTGCTGAGTGATAATTTAAATAAGTTTCTCAGCTAATTTATTAATTAAGTAATAAACCAAATTAATTGCTACTTGAATATACGATACGATTAAGTTGGAAACTTTATATTCCTTACAAAATCATACATTATGCACTTATCGATATGGTATAAATTTCTTAAAAAATTAAACTAAGTTAATATATATTTTCAATAAATTGTCAATTTTGAAGGCTTTATCAAATTCATACCAGGGTTTGAAAAACTAAGTAGTTAATGCTATTGTTCTGAAACAGTCAAATTTTTTTTTTTTAAAGGAATTGCTTCTGCTATGCTGTGTTGCGATCATTTCAAAAATCAAAAGTCATTAAAAGCTTTTAATTTATTTTTTTAAAAAGCAATTGCCAAACAAAAGGTTTTTTGCTGAGTAACAGATAAAAAATCATACTATGATGCTTTGACTGCTATGCTATCGTTGTATTTGAAGTATATTTGTAGTATGTAGTGTTTATATTTATGTGATTTGATTTAATTTTGTTTTGACGTTTTATTTTTTATGCACTTTGTGCACTATATAAGTATAACCTTTTCAGCAATTTAGTTCTCAGTAAAAGCTTTCTCTTACTTCGCTTATAAACAGTAACAAAAAAAGCACTATTTATAGTTCAGCGTTTGATTATTATAACGTGCTGAAAAGCTAAAGCTATTTTTTTTTAAATAATAGCTATCGCTTTCATTTGCTTCTATAGTTTTGTAGCAGCATAGAATAGCATAGTTTTATTTATTAAATTGAAATGCTGTGACTGAAAAGCACTTATTTCATTGCTATTGCTGTTTTAACTACCTATAGCATTTCCAACCCTGATTGATACATCCGAATTAATTTTAAAATGTGCCAAAAATAATCAATAATAAATAAAAATAACATAATGTATCAATGTGATATAACGCGTCCGATTACGTACGTTTTAAAAGACATGTGCTCGACGGAGATTTAACAAGATATTAAATTTACGCCTCAAAATATGCAATATTTTTTAACACAACTTAAAAGTGTAATACTTAGTATTCTTTAATTTTTTTTTTTTTTGGTTCTTCGCTTGCATAATGAGGAATTCTACAATTAATTAACCTAGGTCAATAACTGGGTCTTGTTCTAGAATGTCTGCGTTAGTAAGTTTACAAAATTCCTTGAGAGATTTATAATACCTATTAAATATAAATAATTTAAAATATATATAAAAATCAGTTTTAAAATTTTTCAATAAAAGACTAACAACCCGACAAAAAAATGATAAAAAAAAATGAAAAACGTTATAAAATTAAAATATAAAATTAAAAAAAAAGTTTTTTTTTTTGAAAATAAACTCAGTTTTTTTGATTAAACCATAAAAAAAAGGAAATTTATGTATGTATGTACATAATTTTTTTTTTGGTCTATCATCAATCCTTGAACAAAAAGTCAAATTTCATTATGATGCGGTATATTTTATTCCATTATATTTAATTTAAAAATACAAAAAAAAAAAAAAAAAAAATCAAGCCAATTGGTAACAACCATACCACTACTAAATATCTCTCAAGTTATTTTATATCGTCAAAGTATCTATAGTCAATTTTTATACTTGTATCCTTTTTCAGTTGTTTTTTTTTTATTTTTATTTTGTCCTTGTCTCTTATGTAAAATATTTTCAGTGAAATTCTTCATCTCTTTCTATTTTTTTTTTGTTGTTTTTTTTTTTTTTTTACAAGATTTCTTTTTTATGAGCTCTTGACTTGATAACTGTAGTGTATTTTTTTTGAATGAAAAGAAAAAGAAAAAAAAAAAATAAGAGAAAAAAATCTGTTATCCTTCTTTTGAAAAAAAAAAAAAAAATATTAATGAAATTTTCTTTTCTTGATTGTGAAGTTCAGGAACATATTATTATATACAGAATGAAATATTAAATTGAGTTTTCCTCAGAAAAATATAATAATATAAAACTTAGAATATATAAATATATATATATCCATATTATATAAGAAATATCTAATAAAAATAAATAATTAAATTTTAAAATCTTAAAAAATTGAAAGAAATAGATTCTGCTTTTTTTTTTGTATTGACTTATTTATTATATTAACTTATACAATGTTACAGTTGATTACGTATTAAATTTTATATTGAAAACCAATACAATTTCTTTTTACTTAATATTGATTTTGTTTGTATGAGTATAGGGTGTAACATTTGTAAAGAATGTTAAAAATATATACAGTGTCCAATGTGTGAAGATGTAAAAGGAAGGCTGACTCAAAATTTTATAACTTCTTAACACGAACCGTTTGGAAGATATAAGAGGTCAAGAATTTTGTAAAATTGAGTTTTGCAAGACGGTATATGAAAATATAGTATGGCAGCCCTGTACATTGCGTTAAATTTATTTATAAAACTAATAAAAGCAGTTATCGTTTGGCATTTTTCCAGGTTGAGTATATTCCTTATATAACTTTTGTTATAACAATTTAAAAATAGGGTTTTTTCGGACTGTTGGGGACTGTAGATCCATGATGGGTTGGGCTACAGAAATCAATTTTTTTATATACTTCTTACAAGCAGGTACAATTAAAACTCTTTTGTTTATTTTGGATGGTGTAAAAGTTTTGTAAAACATACGGACGGACGCAAGGACTTCTAGTGTCAAATCATATATATTTTATATTCACATTTTTTTCATTATATTTTCAATATAAAAGGAGTCTGAAAGAAAATTGAACGCAGAAAAAATGTATTATTTCATATTGATTTTAAATATTGCTCGAATTTATAATTAGTCGTGGAACTGGTTTTTTGACAAAATACAAAGTAACTGTTCTAAAATGTAATATAAGGTGTAGTAAATAAAAATGTAATATCTAAAGCGGTCTGAAACAGAAGTTAATAAAATTACATTAGAAACATTAACATATTGCCGCTTAATACATCCTCAAATTTCCCATTTATGCTATATGATACCTTATCCACAATAATATTCCAATATCTCAGATTTCTAATTCCCATCCTCAAAATCACACTTGTGTATTAAAGGTCCCATCCTAAAGTTTTTTGATTTTAAAAGGATTGTTTGGTTTTAGTTATTTGACTCCTCAAAGGAACTGCGTACAGTTTTAATGGGTGGCATTCGAAGCTTTTCAATGCACCTCTTAAAAAAAAATAATTGTATATAAAATAAGTTGTTCACGACTCACTCGAATTTTTTATCATAGTTAGTTTAGGAGATATGTTTTTTTGGTTTTCGAAACCATGTGATAGCTACCGTCTTCTTATATCCGAGTTCATGGCTAATTTCACGAACTAATTTAAAGTTTCTATCTCTATTAATTTCGAAGATCTGCTTGTTAAGTCTAAGAAGGCGTGTGGCAGCTATTCCAACCGCAGTCCAAATTATTTGAAATTTTAGTAACATAGAAAACAGAAAAAAAAGTGTATGGATCGAATCAGAATCGAAAAAAAATCGATTTAGTTATGTATGTCCGTCCGTCTGTTCATCCGTCCGTCCGCACGATAACTCAAAAACTAAAGGAGCTAGGAGCTTGAAATTTTCGCAAAATCGTTTTTTTGCAATAGCCGTCATCGCTATTTAAATTCAGCCATTTTGGTTAATGGGTTCTGGTGCGTGCCAAACAACTTCAGCCAAAGTTTTTGCAAAATTTGGTTGGTCTGTTGCAGTGAGTTCGAGTATACAACTTCTTATTTTATATGAGCATTACTCTATACCTATTAAAGCTGGGTATCTGAAATTTTGCTGGGTAAAAAAATTGTTTAGTGTAATGGCCAAAGTTACTGCAAAATTTGGTTGGTCTACTACGGAGGGTTCGAGTAGCTGCCATACAACTCCTTCTTTTATATGAACATTACAAAACACTTAATAAAGCTGGTATGTTTGAAATTTTTCCAAAAGTAATTAATGTTTTTAATAATAGTGATATAATGTTTATATAACGGTCATACGGGTATACCAGAGTTGGTACAGTCTACTCTACTACACTCTTCCTCGTTCTTAATTTTCATTTTCCACAAAGAAATTTACTTAATTTAATGGTCTAATTCTAGCTTATAACCAAACTGCGTTCACTCAACATATCATTCTACTGCAACCTAGGGATCAATCCTCAAATGGAATACAAAGCCCACCAAATACAAGAATAAACACTAATGAAGGGCGAGAAGTAGTTACAAATTGCCGTAATCTGTACTGTGGATTCAGGGGTTTGCATACTATTTGTGAACCACCACCTAAAACAGTTACTTGCTATATTTTCAATTATTTTCCCAATATTTAGTCACAATTAAATTCTAAAAACTATAATTTTATTATTTATAATAACAATTTTCATATTAAATTTAATTGAAAGATAAGATTTTACAAAGTAAATTCTTTATTATATATGCCCTGAAGTAATAATAAAATTATTTTGCTTTTATCATTCTTTCTACAATTTAAATCTAAATGTCATCATTATTATATCGTGTTGCGGTAGCCAATTTTTGTTTGTTTGTGTGTGGTTTAAATGGTTGTCATTTAATACTTCAATTTGAATTTTTATGTAATATTGTTATTAAATGATAATTTTTGATAATTCTGATTTATAATTAATAATACAAACAAATTGAACATTACATTGACTCTTAAAAGGTCATTTGAGTTAATAAAGTTATGTTATAAATTTTTATTATGCTTTCAACTTTCACCTTATGGTGAATTAAAGAAAGAAATATGGTGGGAAAAAAGTGGTGTATTATGTTTTTATTTTGAAGTTCAATGACCATGAGTTTATTTTTAGTTTTATGCAAAATGTATTTATAGAGATTGAACAAGTGGTTGATTATTGAATTCAATTATAAAGTGAAGAAGTTGGGAGAGAAGTTTTTGGAGATTTTTTAAAAATGTTTATTGATTAGTTGATTGGTTTGTGAATTCTTTTTGTAATCCTAATATTTGATAATAATGATAATGTTGGAATATTTGTTTATTTAGAGTCAAACTGGAACACGGTGGACATATTATATTTTTATTCTTAGAATTGATCCTAATGAAAATTAACATGAGACAGTACTAGGCCTCATAACATGTAGAAACGTTATAGATTTTCAATAGATCCAATTCTATTTTTTCTTTATATTGTAATAATTTTGTATTTAAGTTATATGGTATTCTATATTTGTGAGTTATATTATTCAATTACAATATTTGTTAATATTATATTAATGTATTTTTTATTAAAGAAATATAATTAATAAATATTGGTTATGCCATTACTTTTGGCCCAATGACGAATGGTAACTCTTTCGATTTTGAAAATCAGATAAAAGTTTTTTCAATTTAATCGCGAATTGAACCGGGGTCTTTTGAATGAACGAAAAGTCGTTACTTTAAACCTATTCCACCAAGTTACAAAATCTGGATTATTCGCCTTTTAGATTTTGTTAATATAGATTTTATATTTGTAAGGGATTTTGTTCTCGAGAACTCGAAGAATGCTGTAACTCAGATTGCAGATTGATATGTCAACGAATTTTGAATTGCTTAGAATTGTTCTTAGATATTTAAAGCAATATAATATTTGCTCAAGTGATCTTCAATTGTGCGAATTCTTCTTAAACCTTATCTACTTTGGAATAGGTGAAATTTATAATCTCGTTTATATAAAAATATGAGAATATTTCAGAAAAAGGTTCACATTTTAAAATAATACTGAGTTAAGAATTTAAAACACTTCGGTTTTCAGCCTGGAAATTCCCCGCTTAACCAAAATCTGGTGTACAATTATTTGTGTTTAATATATATCTGTGAGTTATATTATTCAATTAAATTATTTGTTTATATTGTTATATAAATGCATTTTTTATTAAAGATATATAATTATTAATTATTGATTAAGCCATTAATTTGAACCCAATGGTGAATGGTGGTAGCTGAGTCGAGTCGAAAACCAGAAATGTTTTTTCACTTTCACTTGGATTCGAACTCAGGCCATTTCGCATGAAACGTCGCCACTCTAACCACTGTGCTACCCAGACTTTATAAGTTAATTACGAAACCTCACTAAATTAATTTAGAAACTAACTGCTTGTATTAACTAAAAAAAAACAGATAAATTATATATTAACTAAATATACAGATAAATATTAATAATATGTATATAATAATGACTTAAGTTGTTTCGTTGAAACTGTAAATTTTTCTTCAGGTCATGTAGTCGCAGCGACTATATTTCAATATAACTCAGAAAGTTACAACGAGTTTGTTTTTTAAATGTCATTTCATCTTCCGTGGCATTTGTAGGACATCACAAAAAAAAATATTGTATTAACTTTTGATAAAGAAACAATACACGTTATGTTGGAATTATTTAAATTTCAAACTTTAAGATTTCTATTTATGTTGTATAAGAACTTTAAATTAAAAACTTTTTCAATATCTTTATAGCTGTAAGGTATTTAAGAATATTTTCTTACACAAGAAGGGGTTTTATGATGATTTAGGAACGAATCTGCTTTTACTTACATCCCGTGTATAATGAATATATAAACCTAGAAGCATATCTATCATATAATGTAGTATTATTTACATTAGAATCTTATATCTATTAACAGTTTATTAACAAAGTTAAAAATAAATATTTGTTATATTTAAAAGTTTCCAAATCATCTTAAAATATATGTTAATTTTTTTATTTTGGAAATTGATTTATGAAAATAAATATGGCCATAATTTATTACTAACTAGTTTTATATTTTGTTATTTAATTTTTGATTAATTCTAATTTTTGGTATTCTTATGGAACTTCTCCCTTTTTTCCAATTTTAAGATTTAAGAAATGGCTAGACAAAGTCAAATTAATATGTAGATAGGATAATTGTTGTTTATTATGAATATAAAATTGAAATTAATAAAGTTCTGAAGTTCTGAAGGTGGCGTCAAAGTTATAAAGGAACAAGACTGAAAAAAATTGAGGAAGGAGGAATTTGAAAAGAATGTTCTCATTAGATTCTATTTATTGTAAATTCTTTTAAAAGGTTGGATTTTTATGTAAATGTAGTTTTTTTTATTTGTGTTGTAAAATATTGATTATTTATAGCAATCATTAATCATTTTGATATTAATGATTTTAGTTATGAAGGGGGTTTCTGATTTGCATTAATAGTTTTTCCAGTTCTGGGCGATCTATAATAACAGAGTATCTTTTTGATGTTGGAGAAGTTTGAACTTGTAGGGATTCCTATTTTGTATTATCTCCTTTTAAGGAATGTTGGTATTTGTTTCTTAGGAGATCACACTATGTTTTGCTATATTGTTGAGCCCAAAACATCTTGCACTTTCGATATTTATTCATTCATTATTATAACCGTACGAATGTAGTTCTGAAGGTAATACTCAATTTACCATACCGTTTGTGACGCTGGAAAGGGGAGAGGAAAGATAAAACTAGCAGGTATGGATTGGTTCTGAATCAAAATGGGACGATCTATCTAAGTTTGTCTATCCGTTTGTCCGTTTAATCGTCTGGCTGAACGATAACTCAAAAAATATCTAGGATTCTGAAATTTTGAAAAATTCATTTATATTCTATTAGAGAGGATCTTTTAGAGAATTGATTCAATTGCTATTGAAATTGAATAAGTTTGTCCGACGCATTCGAGTAGCTGCCATATAGAACATTACTTACTGTTCATTTAATAAAATTAAGGATTTGAAATATTGCCAAAAGCAATTCATTTTTATGGCAAACATTTCTACAAAATATAGTTTGTTTAGTGCCCGAGGTTTGAATATAGCTTCCACAAAACTCCTGGGTCTTTGATATTTAACTTAGGACCTAAAAAAGTTATTTGCCTAAAACTTCGAAAAAAAAAAATTAGTTCTAAGGCCAATGTGTAATTATTAAATTAGTATAAGATATTCGAACAGTTGCCATAGTATCTCAATTTTACAAGTATACCTTAAGATCAAACTAAGTATTGTATCTGACAAAAGAAATTAAATTAATTTTCCTTCAACAAGAAGGGTGAAGCTGTAGAGGAATAATTATTATAGTGTAGAAAAACCTTTCCTCAGTAACTTTCTTTCATTTGAAAATTTCGGGATTTAAACTTACACTCTCTAAGTTAATAACCTAAATCATTCACCACCCAGCTTAGTTGCTAAAATTGTTTAGTTCTAAGATCAGCACAAATTTATAATGCATATGATAGTACTGCGGTTAAACCAAGATATTGAAGATAATTAATTTATTCACATTTGAAAGAACTTAACCGTTTTTAATGAATTGATAGAGGCCCTTTTAAGTTTGTGTAGTATTTTGAAGCTTAAAAAAATATAAAACAAACTTGTATTTTGTAAAGACTTGATTTTTAAGATTTTTGGGTAAAAAAAGTAGTTCTTTTGAGAAAAGTTTACTCATAGTATTTTTGAAATTTATATAAAGTATTTTCTTTTCACAATGGATATTTTGAGTTATACCAATAAAAGGTCAAGTTTCTAAAGTCAATATTTGCATTTTTTTTTTGGAAATTCCCTTATTCATATTTATCTTTTAAATTTAATAAATTGCTGAAATAAACAGTTATGAACTTAATTTTTTAAAGCAAAATATATGCTTAGAATCTTTTAATTATATTAAGGAATTTTTCTATATTTATTTTACAAAAAACATATTTCTGAAATTAAATTTGTTTTTTGGGATAATTAAAATAAATATATATTTTTCTAGTATAAAAAAATTAAAATCAAAATAGTTTTAATATTAAAAATAATACATATGGGATTAAATAAATTTTTCTGAAATAATTAAATAAAAAGTAAAAGTTTACCTTTAAACAACAAAATTTTTTCAAAATTGTAGAAAAATTTAAAGGAAAATTTAATTAATTTTATTTATTTATTCCTCTCCTTTTTTTTTTGGAAAACAAAATGTTTTTAAAAAATTTTGTAATAAGAATAATATTAGTTTTAGAAAGATACAGCAATGGCCAAAATTTTACAAACTGTTTCATAAAATAAGCTCTCCCATTATAGGATTAGCCAGACTGTTCAAATAAATGACATAACTAATAATTAATAATTCTAAAGAAATAATAAAAAATACATTAGAAATACAAAATATAAAGAAATAAATTTTAATTCAACAATATAACTCACAGGTATAGAAATAACATATACAAAATTATGTGATTAACAGAATTTTATCTATGGATCGTTCCAGGTGTTATAAAGCCAAGCATTAATTTTATCCATTTAATTGTATGTAAAATTCATTAAGATTCTAATAAATTCTAAAGAATATAATATGTCCTGTGCCTCAAATGAGATCTGTTCCCTAATTAAATGTTAACATATTAATCTTTTGTAACCATGGTAACTTCTTTTTATTTTTTGCACGTTAATCTTCTTTTCTCATTTCCTTGACCACAATCTACTACCTATAAATAAGAAGTGTTTTCTTTGATATCATAAATATTATCAGAATCTATACCTTCTCCTTCACTGATCTTCTTTTTAAATTGATCCACCATCGAAAGATGTAATATATATCATTTCTCGATGGTGGAATGCAACTCGATTTATTTTCCAGACAATGACTTTTTAGTTTTGGGATCGTTTAGTCTCCAACAGTCCAAAAATGTGTGTCTTAAAAGTTTTTAGGAATCAGTACCAAAGAGTCCTATTAATTAACTAAGATAACTAGAAGTATTATCTAAAGATTTTCGTAGAAAAGTTTCTAGAGCTTAAAATAAATCACATAGTAAAGTAGAAATATTAAGAAACAACTTTTGGATTTTTACTTTAACTTTAAATCTGAAATTAAGTTAAGTTGGAATCAGTAATAAGTTTTCACAATTTACTAATATGTTTATAATTATACTCCTAGAAACCTTATATAACTGTTTAAATTATAGACACTTCCAACAAATACTTCAGATCAATGAATTCTAAATAATAAATTTAACCAAATATATTAGAATGCGTGTAAAATTCATAACATCACTTCTTCTTCCACCTAATTTACAAAACCATATCATATTTACTTCCGAAAAATGGGAGGGAATTTAAAAAAAATAAAAGTTTTAGGGTGAAAAAATAAAAATTCCAAAGTAAATAATAATACATATAAATTAATTGAAATTCTCATAGGATTACAATTTTATTTGTTTAATAATACGTATTTGTTTTTAATAAATAAATAAATATTATTTTTCATGAAAAATAGTATTGGTCATTCTAGGATGTATGGTCAGTTTGTAATTGATGAAATGTTATAGTCATTTAGAATGAAAAAAATTGTTACAAATGTGTTACACGTGCCAATGTGTAACATATTGCTAATTTATATTTTTTGTTTTAGGGTGTGGTGAAGATTTAAGGTGATTAAATCAAAGATCTCCCCTTAAAATGAGATCTTTGATTTAGATTTGCTGCTTTACTTGCGCTAATCTAAAATTTTTTTAAGGTAGGTTTTGTGAGATTGACGTTTTTATTTTTCTTTATAATTCTTAAGACTTCACAAAAACAGAATATGTCAATTTTTTTATTGGATTACCTTTGATCTAAAGTCTAAATTAGGAGTTAAACTGTTGAAGTAAAAAAAAAAAAAAAATGAATATATTTTAACGAGAAACGAACTCACATCTGTTTATACCCGAAGCCACTTCACTGCACCATACAAATCCTATGAATTTATTGTCAGATTTCTAATATTAAAGTATCACTAACTTTCAAAATGAAAATAAACCAGTAGACACAGGCAAGTTAATATAAAAGTGTAAAATAGCCCTTTTTCTTATTACTTTATTTTTACTTAACTCTAATACTTAATCTGAAGTTGTAAAATATTCAAAAAATTGTTTGACGGCTGAGCACGTTGCAAGCGAGCGACTATTACACATCTCCAGTGTTGCAGTTTTAAATTTTAAAAATTTCTTTATTTTAGACGACTCTTGTGTTGCAAAATTTAACTTTAAAATTTGTCGGATAATATATTCTTAATACATTCTTTGTTCAGTTTGAAATTTGGAAACGTTTGTTTGAAAAAGTTAGAGTGTATATCGACTAGTTCATGTATTTAAAAATGGCTGTACAGCTACGATATGACAGGATATTGAAGAAATACTCAATTTTTTCCAGATGTTCTTATTTCTGACGTACTGAAGGCATATTTGCAGCCCTGAAAAATAAAACTTATTTATTTAAAAGAAAGTTTCTTTTATCAAAAACTGTATTAAGTTTATATTTTGAATTTAGAGCACTATATACTAAATTAATAATAAAAAATTTTTTAAATAGTGATACATAAAATTTTCTAAAAAATTGTTTTTTTTCCTTTTCTGGTTATAGTATATAAAATTTTTATTTAACATATTAACTTTTTAAATTTATTTATATTTTTTATTTTTATTTCAGAATTTTGTGAAGAAAACTTGGGGAATTGGAAATGAAAAATTACGAAAAGTTATGGAAAATGTACTGGAAAGAGCACAAATGTGCGAAGCCGAAAATGGTCACCACTTGCGGGATATAATTACTGAATGCTTAAGCTAATAATATTCCTCATTAATATGCTGTATAACAAAAAAATAATAATAATAATTAACCATTAAATAAAAAAGTTATTAAACATTCAAACCATATTGGTCGTTTTGCGCCACCCTGTATTTAATTTTTGTATATTTCTAATTTTTTATCTAATTTCAAAAGAGAATATAATTTTTTGAAAAAAAATTAGTAAGTACATTGCAACTGTTTGCAAATGTCTGTTGGTCAACTGTCAAAACTTATTTCGAATTAAATGAAAAATAAAATTTTAAAATTCTTAAATGTTTAAAAACTTTAAAGAAATAAAAATTTAAAGTGGTTTTGTGGTTGAGGAAAGAATTATTTCAGATAAACAGTTTAAAAAATTGTGTGATTATAATTTTAATTCACAGAAGTTATAGAGATGTATAGCATATACTAAAGGCAGATGTAGCAGTTCCAATCCCATATAAAGTGATAGTCATTAATGAAAATAAAATTTAAGTGTTATTTTTGCAGTTACATATGCAATTGAGAGACATGTTTAACGTATACTCATTAGACTCATTCCCTTTTTTACTTTTTATAGCCTTTATATTTAGGAGTATTTATTCTTGCAAGAATCTTTGTTTACAAATTAATTTATTTTTTACAATTTAAATAAGAAAGAAATAAGAGTTTTGAAAGTTTTAGTATTTTAGTTTTATTCCTTCATTCTACCCAACCTTTAAATGCAAGTAGCTTTTCTCAGGTAAATACATTTACTTCGTTCTCTAATTAGGAAGACTTTCAAATTCACTAATTGAGTAAACATATCCTTAATACTAATAAAAATATTAAATTCTAATCAAATTATCTTAGATTAATAGAATATCTTAAAGATTTTTACTCTTCAACCTTCAAAATATTTTAATGTTGTATAAATTTTTTTTTTTAAAGTTGAAAATCGATATTAATAAATAATGAATTATTTGATATGTTAGGTCATATAATTCATAAATATACTTGATGAATCCTATAAGTCCATATCCTACCACAACAAACAATTTATTCTGTTTTCATCACGTTCAATTCAAAAAAGAAAACACTACACTTTTCTAATTCTTGATAAACTTATATTGAATATCATCAATCATTGTTTTATATGTCAATAGATCCATTTTTGATAAGTTGTCAAGAGTACTTTAATTTGTCATTCAAATGATAGGACATACCTATATATATATATATATATATTACATTATAAAATATATATATATATTATATAACTATTACCTACTTTTAAAAGTTTATTCAGGTGCAATAATATTTGAGGTGATAAAATACTTTTCCTTAAGTTTAAGTTTTTTTTTTTTTTTTCAGGAACAGGTGTTCAAAATTGATTGATTTAAAGATGTGTTGGTTGATTTAAGTGTTTTCTTTTGTTTCATTGAATAGATTTTGATAGTCAAAGAAGACAAGTCGGTATACATGTATTGTTAGTTTTAAATATCTTTAAATTTGTTGAAAATTTTATAATCGACTGTTATTGAACAGTTATTATTTGTGTCCTTGTATAATCAAGTATTCAAAACATGTGGTGCATTAGAGATGGTAGAGTCCATGAGTGTCTATCAGGTAATTTTAAAATGAGAATATTAAAAGTAAAAGTTTTCATTAGAAGGATTTTGGCTATTATGACGTTTAAGTCAATGAATGGATACTTTAAATTCTATTAACAAAGTTGGTAGTGATTGACAGTTCTATAGTCTCCATGCTACAAGTTTGGAGTCATTTGTTAATTCATTCGTTAAGTAAATGTAAACAGTAGAAAAATTAAGAAATTCGATACAACTGATGTGATGACAAATCCTTGAAGTAGTTTTAAATGGAGATGGGGTTAATTCTGAGAAAACTGAAAGAATTATACAATATTAGATGACAATAAAATAAACTTTAAGTATAAAATAATTAATGCCTTTTCTTAAAGCATTCCAAGGAGAAACAAGGAAGGACACAGATGCTCATCCCTACACAGATGAACTATCCAGATGGCCCAACACAGATTATGGGAATCCGTTTGCTATGCGCACGTCACGCTTATAGAACCATATCCCATCAAAGATGTTCCCCAAAGTTGATAATATATATGTGTATGTAACCTACGATTTAGATAAAATTGAGAACAACATTATAATTCAATCCAATTTTACTCACCCGACATTATCTGACAATCCCAAATATCCTAAACCAAAAACCTTCCAAAATCCTATCCTCGTAATCAACCAGTATATTTGTATCAGAGGTCCGTTCCAAAAGTTTGGTGCAAAAAGGGTTTAGGGTTGGAGTATTAGAGTCGTACAATACCTAAAGGAACACCGCACAGTTCTAATGCTAAAGACTTTCTAAGCTATTAGTCAACAGATAAATTATCTCAATCTCAGCTCAATTGAGTAAATGACGATTCCATTGTACTAAATGATGATTGATCATAGTTTACATAGAAGAATGTTTAATGACATTTTGTTTACCAACAATGTATGCAAAAGATCCTCTTCCCTACAATGTAAAATTTTCACATAACATCACAAGTTTTCCGTATCAACCTTTTCAAAAAAGAGAGGCATATCATGAAATTCTGCTAAAAATAAACTGTAAATATATAAAAAACATTCAATGTTTAAAGTTTGTTGGGTAAAATTTTATTTAAGTAAGGTTCAATAGTAATTTTGTGGAAACTTGTGCAAATACTCTTGGTGATCTTTGATGATTTCCGTTCATCCTAGTAAGAAAATAAACAATATAAGTTATCAAACCATATAAGTAATAAGCTATGATTACCTTAATCAAGATAATCAAGTAAATATTAAGTGAAAGTATAATAATTCTTTCCTTGCAGTTGTCATAGACTAAAAAAATGCAAGATTAATTTGATGTCAAAATAAATTTCCAATTCGGTTCCTCGTTGTGGTTAAAAATTTAGTAATTGAGAAAAAAAATTTATAAGATTAATAGAATTGAACTAAATGGCAGGTTTGGGATGGTAGGTTGTAAGAATCTCATATTTCGAGTCAACTCATTTCTCCAATCTCGAGCGCACTTAAAGTATGAGTTCAGTGATGAAATGAGCACGACCGATGCGGAATAGGGTGAAGTCTAAAAAAAATAGAAATATAAAAATTAGTGATCATAATTGGGATCATAAATCTATCAAATAATATTATTATTCTAAAAATGATAAATAAGTGCTTTTTTAAAGTTTGTGCAAATTTTTAATTTTAGGGTTTTTTTTTTGTCGGAGATTAGTGCATATAAGATTAAAGTCCAAAATGGTTTTGAATATTAAATAACATTTAAACAAATTTTATGTGCTTCTAGGTTTATTTTTTTTTTGGGGGTTTAAAACATTAAAAGTACATAAAAAAAAATTACATATGAAAGATACTTTTTATGGGCTCCATATCTGGTTTAATTTTCTATTTTTTTTTTTTGAATCCGTTCTCAATAAAAATAAATCATCATTAAATTCACTGAAGTAAAAAATTTATAGTGGTACAGAAATTATGAAAGACTAGGTTTTGGTTTAGAAAATGTAGATAAAATATTTTTAATATATACTCTTTTCACATGAACTTGATCCTTTGTAAAACGGAATTTGTTTTTTTTTCAAATTAATTTGGTCTCTTTTTAATTAGCCATATTTCTTGGGATACAGTGATTGGATCAACAATTTAATGCAGGAGACCTTTAATACAGCAAGTAAAATTTAAAAAGTTTGACTCTTATGCTTGCCTTAAATTGTATTTTTGGAACGTATCTTAATTTTTTCCCGTTTTGAGCTTCTCTTCAGTATCAATACTATAGAAAACAATATTACAAGTTCCTAGGTGAAAGAAAAAAAAGAATTCTGTCCTAACAGAAAGTTGTTACATTTTGCGGAAACGCGTAAATCCGAAAATCTTTTTGTGTTGTTGTGTGTGTTTGCGGGTATGTGTATCTATCTGTTAACACGAAAACTCGAGGTATATTACAACCGATTTTAATAAAATTTAGTATGAATCCTTTCTTCATTAAAGGTAAGGTTATGTTCATAGATTGGCCAAATTGAATCACAGTATCGAGAGGGTCTCATATAAAAACACCGGATTTTTCATGAAATTTCGAATTCTAACAGTCGGAATGAGTTCAAATTTGGTACATAGACTATTGTTGGTGGCTACCTATGAACAGTAGCCTTAATAAATTAACTCTAGTATCATGGAGTCAAGAGCTTCTAGCAGCTTCGAAAATGTCAGTTGCCAATAATTCATCAAAATCTCAACCGATTTTAAATGAAATTTGGTATATGAATGCAAAAGAAAGAACAACTTCGCAAATGGATCTAATTGGACGACAGGATCGGGGAGGGTGCTCCCAAATAAAACAAGAAGACTGCAAGAAATATTAACAAACTTTACAGGCTTTACAATACAAATCACATTAAGCAAGAAGAAAAGCTTATACTAAACCATCTTGGATTTATGGATCAAGGACCAAGCTCATGTGAAAAGAGTATATAATTTATAATATGTATAAAGTATATGACTATTTATATGTATGCATTATGCAAATAATGATACTGTGTATAAGTAGAGAATATGAATATTTTTGTCTGTGGTTTTGGATTATAAATTGGGTGACTAATAAATTTTTTTATTGATGTGGTGACCAATATTTTATATTTTTGATTCTATATGAGTCTCTCTTCTCTACTTTCGAAAAAAATTTTGAGGACAATATGGATAAAAAAAAAAAATTTTAAGTTATGTTGAAAATATTCATTTATTTGCATTTTGGATTTTGAAACGAAATCATAAAATATGAAGAATTTAACTGAAAAAAATATATGATTGTAGTCTTAGTGTTCATATATTTGAATGTTGAACACTAAAAATAATAAATACATAAATGTGTATTGGAGTTAGAAATATCATAATTGATGAAAAAAAATTTGGTTTTAAAAAAAGGATCAAATAAACATTGATATTACGGAAACTGGGTAAATATGGTTTGTTCATTTTTAGATTTTAGACAAACTAAATGAGGTATTCTACATATATTTTGCATTTGTTTGTATATGGTTTTATTTGGCAGAATCAAAAATATTGCAAAATTTTTTTTTGGAGCTCCATTTTTCTTAACATAATTTCAAGTATTCGGTTTTTTGCTTTGGGTTAATTTAAGTTAAAATTTTTAGAGTATTTTATGGGGTTTTAATTATCTAAAAGTTTTATAAATCAAATATTGCATCAATACAATAATTTTCCTAATAGAAGTATATTTGAAATTTAAAAATATTCGATTTTTTTAAAAAGATTTTCTCCCATGACGTTTTTCCCCCATTAAAATGTTTTGTATTGCTGACTTTCATTATAAGGGCATAAAAACCTTTTCAGAACCTAAGCAGTACCACCCAAAACCACCGCGAAACAAACGTTTTTAAAGTTATCTTCATGGCTTGCTAATATACGCAAAATGATGATATTCGGCTATAAATTGTGAAATGTAATTTTATAAAGAGCTGAATGGTTCCGAAACGTCTCAATATTTGGCTTAAAACTCTACTATAAATCCCTTTATCACCAGTCTCTAATACATCAAGATTTAAAGGGTATTAATATAGTGAGGCGGTAAATGTTTACAAGCATTTGTTTTTGTCCAGAAATTACTCTACGTCTGACCGTGCTAAAAGAGTTACTGCAGTCCAATCAATAATTAACTGCCTTCCTTTACGGTATAACAAATTTATTATACCTTCTGAACTATTTTATATCTATTAATGTATAATAAGAGCAAGGAAGGTCAAAATTGCAAACGTGAGATATGGTATATATATACATATATATGGTCTTTTGAAGAATATTATAATTTCAGTACATTTCCTACTTTCTAACTGGTTTCAACATTTTTTTTAGTCTTAGACAGGCTTGTTGGTCTGATCTATTTTGAGATGTCATATTAAGATGACAGTAAATATTCATTAAGTAATAGTAGTTTTCATTCATAATTTTCCAATTTTCATTTTCTGCCATGTAAAAATATGTAGATACCGAATGGGCTGACAGATACTAGATTTTTTTTTTAAAATAACAATTTTGTTAAAATTTTTTAACACTTTATTGTAATTGATTTGTTACAAAGTTTTATTCTTCACAATATTAAGTACTTCAACGAAAGTTGACTTTTCAATATTAAAATAATAAAAAAAACATCTAAAACTAATTAGTAGTCGATATTTATTGTTTGTTTTATGTTAAAATTAATAAAAACATTTGTTTTGTACAAATATTAGTTTATTTTTCAACTTTACCTTTTTTATAGATATTAATTAAGATATTGGGCTATTAATTACAATTAGTTTATTAATTTGCCATATACTTGTAGTAGTTACTTTGTAATTATAGGAATTTATTATTAGTTTTTTAAAAATTTTACTAAATTTTGATTTTGTGGTTTCCCGTTTAAGACCTATCGGAGTTTCATAATTTATAGTGTTAAATCACTTGAACCTTGCATCTCAGGCAGGACATTTTCAAAATTATATATCTAATGTTTTATACTGAGTTCAGGGTAAAAAATATAAAAATAAATTGATAACACAATAAAATAAAATTTAGTTATTTCATCAATTTATTATTAATTATGAAAAATAATGAAATCGGAATTTCGGGAGGCTGTAACTCCATCGGCTTTTAAAATTAAAAAAATCTTCGACACATTTTGAAACATAGCGTTGATGCTTTGAATTTAGTATATTACTAAAAAAAAAAATTTGGATATTCAAGTTACACGTGTTTAAAAATAGCAAAATTTCAATTTTGGATCTAGGGGGTCTTCTAAGGGGGCTTCTAAAAAAAATATTTTCTTGCACGCTTCTGAGGATTAAACTTTTCCCAAGTTTAATCCTCCAAGTTTAATCCTGTTTCTAAGCTTGAGCTGTTTAGAAGATATGAGGGCTAAAGATTTTGCAAAAATTAAGTTTAGCATAACGGTAAATTTTAGTACCATGTGATAACCGTCTTTGGATTAAAAATATAACTTAAAAAATTCTGGTTTTAACTTATGTATATTGGCTTTTTCCGACTTTGTGGGTGCTGAAGCTTGGTAACTGGTGTGACTACAGAAAAAAGTTCTTTCATAAAAATTATTTTTTTTTGCAATACCTACTCGTAGTTAAAATTTGTTCTCTCTATTTTAAACGGTATAAAAGTTTTGTCAACGCAAGTACGGACGGACAGACTAACGGACAAAGTGAAACTATATAGGCACTTTTATTAAAAATTTTTTAAAAATGTGCTAAAAATTGGGTAGGATATATTGAAAGTCATACAACATAACCTAAAATAATAAAATTTCACAAATTAATTATTTGTAATGAGGTTAAATAAATGTAAACTTTCACTGTATGTTTATTAATTTCAGGTTTCTTGTTATTTTAATATGAAACCAAAAATATTTTTTTTAATTATATACATATTAATTAAAATTTAGACATAAATATTTATTAATCAATACTCTTATGTTTGTTTAATATTTAAAACCCTTCATCTAAAATTTTGTTTAATTAAAAATTTCTAAGAATTTTCATAATTCCAATAATTTATAGTTCCTTTATCTCATATTAAATTCATATTTTACGGATTCAAAATAAAATAAAAAATTAAAAATGAATTTATTAAATAAAATAATTTTTATTTTATTTTATTTTTATTATAAATTTATAAATTTTTTCCATTTTTTCGGTTTTGAATTCAATTTAAAGTATAAAAAATTTGTATATAATGAAACTTTATTAAAACGTCTCATATTTATATTATGTATTTTTTTAATATTAATTTTTATGTATTTAAATAAAAATGTTATAATTAATTTTGGTTCGACAGAAGATGGTTTACCATTAATAAATATTATGAGATATTTTATATTAATAACAATGTTAATTATAACCATTTCGGGTCCATGTTATCAAAGAATATTTGGTGAAAATTTATTAATTACTGTATTAAATAATCAATTAAATACAATATTAAAAATATATAATACTGAAATATTCAATTTAAATATATTTAAATTAAAAGATTTTATACGAATATATTTTACAATATTTTTATTTTTTTTTGAATTATTAATACAAATAATTGGATCAGTTCATACATTAATAATGAGTGATAAAAAAATGGGTTTAATAAAATTATTAAGTATAATAATATTTCAATATAATGCATGTTTTTTAATATTTTTATCATTAAATCTTTACATAATTAATGCAATATTAGATAATAGAAAAATTTATATATGTAAATTATTTAAAAATAAGAAATTAAAAAATAAAAATAATATAAAAATTAATATATTAATAAAAAATTTAAAAAATGAATATAATATATATAAAAAATGTTATAAATATCGTATTAAATTAAAAAAAATTTTAGAAATACAATTATTATGTTCATTATTAATATATGCAGCATATTTTATTAAAGATTGTTATTTTATATTTCAAGCTATACAAATAATTCAAACAATTAAATCAGTATTAATATTTTTTATATTTTCTAATTGTGTTTATGCAACATGTCATTTTTCACATTGTATTTCGCTGGCCGCAACTAATAATGTTTTAAATCAAAAATTTCGTACACATTTTGAAATATTTGATTTAATTAATCATCAGTTTTATCAAAATGAGTATTTTAGAAGGAAGGTATGTGGGATTTAACAAAAGTTACTAATGTAGAATTTAATACAAATTTCCGCTTTAAACTTGTTGAATCCTAAATTGCTAAATCCTTTTGCCCAAGCTTCTGTTACTATAATAGTAAAGATACATATATTTTAGAAATTAAAAAAAAACACAAAATTTATTCGTTATAATTTATTTCAAAAACACAACTTATATTTATTTTATTTATTTTAAAAACACAAAATTTATTCGTTATAATTTATTTCAAAAACACAACTTATATTTATTTTATTTATTTTAAAAAACACAAAGTTTATTTGTTATAATTTGTCTTTAAACGTCTGAACCTCTGACAGTTATAAATCAAAAAGCGAAAAAGCATTTCGGAACGAACATATTTATATTATAATTTGGCTGGTGCAATGTCTACGCGTTGCATCAGTTAAATTAAATTTTTATGAAAAACAGGAAACTGGTGTGTAGTTGCATTTTGGAATTTTATGTGATTTCGAAATTTTGAATTTTCTCATAAAATTCCATAATGCAAAAATGTTTATTTTGCATAAATGTTATTTAAATTTTCTCATAGATTTCCAGAAGTTAAAAATTGTTTTTAAGAAACAGGAAACGCGTGTGCAGTTACATTTTAGAATTTTATGTGAATTATTTAATTTTAAATATTCCCATAAAATTCTTAAATAAAAAAAATGTTTATTTGCAAAAATGTTATTTAAATTTTCTCACACATTCCGAAAGGTAAAAATATAAAATGCTTGTTTTGCAAAATTGTCATGCGCGTGTCAATTAATTAAATGTTTTGAGTGGGTGTATTATGACATTTACTTTCGTTTATAATTTCATTAATTTCATTTATAACATATAATCCCTTTTGTCCAATGTAGTAAAAACCTTTCTACATCTAGTAGAGGACCTGGAACCATAATTTCCAAATTAAAATCGTACAGTTCAACAAGGCCTTTTCAGTGATACGTTCTATAATAGGGGCGATCAATCTAATTAGGATTTTAAAATTTTTCTAGTTTCCTAGCAGAAGTTTTAGAGATCAATGATACTATACTATACTTGCTGATATTGGGTATATAAACAAAGAAATATCTATATAACTTATAAAAGATTGAAGAATTTCTTGTCACCAAAATATGAGGTAGCCGACTCCTCAATCTAACCAAGCCCAACAATGGAGTTTTTTCCATTGCCGCGACACAATGTCGTGCAGCTTTCTAGTTTAACCTTTTAATTAGACGTTATGACTAACAGACAAATTTTTAAACATTTTTGAAAAGCTAAATACATACTACAACTCAGTTGAGATAGAAATAATTACATACACAATATATTAATATTTAAAGCGTTTTTCTTTTCCAGATTGACAAAATTTTAATTCAAAGTATTTTTGTATGGAAATGTGATTATAAGATTTGCGGATTATTTGTTTTAACAAAAGGTGCAGTTCTACAATTTGCCGGTGGATTATTGAAATTATTTTTAGTTATAACACAATATCATATATTAAATTTACATTTTTTACATAATATAAAAGAATAAATAAATAATAATTTTTAAACATACGAAATAAGGTTTCTTCTTTTACAGGGTCCTAATCCAGTTGTGAGAACTCGAGAGAAAAAAGTAGTGGAAGTTGCAGCTATTCGAACCTCCTCAGAATAAATGAATCTGTGAAAATTGCAGCATCATAGCTCATTTGCTTTTTCAGTTTTCGTATAAACAGACTAATAAACACACAGCTAAATTACCTCATTTTTCGATTTTGATCTGATCCATACACTTGTTTCTATATTTTTTTCATTTCTTTTACAGTGTTAATGTAAAGATGTAATGACAAATTTAGTATAGTAATGAAATCTTTCGTACGGATATAATAACGAACATAGGACTCGGTTTATTTAAAAAATAATCAATTAGATAGTGAATGTGCAATTTCAAATTAAACTATCTAACACAAAACATATAGAAATAAATCCAAGATGGATTGTATAAGCTTTGCTTCTTGTGGTTTTTATTGTAACGTAATGTTAAATATGTTTCTATTTTTTGTAATGTCTGCTTAATTTATATTGGAACCCTCTGATTCCGTGGTTCAATTTGGCCTATTTACGAAGTCAATTATTTTTGGCGAAAAAAACTATCATATTAAGTTTCATTGATATCCGTTGATATTTTGATGAACTATTATAACTTGACATTCTCCCAACTCCTAGAATCTCTAGATCGCAAGAGTGAAGTCTTAGGTATTCACTAATAGTCTATGTACCAAATTTGAACTCAATCCGATGGTTAGATAACGGGATTTCTCGAAAGCTTTGGTGTTTTATATGGCAGCCTACCTATTGTGTGGTCCGATTTTGGTCCATCTACGAAACCTTACTATTGACGAAGAATGCTATCATACCAAATTTCATCAAAATTTGTTTGAAATTAACGCTTTACAATTCCGACAAAATGGAACACCTTTTCTTTGGACGCAACAAATTCTATTTTTATTTTCCGAGGCACTAAAAAGTATTAACTTTCAAATAAACTTTCGTAACAAACATCCAACCTATGAATTCGTTTTCTTTGAAATTTTTAAGCTAAAGGATTAGATTTTCCTCCGGATCTGGAATTCATGTATTCTATTGCTTCAAAAATTAAAGGATTTTGATAATTCATAAATTGAAATTTAGGCAATTCTATTGAACAACTGAATGAATACCTAAGATTCATATGCTATTCTACTCTATTTCTACTATATGTAATTTGCAAGTAACTTTTTGGATCGAAATAACAAAACCTGCAAAGTTTCTATGAATTACTGTATTATATGAATTTACTGTATTCTTATGAATTCTTTTATTGTGTAAGATTCTAAATTTGTAATATGAAATTTTTAATTAAAGATTGTCGTAAATATAACTTAACTTTAGTTAAATACATTTTAAACTTTTTTAAGATTTTCTAAAAGTTCTTTCTCATATTTTTACACTTCAAAAACTTAATTTACTTACCTAATATTTTAAAGTTTTTTTTTTCTGAAATTTAATTTTGAAAATTTTTTAATTGAAATTTTAAGTTAATATCAAAGTAAACATAAATCAACCTTGAAACTATATTAAAAGTTAATGTAAGTAATGTAAGTAATGTACTTAAACAGACTCAGAAAAGTTTTATTATAATTTTTTTTCAGAAGATTTCTTGAAAAAACCACTTTAATTGAAGAAAGAAAATTAAAAGAAGGAATTTGAAGAACAAAAGATGTTGGTTTGGAAATTAATCAACATGCAAAACTAAAATATTGTTTGAAGTTAATAAATTAACTTAAGAAAAGAATTTTATGAAAAATTAATTCCTGTGTTATTCAAAACTTTGAGGAAACGAAAAGTGAGTAAATGGGTACAGTTTGCAGATATCTGAAAGATACAAGCAAGGAACAAATATCTAGAGCCTTTCCCGGATTAATATGCATGCATTAATATGTTGACCATGTGTTCTCGCTCCTTGCGTGGTTCACCCTAAAACTATTCGAATTATGATTGTATTTTATTTTCTGTGGTAAAGCCTATCCATATCCAATTTCTTCGTCTGATTTGTTTTAGTTATATTATGAAAACTCTTGGTGGATAGTCCTGCATTGGATGTAGTTTGGTTGGCCAATAAAAATGGGACATATTATTCTCATATATTTATTAATGAACAATTTCAGTTTGGTGCCTAGGGCTGTTTAGTAATGAATTTATACAAACACCTTATTTAAACGTTTAAACGTAAAAAAGTTCGGAAACAATTCGTTTATATAAAAATTAAATATAAAATCTTGTGTTCATTAACTTTTAAAATTATATTCCAGTATCTGCCCCCCTTTTAGGAACAATAAGTTATAGAGTATAACTGAATGTACTATATAATAAATTGAAAAAATTGTTCCTTGGACTACTTAAATATGATTTTTTTTTTAAGTTGCAATTAGTCAATTGTATTAACATATAAATCTCCCCCTTTAATATTAACTCGGTCAACTTGAGGTAATAATGACTACAGTAATTATACTTTTATAGCAAGGCTACATTTGATATTTTTGTGGGAAATTTTTGTACTTGATAGACTAAGTATATATATATATATATATAGTATATACGTATATGTATGTTTTTTTACAAGTTTCATGTCATCAAAAATAGAATGTGGGACACTCTTCAGTATAGTTTTATAATTTTTGCAAAAAGTAAGCTTGCAAAAAACAAATAACTTTTTATAGAAACTTTTGAATTATATATATATACAATAAGTCAACCATTTTTTGGATATTGTGTATTGTTTTAATATGGGTATTGTTTTAAATATAGTGATTTCAGAAAGTTATCATTGGTAATTATATAATAAACATTTGTTGAGGATTGTAAAAATAAGTTAAAAATTTTTAAATTTTTTTATACAATATTTATTTACAGTTATTTTCCCTTATATTATAAGAGAATTACATTACTTTACTTTACGTTAAATGTTCTGCAGATTGTAGGTAGTAAACGTACTTCTATTATAATATTTACTTACATTACCCAAAAAAAAAAAATAATTAATATGTTAATTAAAATTTTGTTTAGATAAAATTATATAATAAAAGGCTATAGAAACTGCTGCCAATTCACGTATCCTTTTCCTCAAAATTAACACTTAGCAAGTATAAGTAATCAAGTTGTCAGATGGCAATCAAGTTGTCAGTTGTTAGGACGGTTACTAATTATATTAATTTTGAAGTTGTAGGATTCAATTTAGGTTCAGCTCAGTTTTTTTTTTTAATATTTTTTTTAATAAATGCGATTAAATTCATAATACATAATTTTTTTTTCGGCTATGATTCATATTGATTCATACGTAAGGCTTTCCCCCTTGAATAATATAAAATATATAAAAAACAAAAATGATTATTTTTAAAAATAAGAATATTTATTAAAAAAAAATAGTATAAGTTTACTGTTAATAAATTTTTCATGGTAAACTATAAAAATCGAAATCAATAATTTCTTTGCAGCATAAAATTGTAAATCGATTCAAAAAAGTAGTAAAACTGATTTTTTAGTGGTTCTGTATTAAATCGATTTAAAAAAGTAGCAGAATTAATTCAAAAGTAGAGAAGTGTCATTATACCTAATGACATTTGATTTGAATAACAAATTTTCGAGGCATATAGAACAGAATATCTTCCTTGAGTTGTAGTTAGCATAACCTGGTGGTAAAAAATTCAAGTTTTGGTCTTGTAAACAAAAAAATAAATTTGACTAATTAGATTTTCATTTCTAATTGTCGGCTATTTTTCTCTCTCTTTAACTTACAAATAACATGTAGAAACGTCTTAGATTTTTTTTAACTTTTCGTAATTTTTGATCGCTGTTCTGTTGTGTACTGTTCCATTTGAATAACATGTCTTAGATTTTTTATATTTTTCATAACTTTTCGAAATTTTTGATCGCTGTTCTGTTGTGTACTGTTCCATTTCCAATTCCCCAAGTTTTCTTCACAAAATTCTGAAATAAAAATAAAAAATATAAATAAATTTTAAAAGTTATTAAACATTCAAATCATATCGGTTGTTTTGCACCACCCTGTATTACTAAAAAGTTTTTAAGTAAATTCTAACTAATACGCTCACTATGCTTTAAGATTAAAAAATAAAAATAAATATAAATAAATTTATTTTTCAAAATGTATCTTTTAAAAACTTTAGTTTTTCAAACTGCCTCCATTTTAATTATTTATAAACAGAAAACCTATTAACATTTAAACTACTAAACATTTACATAATTTTTTTTTTGGAATTGCCACTCCTCCATTTTTTTTTTTTAAACAAAAACCACTTTTCAACTTTAAATTTTGAAAAATACTTAACCCTACTTTTCTTTTGTATTTTTAAAGCATTTTAAGAACCGATTTTTGTAGAAATATCTCTATTAGTTTCTAAAAATGGTAATAAATAAATTATTAGTCCTATATAAAATCTTCAAACTTTAGTTTTTACCGAATGAATCAAACAATTGAAATATTTTAAGTTTATATATGTAAGGTCATATATGTATAAATATGTATGGATGAAGTTCAACCTTTTTTTTTTGCTTCGATTTCTGGTCATTTAATTTGACCTTTTAATATTCAATATAAATTTCAATTGAAATATTTTTATATGAAAATACAATTTTTTTATAATTTTTAGGAAGGACATGTTAAAGGAATCTCTTTTTTAAAAAAAAGGTAAAAAATCAAAAAAAGATATTAATATAAATATCTTTTTAATATTATCTATAAAATATTGTGTCAATATGTTACCATAGTTCTTAAATAAGATCATATATACGTATATGGAAGTATGGAACTATTATAAAAGAGTTCTATAAATTTTTTGTTATCATATTTTTATAATATTTGACTTTTACTCTATCAATGATAAATTTTTGATAAAGGTCGATTGATGGATTTTTAAATTAATAAATAAAAAGTTAAATATTTTGAAACCTATTTTGATACAAAATTTTATAAGATATTTTTATTTTTTTGTGTTTTTTATTAAAGGGTATATTAAATTTGTCATTACGTTTGTGATGCAGAGATAGAGTTTGTTTTGATATAAAGTCAAAGGTATGGATTGGATCAGAAACGAAAAATAAATCGATCTAGCTATGTATGTCCGTCCGTCTGTCAGCAAGATAACTTAAAAAATAAAGGAGCTAGGATTTTGAAAATTTTTACAAATTCATTTTTATGCAATTGCCGTCATCGCTATTGAAATCCAGCCATTTTGCTCCACGGGTTCCAGTAGCTTCCATACAACTTCTTTTTCTAAATGAGCATTTTTTGTACCTATTGAAGCCAGGTTTTTGAAATTTTGCAAAAAATAGTTTAGATTTATGGCCAAAGTTTGTGCAAAATTAGGTTGGTGTCCTTCAGTGGGTTCGAGTAGCTTTCATAGAACTTCTTCTTTTATATGAGCATTACTCTATAACTAATAAAGGTAGATGTCTGAAATTTTGTAAATAATAGTTAACTTTAATGGCCAACGTTTGAATAAAATAAAGTTGGTGTAGTGAAATAGGTTCAAAGAGCTACCTTTCAACCTTTCTTTTCGATGGTATATGACTTTCTAACCGGATGATATAATGTCGATATTCCAGTCACACCAGTATCCCAGAGTTAACACAGTCTACCCTACTACACTCTTCCTAGTTTTTTTTTTTGATTTAGGTTTAGGTTTCACCTGAAAATAAATAAAAAAATATTATTTAAATTTTTTATTAAAAATATTTTTATTGATCCTATTTGTTCAATACTTTTTCATCTTCCTAAGATTATTAGTTTTATTTATTTCTCAAAAAATTATTTTGACAATTTTAGTGTCAAAGTTTAAAATATCTTTAAATAATATTTTATATCAAAGTTTAATATTGTATCAAATCAAAAATTTATATAATTTCTATGACATGAAGATTGTGATATTTAATAAGTGTGAAAGACTAGAAGAATATCTATGAAATGTAAGTTTTATATAAGTATATAATAGTTTATATATCGGAAAAATTTAAGTTTTTAGGTTTATTATGTTTGTCATATTGATTCTTACTATAAATAGAACAATATTAAATGAAATGATTTGATTTTGTTGATATTTTTTGACTGTAGTATTAGTTTTATAATTATAATAGTAAATCTAGCGGTTACTCGGTCGACGATGTTTTCTGGAGCCTTTTTGATTCCATTCAAGCGCCATTCTGGCTATGTATTCTTGATGTTTTAATAGCGTGTACCCTATCCACTTTAATTTTTCCTTATTCGTGGTTGTTCTAGGCGAAAATATTCTACGTATGATTTTAAGACATTTTTTATGAATGCCTGTAGCCTACTGTTTGTAGTATTCAAAGTTATTCAGTTCTTATATTAGGATGGTTTTAGCTTTGCCATAAAATCTGCACCTTGGTTTGTGGAGATGTGTGAGTTTCTCTAAATAGGCTGCAATATGCCAAAAACTGCTGTTGCTTTCTTGAGTGCGCAAACTATCACTTCTTGCGCTCCACAATCTTGGTTCATATAATTCAGCCAAGTTCAATATAAGTCGATACTGTGTTAAGGTGGCATTGATTTTTATTGCTTCACAATCCGGATTATTAGATAATAGAATTTAATTTTAATAAGCAGTTTTTTTTAAATAAAAATTTTCTCTGAATTATAAACCTTAATATTTACATTAATTTCAAAATAATTTAATATTGTATATACAGGGTGGCGCAAAACAACCGATATGTTTTGAATGTTTAATAACTTTTTAAATTATTTATATTTTTTTTTTTTATTTCAGAATTTTGTGAAGAAAACTTGGGGAATTGGAAATGGAACAGTACACAACAGAACAGCGATCAACAATTAGCCGAAAATGGTCACCGCTTGCGGGACATAATTACTGAATGCTTAAGCTAAAAACATTCCTCATTAATATGCTGTATAACAAAAAAATAATAATAATAATTAACCATTAAATAAAAAAGTTATCAAACCATATCGGTCGTTTTGCGCCACCCTGTGTAAATAGTTTATCATTTTGAATTAGTTATTAAAATAATATTTTAATAATTTAATTAGAAATGTATGCATTTTTTTTAATTACTAAACCAAAATAAATTAAATTATTATTTTTAATTTCTCTAAATTCAATGTGTCAATAGAATAATTTAATTTTAAATTAAATATAAATAATAATTATTAATTAAATCTGTTCAATAACTATAATTAAAAAAAAATATTGTTTTGGTAAAAGGTTATTAAATCTATTAAGTTCATTATAAAATCATTATTATGATAAAAATTGTTTATTTTAATAATAATTAATGAATATTTTTTAGATAATTTAATACATTATGTACTTCTGTACCAGACAACCTGTCACCATCACGTTTCTAAAACATTATCATTTATTATTGTACAACTTATTTTATTTTAATTTGCCAGTCGTTTCAATTCAAATTCAATTTGTTACCAATTATTTTTATGAAAATTGCAGAAAATATTTTTTGTAAAAACAACTTTTCCAACCAAATCTAGAATTTAGTATTCAATTGTATATTTTAAATCAATCAAAAATTGATTTTTATTAATATTATCATAATTTTATTCTATTTTGAATAAATTCTGTAAGTACTTGATAAGTATGTTACAATGAAGCCATCATCACATTGTCAATTGATTTGATAAATCTAATTTTTATATGATTGGACGACATAATATCATCTATTGTATAAAATTTTTTTTTTTTTTTTGAGTTATTTTGACATTTACCTTTCTTTTATATTTTGCAGGGGTTTGCAACCTACATATTACAATTTTCATATGTTATATGATCGTGATATGATAAAGAGGTATTTCATGATACGAAAAGTTTTTTTTAAAACGAAATATATAATTTTGTACACAAAACCTTCTGTAGTAAATGTGTGTGTAAACAAGTGAGGGAAAAAACCAAGGGTTTTTAAAAAGCACATTTTCAAAATTATACATATACGGTTTCTTACTGAGTATTTTATCATTTATTTTTATAAAAATATATATTATGATAATATTATAATTTTGTTATTTCATTAATAATTAATTATATGACTAATAGTGAAATACTTAGAAAACAACCCCAATGCATTCAAGAAAACCTGTTAATAAGTGCAAAATATAATGTTGGAGCTTCAATGTTAACGTTTAATTTTGGAAAAACTTACACTGGTGAATAAGTTAAAGTTTTATAAGAACATAAAAGTTTTAATTTTGAAGACCTAGTAGCCCTTCAATGGGGAAGGTTCCCAAATTTTTGGTTAGCAAACTTATGATGGATCTGCTCACCCCCCTCCTGTGTTCACCCTTCCATTTTTTTCCGGTTCTAGGAAATCAATTTGGAACTCCAACAAAATTTGGAATTTTACCTAGAATATTATTATCTAACCAAAAATGGTTAAGACTAAGAAACAATTTCTTCAATTTAAAGAGACCCTTTCAAATTTAAGAAAAACCTTTAACGTATGTTGAAATATAATGCTGCAGCTGTAAATTTTGCATATTTGTAAAAAAAAATTTGAACAGGTGTTAAAGTTACAGGTGGTTGAAAATAGCAAAATTTCAATTTTCGAGCCCTTATAGCTCCTAAACGGGGGGCGTGACAAAAAAATTTTGTTAACCGACTCCTATTAATTTTGGAGGACCTAACTTCTCCCAAAATATCAAGAGCCTAGGTTGAACCGTTTAGAAGATATATGGGGCCAAAAATTTTGCAAAAGTTGAGTTTAGCTTAATGGTAAATTTTAGTACCGTATGGTTACCCTATACATTTGAGCTTTATATTTTTGTGAACCTTATAAAACCAGCTATCTTTTTCCTGTTTCAGATTGGAAATACACTTAACAAAACTCTTGTTATAATAATTTAAAAATAGGGCTTTTTCCAACTTTGAAGGGCTGTAGCTCCGTAACAGGTGGGGCTACAGAAAAAAATTCTTCTACGAAATTGATTTTTTTGTAATATCTACCCGTGGTTAAAATTTCTTTACTCTATTTCAAACGGTGTAAAAGTTTTTGTAAACATACGGACGGACGGACGGACGGACGGATAAAGTCAAAATTAAGAAAAACCTTTGACACTTATTGAAACTTTCGTTTTGGAGCTTTAAATTTTTTATATAAATAAAAAAAATTTTGACAGGTATTCAAATTATAGGTGTTTAAAAGCTAAATTTTTAGCAAAATTTCAATTTTCGACCCCTTACAGCTCCTAAAGAGGAGGCGTGACAAAAAAATTTTGTTATCTGACTCTTACTTATTTCTAAGGATCTAACTTCTCCCAAAATTTCAAATTTCTAGATTTAGCCGTTCCGAAGTTATGAGGGACCAAAAATTTTGTAAAACTTAGTTTTGAATAACGGTAAATTTTAGTACCGTATGGTAGCCCTATACAATTGGCTTTTAAAAACTTGTAAAGCTTATAAAAACAGCTGTCTGGTTGGAGATATACCTTATAGAACTCTAATTATAACTGTTTAAATATGGGGCTTTTTTCAACTTTGTGGGGCTGTAGCTCCGTAACGGGGAGGGCTACAAAAAAAAGTTTTAACATTAAATTATTTTTATTGCAATACCTATCCATTCCTGATATTTTTTGTCAATCGTAGGTAAAAAGGGACGGACGGACGGACAGAGTGAAGCTATATAGGCACATTTTTACAAAATTTTTTGAAAATGTGCTAAAAATGGACTTATTGCAGGAGTGCTTAAATAAATAGATTTTCTCAGATGAAAAAAATTAGAACGATGCATAGAAAATGATTATAAGGGCTAAATGTTCAACTGTTAGACTTAAAAGCTTGTCTATACCATAGGAACATTTTGGAACAGGGGGTCAATATTATATTCTTATTATTAGAATTTATCTTAATGAATTCCACATACAATTTAAACGTGTGGTAGTACTAACATTTAGAAACGTCTTAGATTTTCAATACGTTCAATTCTATTTGTTATAAATTGTAATAATTTTATATTTGATTTATAAGGTATTTATCTATCTGTGAGTTATACTATTAAATTAAATTTTTTGTTTATATTGTTATATTAATGTATTTTTTTATTAAAAATGTAGAGTTATTAATTATTTGTTATCCCATTAATTTAAAGCCAATGGCAAGTGGTTATATCTGAGTTGAGTCTAAAACAAGATAAAATTTCTCTTTCACTTGGATTCGAGCCCGGGTCTTTCGAATAATAGAGCCGAATTCTAACTACTGTTTCACCCAGCTGTTAATTTCTCTATTTAATTAGTTTCAATAAGAGAAATAGTGTTATCTGACGCATCTGTAATTGGCCCGCCAAGTTAGTATTGTTCTATTGGAAAAAAAATTTAATAGAAATGATTATGATTGATTAATTCTTTATTTAAAAACGTTTAAGAACAAAAAAAAATTTATGCAACTTTAAAACAAGATTCTAGATAGAACTAAATACTAATTGTAATATAATTTGTTTAGATGTTTAAATACCATATTTACTAGAATGAAAAAAGAGGCAGTCAATAAAATTATTGAGAAAATCGCAAAGCATGTATCACCATTCACAAATATTTATGTAACCAGAAATATATTTACTTCCACATCTAAATTTTAAAAAATGGGAAATTTAATTTTTTTTTAAACCCTTAAGGTGAAACACACTTTTATGAAACAAAAGAAAAGAAAGTAAACATTATCAAAAAATTGAAAATATTTTAACAAACAAAGAATTATTCCCTATCGATTTTTCGAATCATATTGTTGTTTCAAAATTGATATCGATTCACCAAATGTGTTGTTTTAACGTTAGTTTATTTTGATAATTGATTTTATTTTGTGTTTAAAGGAATATGGTTTCAATATTCTGGATATCTGGTTACTTTAACGTTCTGGGTACCGGTTTACACCAAAAATTGACCTTGTCAAATCACATTTTTGGTATAGCTAAAGATGCAGCTAGATGTTAGGGTTTCTTGTTTCGCAGTAGAATTTACTTCTATGTACCTGATCTTTTAAAAATCTATAAAACATATATTAGACCAAAAGTGGAGTATAATGCACATATTTGAACGGAAGAAGCACACTGCTTTGTGATATTTCGACAAACTGCAAAAAAGAGCTATCCGTCTTATAAACGATTCCAGTATTACCTCAACGCTTATTCCACTTAGCCATCGGCGTACGGTCTTGTCACTAACCCTATTTTATAGATATTTAGCAGGGACGAACACCTGTTCCAAAGAAATTAAGCAATTAATGCCTTCTTTCAAAGTTTTCCAACGTGAAACAAGGCGAGTGACAGATGCCCATCCCTACACCGTGTATGATATTTCGACAAACTGCAAAAAAGAGCTATCCGTCTTATAAACGATTCCAGTATTACCTCAATGCTTATTCCACTTAGCCATCGGCGTACGGTCTTGTCACTAACCCTATTTTATAGATATTTAGTAGGGACGAACACCTGTTCCAAAGAAATTAAGCAATTAATGCCTTGTTTCAAAGTTTTCCAACATGAAACAAGGCGAGTGACAGATGCCCATACCTACACCGTATAGGTGTTAAGATGACGTAACACGGCTTATGGAAATTCGTTTGTTATGCGTACGTCGAGATTTTGGAATCAGTTACCATGCAATGTGTTTTCTAAAGTTGGTGATGAGTTTAAGAAGAGCATTATCATCCATCTTCATGCTATCACACAAAGTTCCCTCTATTCAACTTAGCCCATAACTCTCAAATCCAAACTTAAATTTCCTTTCCTAATCCTCATCCTGAAAATCGACAATACATATGTATTTTAAAATCCAATAAAACCCAAATGTACCCCGTACAATGATTCTGAGAGACATTTGCTGCTATCCATCAATCTTCGTTTCCAAGCCAGATATTACAAAAATTTCTAAATCATGTTGCATAAATTTCATTTGTTCAAGAAATAATGCAATCAATTTAATCTTGTATTTGATATGTTGCTGTAGCGAAGATCTGAATAAATTATGGAATTTTAACTATTTTTATATTTAACTTCAATTTAAATTTTGGCAGTGCCAACTTGTAATAAATTTTCGGCTTTAGAGTTCTTTTTAAAAACTGAAAAAAATTAAAAATTACAGAAATTCCAAAATGCTAATCAAAGCATTAATTTCTTTTTAAAATAGTTTTTTTTTTAAGCTAAGAAAGTGTACAGATTATACAGATCACCTAATTTCTTTCAAGTTTATTTTTCCAAAAAATTCTACTCATAAATATGGCATAAACAAAGTATTGATTGATCAATTGAAATTCTACTCCTAAAAACATAAAAATTTTACATTAATCATTGAAATATAATTAAGTTCTTAATATGTGAATGTAATAGTAACCAAACAGTAGGTTACAATTATATTTCGATTTACATAAAACGAAAAAAGTTTTCCTCCTACTTTGTTAATCATTTTTCCACGTAATAAAAGTTTTCCTTCAAAATTTTTTTAATACGTATATATATATATATATATTTTTTAATACGTCTTATAAATATAAAAATACACTTTTTTGAATAAAATTTAAGTTTTTGTTTAATACAAGGTTATTTTCGACAAAAATTCCTAAAAGTATGCAAATTTTATTTAATACTAGATTAAACTAAGTTTACTTGTTTTTTCAGATCATATTAAAAATACAGATAAAGTGTCGTTTAAAATAGGCTCGTGATATGTTGAACTCATGCTTACTTTTAAATCAACAATGAAACTATTAAGTAAGGGCTTGTAATTTTATAACGGCATAACCTCAAACATTTTCTTTTAAAAATCGTTGTGTACTTAAACTGTATAACATAATGTATATTAAAAGATTATATTGAACGATTTCTTAATGAATTTTTAAGGATCATGTCCCCGTTTTATTTATTAAGCTTTGTCGTATACTCTTAGCCTGCCTTAATTATTTATTTGATGATATTATGTTATAAAATCATCAATGTAATTATATTTTCTTAAACTCACAATAATCAGATACTTAAAACTTATAAAAAAGTAGAAATTTTAATGTCTCATTTGAAATTTTTTAAATAGTATAAAATTCACAAGTATTTGAGTGATCTCATTTTTAACGTTTTTTATTCTGTTTTTTTGCCTCCTGCGGAACATGTGTATATCATATACAATTTATTAAAAGTTATGCCCTGGAAAAGTTTTAAAATAAAATCGAAAAATTATTTTAAAAAGTAATTGGGCCCCAATAAAACAAAAACAATATAAAGGAAACAAATAAAAATGTATGGACGTGTTTTTGGTGTGTAAATTAGGGTTAAAATGTCATAAATTTTATATTACAACATATGTTCGAATTTATTAGTTGTTTTATAAATTGTATGTGTTTTATTTAAATTACAGTAAATTTTTTTTTCCCTTTCATAATTTTAATTTGCCTGGAGTTTTTGAAAATAAAATGTATCTCAAAAATTTTACAAGGCATCTAATCCGAAGTACATAATATTATTTATTTCAAATATATCCGATCGGTGGCGTAGTGGTTAGGTTGAGATGTATAGCTGGGTCGAACAGTGGTTAGGGTGCCGACTTTCATGCGAAAAATCCGTTTTCGAATCCCAGTGAAAGTGAAAATACTTTTATGGTTTTCGACTGGACTCAGCTACCATTCGTCATTGAGTTCAAATTAATGACTTAGTCAATAATTAATAATTTTAAATCTTTAGTAAAATATTTATCTTTAAAAATTTTTATCTTCAGTGCTAAGCACTTCTTAGAGCCTGTGAATAATAAATATATAAAAATGTCGGTCTTTCAATTGAAGAGTCTCAGGTTAAACCCTGGTCGGATCAAGTCGAATAAAAAACTACAATTTATAATTTATAAAATAATAGATTTATTTCATAATATAAAAATAAAATACCTGCCACACCTGAAAAGGAAAAGCTGAATCACTCGCCTATCACATTGTATGTGGAAGGGCACTGATCTTTTAAGATATCTTTCTTAATTTTAAGAAATTTTGGATAAATTGCTAAAATATAAGGTATGAAATTTTATCTAACACTCAATTTATGAAATAAGTAAAACTAGAATTCGGTTTGAAAATTTTTGATAAAAATTTTCATATAAAATACATTTTAAGTTTATATTGTTACATTTGTATAATAAAAATTTGTAATATGAATATATTTAACATATTAAATTGCTCATTAGTTATTACACATAAGTATTTTCATTTCGAAATTCTAAATTTTTGTTAGAAAATTCATATAAATTTTTATTTTCTAAAAAGATTTTAAAGCATGTTTATGGCTCGCGAACCTATCGTTTTTCCATTACAATTTCATCGGTTCATTTCAAGTTTATTGCTGTAAATGTTGAGCATTAAATATATTTAAAAATTTAATTGAAGATCTATTCATTCATTTATTTATTTATTTTTTTATTATAACATATCATAAATCATAATGCAATTTTTTAAAAACACTGGTTTTAATAATCCTTGAAGAAAACTTACGATCTATGCCGGGATAGGATCCGCACTTACTCGGTTGACATGTCAAATCCTTAACCACTACGCCGCCGATACCCACTTAAACCTTGTTAGCGTCGAATAAAACACATAAAATAAAAAATCGTATTTGTCAGAACTTAATCACTATGCTACCGTGACCGGTTGAAGCTCTTTTAGGTGTCGAATACAACTGAATACAGAAAATAAAATATTGCATACCAATAGGCGCTTTTAGAATAATTCTTTTCTGAAGAATAAGAAATTATAAAATGAACAAGGAACAAAATGTTATTCTAGTCAAATTAAATTTTTGTATTTTGTCGTATGAGATTAGAAAAATTTTAGACGTTTCCCATTTGATGAGCCGCGGTATTGACTTTCTCATTTTGTTGAAAGATGCTCCGGGAATAAACGGGTTACTATCGGAAATTGAATTATGAGAGAAAATTACGTGATTTAACTATATAACGCCAGGCATGCATTTATAAAATCTACTATGGAACTTCATGTATATTATATCATACACATTTAATCTGTGAATTATAAGTATGAATCAAAAAAAATTATTTTATTTTAATTCCATAATTGTCTTTTAATGTTTTAATCTTGACACATCTTTTGAAATAAGATGAAATCCCCAGATCAATATTAAAACAAGATTCTACTTTCCTCCTACTGTTTTAGAAATTTTTCATATTTACAATTTTCCTCTAGGCTTCCCAAATTTTTTTTCTTTACATTTTATTTGACTTTAACTTTATATAAACTTCTGCAAAGTTTTAATAAAAGTTGTGTAATTACACAAAATTTTTACAATTTTTTTGTTCCTTAGTTTTTCATTTCTTTTATTGGTTTATGACCTATGTTTATTCACAAAAAACTGAATTAGGTTATGTTGTGTGAACGAATGCTTTATTATGTTTATATTTAATTTATAACATTTGTAGTCTTTCTATAGAAGAATTAAAATTTAGTTGAACATTTTTTTTTTCTTAAAATTTATATAAAAATAGAATGGCTAAGTTTAGCCAAAAGGTAATTAGTTCTTAAATGACTTTAAGTTGTTGATTGTTTTCTTTTCTTGTACAAATATTTAGAAAACGTAAGCATTATAGAAAAAAGTTTGGTACGAGATTTTGTATTTTCAGGTGAAAATAGAAATAACAGAAGAAGTAATTGTAATTTTAAGTAATTTTTAGATTTAACTTCTGCTGTCTGTATTTGAAATTTTTAATAATAGATAAAAATGCCTTCTTATCTTTGTATTTTAAAAGTTAATTTAAATTATCAGGATCCTAAAGGAGCCCTGATTATTTATATGAAAGGTCTGCTTCATGTTCGACATACATTAGAAGACTTGATTTGTGAAGGATGAATGTCGTTGTTTACTATTCTGGAGTCTATCCTTTACTCTGATGATTATTTGGTAAAACGATTGTAAGAGTGAAAGCATAAAGTCATGGTAAATTTTACGTAAATTGTTTATTTCCTTACGAAGTCTACGGTTTAAGTTCTAGTCAATAGATATTTGTTGACCACATCACAACTAAATCTGGTAATCCGTTTTGACTCTTTTAAATACATTTAAAAAGGAAAGAATTTTAAATAACTTTATCTTAAATGCACAGTAATGTTCAAAACTGCCAATATATAGCCCCTGTAATTGAAATTCTTTCACAGAGCAGCTTCGGAGCATTAAACGGACCCAAACATTCTGAAAATCGAGATGAACCAAATATTGATTAAGTCAATTGATATTTTTGGTATAATAAAATTCTTCGCATCGCAATTAAAATTACCTTGCTCTTAATTAATGTGCATATTGTAAGTGGAGACTCTTTAACGTGATTCGATTTTGAAAATATTAGTTTATGTTATCACATCTGTTTTCAAAAGTCCGATATTACTAAGATGAACAAGGGCATTTTTTCCAACATTCCATATAATATAAAATTTTTATTTCTAAAACCAATTTATTACTTTTCCTAATTTTTTTGACTTACCCTGGTCAGTTCTTGTCTAAAATATTAAATTAATATATTAAGAGCAGTTAAATTTACCGAGAACTAAAGTAAACAATTGATGAAAAAAACCAAGGGTTTTTAAAAAGCCCGTTTTTAAAATTATGTAGGATTTCTTACTAAGTATTTTACCATTTATTTTTATAAAAATATATATAAAAATAAATGATAATATTATAATTTTGTTATTTCATCAATTTATTAATTAAATGACTAATAGTGAAATCAATACTTAGAATTTAATCTCAATGCACTCAAGAAAACCTATTAACAAGTGCGAAATTTAATGTTGGAGCTTCAATATTAACGCTTAATTTTGGAAAAACATACACTGGTGAATAAGTTACTGTTTTATAAAAACATAAAAGTTTTAATTTTGAAGACCTATTAGCCCTTCAATGGGAAAGGTTCCCAAATTTTTGTATTTTGTAAATTTTATCCAACCAAAAATGGTTAAGACAAAGAAACAATTTCTTCAATTTAAAGAAACCCTTTCAAATTTAAGAAAAACCTTTAACATATGTTGAAAAAAAATGCTGAAGCTTCACATTTTGTATATTTGTAAAAAATAATTTGAACAGGTATTCAAGTTACAAGTGCTTAAAAATAGCAAAATTTAAATTTTCGAGCCCTTATAGTTTCTAAGCAGAGGACGCGACAAAAACAAATTTGTTAATCGACTCCTACTAATTTCTGAAGGTTTAACTTCTTCATTCATATCAAATTTCATTAAAATTTGTTGAGATTTTGATGAATTATTGGAAATTGACATTTCCGAAACTCCTAGAATCTCTAGGAACCATAATACTATAAGCAGGGTTGCAAATGAGCGGTCTAAAATTCAAAATTCAACTCATAGCTCAACTCAAATGATGAGTCCGCTCATACTATGATCGATACACACGCATTCAAAGGTTTAGCGGACTCAAAATTTGAGTTGAGCGATGAGTTGAGTCGAAATTTTAACTTTTTACTATAATCAATTTATTAAAGCTATTTTTTATGGGTATTCAACAGTTTTTGCACCAAATTTGAACTTATTCCAACTGTTAGAACTCGAGATTTCTCGAACAGACAGTGTTTTTGTATAGGAGCTTCCTGCTCCCGTGGTTAGATTTGTTCCATCTTCGAACTTAACCTTTCTTTTATTTTTAGATTTTTACCATATTTCATCAAATTTTGTCCGTCAGTTTCATGCTTACAGAGGCACATAAACACACGAATACCCAAATATGTTTTCGGATTTACTTTCCGACAAAATGGAATAACTTTTGTTAGGACAGAAGAAATTATTCAACTTTTTTTTTTACCGAGGAACTTACAACCTTTCCCTCTATAGTATTGATACTGAAGACAAGCTAAAAGTTCTCACAATCAAATAATTCTCAATTTAAAAACCATTTCTACTATTTTCTTAACATTTTCTTAAAATTAAATTAGTATACATTGCATTATTATAATTACCAACAATATTATACTTGTATAAAATACTAAAATAAATCTTAAAAAATTATATTGCAAAAAAAAAACAGAATACTTCAAGTTCAAGAATATTCATTGAAATTCAATACACAAGGTAATAAAATTTAATAAGATAAAATAAAAATCTCAAATGAATTAAAGGAAAAAAAATAATGCTGAAATTTCAATAATTATAATCTAAAGCTAAATATAAAAGAAAAGGTCACGTATTTATTCAAAGAATTTTAAAATTGATTTTCACACTTAGAAAAATCTAATAAAAAAAGAATTTATATCTAATGATTGAAAATGATTCTTATACAATTATAAAAATAACATTGTTACTTCAAGTGTAAAAGCCAATGTTAATTGAACTAAAGAGATATATAATTAAAAAATACAAATTTGAAAATAGATTTCATGGTCAAAAATTTATAAATTTAATAATGTATTCAATATATTTAAGCATTATCTATTATAAATATGACTTGACAGTTTTTTTGAGAATATAATATTAATATAAGCTCTAAATTTGAATTTTTAACATGGTAAGACATGGATCAATATCTACAGATTAGAATGAAAGAAAAGCAATTGTTAAAAGTTGATTGAAGGGCATTAAAAAATGTAATATTAAATAAATCTATAAATTGACATGTTCAAGGAATATTATTTTTAATTTTCCATAAACAGTTAAAACAAATTCGGGGAAATTTTTAAATAGAAAATTAATGTAAGAAAATTTAATTGATTTCAATAGAAATTCAATTTTTTCATTCACTTCATTTGATTTGTGTTTGAGGTTTTGTTTCTAGTTGGAAGCGAGTATTTAATTGTTAAATAGGAATGATAGGTTTGATTGCATAAAATTTTAAAAAATTGGTAGCTTAGTTTATGTTAAAAATACTAAAGATATAAAATTTATGACCTAGTATGTTAGATTAAGCTGATGGGTTATTCACTTAAGCAGTACGAGTTCGATATCCGGACAGGTATTTTAGACATTTATAAAGTTGATTTTTATACCCGTGCATACATATAGACATCGGGTATATTCAAATTCCTCTTCCGTTTGTAACGCATTGATCTAGACGAGCTAGATATAGTGTCAAGGGTACATATCGGATCAGCATCGAAAAGTAAATCGATCTAGCTATGTGTGTCTGTCCGTCCTTTCGTTTGTGTGTCAGCAGGATAACTCAAAAACTAAAAGGGCTAGAGTTTTGAAAATCACACAAACTCATTTTTAGGAAATTTCTAGGTTCCCTATTGTTTTTGATTAAAATCGGACCAAGGTTTCGGTTAGCTACTATATACAACTTTTTTGCACCAATATGATTTTCTTCAAAACTAATTATATGAAATTTCAAAATGTTACGGCTTCATTTTGTGGAGCTGCCATACAACTTTTTTGCACCAATATGAATTTCTTCAAAAATAATTATACTAAGACGGTAAAAAAATTTTGTAGTGATACTTTGACAATTCAATTTCCAGTAAAAATAATTAAATATTTTTTTCATAATTCCTAGAAAGTAATAAAATTTGGATTTCAATTACTTTTGTAATTGTTTTGAATAATTAAATTATTTTTGCAGTTATACTTAATTACTTGAAATATTTAAATACTAAGAAATACTTAATTACCATTAGAATTACAAGTTTTTGAAAAAATCAAGCAATTTAAATAAAACTAAAAAAGATTAATTAAAAATGTCAATTAATCAATATGTAAAAATCAAATTGTTGCAATTTATACAAAACCTTATTATATATAATTCCAAAAAATTGATTACAATACTATTGTTTATATCAGTGCAGGGTTCCTACTTAAGTCCGTAGCACAAAATTTCTTCTTATAAACCGTATATTGCAGTTTTTTCTTATTAAACCCACTATGGAAAAACGTCCTAATTTGAATTCCTAAATTCTTAGAAGTTTGAAATTTGTGATTATTTGCATTTTACAATTTAAATTTAATGAAAACTCTGCATATACTATAGTGAAGGATGCACACATTGGTATTTTGAAAATTTTAATTTAATCTACCTTATCGTACTATTTATTGTTATTTCTTTTAAAAAAAATTTTATATTTTTCCAGGGAAAAAGGCGAACTTAATTACCTTTTAGAATAACTATTGAAATAAAGTAAAAAAATTCCCTGAGGCTCATTTTTTTTAGGTTACAGAGGTTCAAATGCTTTAAATTTGAATTTTTAACACGAATTTTGTAACTTAGAAACAGATTATTTGAATCTAAATAAAAATTTACTAAAAAAAAATCTTTGCAGAGGTTTAAATAAACTTTTTTCAAAATTTTAATTTGAATCTAAGTTCTCAGAAATTAAAAATTAAAACACCAACTCAAAAATTTATATCTATTCTTACTTTTTACCTATTTACCAAAAAAAAAAAAATTGAAGAACATTTTTCCTGAATGCGAAAAATTTTTAATTTTGATAGATTAAAACTCCTTCACAGTGATTCAACTTCCTTATTATTTTTATTTTTTTAATTATTAAAAACACCTTAACTTCAAAAAATAAAATTAAAATAAGATAATCTATTAGAATACAGTTCCTATATTAATTTGGTTATCATGGAAATCAATATCAAATGTAAGAGTAGCGTATTTCAATTCAATTTTCCCAAATATAGAACATTTGAACTACTTAAAATTCTGACATTAACTGAATCGAACTTATAATAAAAAAAAAAACATCAAATACTTATTTAATTTTCCTGGGCTTTAAACTTTCAAAAAAAAAAAGCTCTTAAGCTTTTTTTTAATATTAATAATTTCTTAGTTTTATTTTTGCTGTCAGTACTCACTATTCAGATATATGTAATATATGATAATATATATACTTATACATATATAATACATAAATCATACATACATATGTATTTGAAATTTTATTTTCCTATATGTGTATATGCATTACAAAAAATAATAAATGGATGGTGAAGGAGAGAGTGAATGAGAAAAAGTATATTTTTAATAAATAAATTTAAAAAAATAAATAAAGGATGCTGAACTGCACGAAATTTTCATGCGCTTTGGAGTTTTTGTTTTAAATATATGTTTGTATATAAATATACATATAATATTACCATTTTAGTTATTTTTTTTTTAAATTTCTGACAGTTTCTATAGTGAATAAGTTTCAATTAAACTTTAAAAGCTTTTATTAATATTTTTTCTATTTATAATACTTTAATTGTGAAGTGAAGCTGCCTTTTGGATGTATGTATGTGTAATAATTCTATTTTCGAAATATTTTATTGTATGTATATTTTTTGATAACATATACGTACATAAGATATTAAAGCATCTTTGATATTAATAGTCCTTGTACAATTTAACATTTATTGGTATTTTTCAAAAAAATTTGGTAATAAAAATGAATCCTAGGTCATTTTTACCTAGACTAACCTATTAATTTCAGTTTAACATTTTTTCAATTTTATATAAAATTAAAATTTTAACATAACATGAAAAAATGTTATGTTATTTAAGTAGATATGTTAAACTATTTGTTTTTGTTTATTTTTAAAAGCTGTCGAATTTTTTTGTTGTTTTTGTTTTTTTTTTTTTTTTTAATTAATTGTTTTTATTTTTCTTTGAATTTGGTTCAACAGAGCGTTAATAGTAAAAACAATAACACAAAGAAAATAACAACATATTGCATAAATATAGGCTGAATATATTTAAAAAAAAAATGGTTTTGAAAGCGGAAAATTATAACGGCTGCTGTTTTCTATAAATAGTAAAAAATTTAAAAAAAAATTTATTATATAAATAAAAAAAAAACAAGAATGAAAGGAAAAAAGGGCTTTGAAAGGACTCATACACTGTATTTTATGTTGGATATTAAGGCAGAAAAGGACAGAATGATATAACCATTAATTGCACTGTATGTATGCATGCACAAAAGATGAATGTAGCTTTGCAAGATAGTTTTTATTTTAATTTATACATAATTTGAAAAAATAAAGGAATAATATACAAGGGAATAAAAAGTTTTATTTTTGAGGTTTTACAAATGAGTGCAAATGCAAAAGAAAGAAATATAGAATATATTAATTGTTTACTTTGCGTAATTTTAAATGTGTGTAACAAGCATTAAGAAATCTATTTACAGAGTAAGCAGCCATGTAGTTGTTAAAATTATGATAATAGTTGGAAAGGCTTTTTATAAAATTAATTAGAAAGTTTTAATTATGCAAAAAATGCATGCAACATATGGCGTATCTTCATTCTAAAATCGATGGTGATTGATTTTCCTAATTGTTATTAAGAATTTTTAGAAAATTACACCATGTCATTTAGAAATAAATAAAAAACTTTGTATTTTTGCCAAATATTTTTTTATCCCTTTTCCTATCCGTTAAGGTGCACTCTTTAAGGGCATTCACTAAGCCTATTTAGACTAGGCTTAAGTTTCTTTAATCATTATATTCACTAAGCCGTTGATTACACGGATGGAGCTATTGTATAAGATTATGAATACACAAATGTTAATTTTGTCTATTTAGTCTATTATCTTACACAAGAGTTATTTATATATTTACATATATTAAATTTTATATTATATTACGAAATTAACTGTTCCAATATAATTATACAATTTTACGATATTTTTTATTAGATGTTATTTGACCGGGGCTTAAACCCGAGACTTTCTAAAATATAAACTCTTTTAAAATAATTTAAAGCTAATAAAAATCTATACTAACTATAGATACTATGAAAATAGGTTTTCGAAGTGAACATGTCTTGCCAAACTGGTAAGTTTAAAAACCTATAATAAAAAACCTATAGGTGATATAAAAGGCAGAAAACAAATTTTTGATGCCACTTTTTGGGTTTATAATATAAATAACATTTGTTAAGGATTACTTCATTGATGCATTTCTCTGTGCTTTTCTACATAATCTTTACTCCTATCGTCACATTATTACTCAATGACGTCTTATTGAACCTTGTTTTATAAAATTATCCTTCGAATAACTGAGCCAATTCAATTACTCCTTTTTCAAATAAATTAGCATTTAATGGCATGTATGGTTGTTATCTTCTATAAGAGAAAAATGATTGCTATCTTTTATGGGGTTACTATCCTTTCATCGCGGTTTCGTGACTTGTTATGCATCCCGATTGCTAATACAATAAAAGATATTAATTTATGAACAATATTATTTATTTTGTTTATATTAAAACTTTCTATCTTTACACTAATTGGTCACTAATATATATTTTAAGCACGCATTCTCTCAACTAATAAACCATGTGCTTACATCAATATGACCTCGGTTCTCTTTTTGTATTTTTCTAATTTATTAGAAAGTTTATCTCAGGAACCTTTAGGGAAATTTCTTTAATTTCGTCCATCCACTTAGAGTATTTCCAATTAACAGTTCATTGATCCCTACCTGAATTTAAACTGACCTCTAGAATTATACCTTTTTAATGTAGAGGTCAAATATACAAAATTTTCATAGTTTTAAAACTTTAATAATTTGATTTTTGAAGAATTTACCTTTAAATATACCTTTTTATGTGTTCAATGATTCAAAAAATCATAATAACATAAAAATTACACTTACATTTTGTCTCCTTTCATTTTAGAATTTTTAATTTACTTTAAAAAAGTGGTGTGAAATTATTTTGTAGAAAAGCATTAAAACTGATAAAATTTATAGAGACCATTGAAATTATGGTTTTAAATGAAAAATATATACATGTTATCTTTTAAAATTTACATAAATTTTAGATATTTTAAACTTAAATGTAAATATATATATACAAAATCACATAACTTGCAGGGTATTGCACCAATAATTTGCCATAGGAATTATTTGGGGTAAGTTGCATTATGCTCAAAATTTATGTGACTAAAAGAAGAGTAATGATCACTTAACTTGACCAATGACGTAGTGGTAAGGACGACGCCTTACATTTGGAAAGTCTCGGGTTCAAACTCCGGTCAAGCCATATCTAATAAAAAAATATCGTAAAAATGTATTTTTATATCGTAATAGTTAATATCGTAATATAAAATAAGATTTAATATAAATATATAAATAACGCTTGTGAAGGATAATAGATGGCGCACAAAATTAATATTTGTGTTTTCAAGATCTTATACAATAGCTACAGTCGAGTAACTAGCGGCTTAGGGAATATAATGATTAAAGAAATTTAAGCATAGACTTCGTGAATGCCCTATGAATGGAAAAGGAATAAAAAAATTAACACTAAAAAAAAGATTATTTTACAGTTATTTTTTGAATAAATTAGCTCTGAATGACTTTCAGCTTGTAAAAAGTTAATAATTTTTGGTTTCAAGGCTTGGGAAATCTTGTTCTAAGACAATCGTTCCTCCCTCCTTAAGAATTTTTTGTGCGTTTTGAACCCCAAAATTAATAGTTCTTTTACAGGTAATTGGTGAAACACTCTGTATATAAACATCTTTTTTATTTCTAATTCTTTAAAATAAGAAAAAGTTCAATAGCCTGAAAACAGTAAATGTAAAATTGCTATACGAGTGTTATGATTATCATAATATTTAAAAAATGAATTTAATCGTGATGAAATAAACCTTTAGTTCTATACAGAATACGTGCAAATGTACTTAAATGAAATCAAGGGTAATAAAACTATGATAGTTTCTTCATTCTGTAAATTGTAAAGTGATGAAAAAAGTACAGAATAGACTGTGGTGTAAGTGTAGATATTAAAGTTTTATTCAGAGGTATGTAAAATCATTTAAATAATACTTTTATGAAATTTTTTAAGTTCATATAAAACAAATTATGTAATAATAGTAACTATAATAAAAATATATATACTAGTAAATAAATAATTTTCTAGGAAATTGGGTTAAAAAAATAAAAAATATTTTTAATATTTCAGATATTATTACGTTAGAAGTTGCTATTGAATAAAAAAATTATTAAATAATAAGGTAAATAAGTTATTTTAATATGTGACTAAAATATTATCTGTTCGAATGTTAGTCTCATTCCGCTAATGTGCGCATCTATCGAACTTCACATTGAGGATTTATACCCAAGTGCACAAACTTGAACAGAACTGAAAATATTAGTTACTTGTAAAATTAAGAGACACTTCAATTTTAAGGGTGCCCTACAAAATTAGGGGAAATCTTTAAAAAATGTTAAAATATAATATTTGGACTTCAATGTTTGTATATTATTACTTAAAACAAATTGGGAAGGATTTCAAGCTACAGGTGTTTATAAATTTCTATTTTGGATCCCTTACAGCCCCAAAACAGTGGACTTTACAAATGACGCATAATAATTTCTAAGAATCTAATTTCTCCTAAAACTTCAAGTTTCTAACTTAAGTCGTTTGGAGGATATTAGGTATCCAAAATTTTGCATAAATTGTGTTACACTTAACTGTAAATTAAAATACCGTATGGCAGCCCTATGTAATTATTTAATATATATTTAAGAAGATTATAGATAATGCTTCTTTTCAGGTTTCCGGATTTAATATATAACTTATAGAACTCTTGTTATAACAATTTAAATATAGAGCCCTTCGGGAATTTGAGGAGTTGTGGCTTCGTAACTGGTGGGGCTATAGAAAAAAATTGTTCGATGAAATTAATTTACGCAGCCGTAGTTAAAATTTCATTTCTTTATTTTAAACAGTGTAATAGTTATGTCAACACACGGACTTCTGAAGGACGGGCAGAGTGAAACTATAAGACCACATTTTCTACAAAATATTTTGAAAATGTGCTAAAAATGGCAATAAAGTATTACAACAGGGCAAGCAATTTTATAAAAGTTATGAGAGTTTTATTTTCATTTTGGATGTTTTAAAAGTTTCGTTAAAAGTATAGGACAGGCAATGCTATGGGGTAGTTATCATACAAGATTTTGAATGCCGTTTTGAATTTTATTTTGTTTTTAAATACTATACAACATTTCTATGCATATTTGAGAGTGGACGAGCTTCTGTGTTTCTGTAATAAGTCTCTTATATTTATTGTTTTGAATGCTTGGATTGATCGTGTCGAGTTATTCTTAGTGCCAGGTTTGTTATTTGTATTCTTAATTGTTTCTCAAGGGTTGAAGATTCTTTTGGTTTTCTTGGATCCATGTCAGTCCGTCAGTGTGTGTGTATTTTTGCCACACCTGTTTTTGTATCCAAGCTACTTTTTTATAAGACATTGTCAGACATGACATATTTCACCATTGACTATATAGACAGGCATCAAATAATTGTCTTCTTTTCTTGTTAAAACATCTGAACTTTTTTTTTAAATTGAATAAATTATAGTTTTTTTGTCATATACTCATTACAATAGGCTATAATTTCTTTTGAATCTTTTTATCTGAATAAATAGTATGTATATATTTATTTGTATATAACATTTTAAGGCTATAATTTTATTTCAAAAGTATATCAATAAAACTATACAAAAATATTTAAAATAATTTCTGGGTTTTTGGGTTTAAAATAACTTTAAATTGTAAATTATTATTTCTATTTATTTATTTCTATATTTAAAGTAATTTTAATAACAATTCAAAATAATTGGAATTATTTGGTATAATTTAATAATTTTAAGTATTTATAAAAATTATTTTATATCCTATATATTTATATTATTAGGAATTTAAATATATATAAAATATATTTGTTTTAAATAATGCAATAATTGGTGTATGATACACTTTAAAATAGATTTTAATTTATTGAAATATGTAAATATTTTTAGTTTAATTGATACATGATATTTTTATATTAAAAATTTAAAAATAATTAAAAAACAAATTTGAAATTTATTTGAATTAAAATAAAATTTTATTAATTATTTTCTTTTATAATAATAAAATAAAATACTGGAGTTATTAATATAAAAAATATTAAATATGTTTTATTTATACAATGTTTTTAATTAAAAAATAATTAATATAATTTAAAATTTTATTTTGTTATAATCTATTTTAAATGCTTCAAAAAGCTGGTACTTACTAAATTGTGGCGACAAAGGCGACAAAGGCGATTTCGTCACTTATTTTAACACATGCCAAATTTTAACAGTCAAAATTAAAAAATTGCATATTTATAGGGGCGTTTAATTTCGTAAGAAATAGTACTTTTCTTAAACGTCAAAAGCACAACGATGATCAAAGTCAAAAATTCATAAACGTTTTGACGCGTTTATCAGAACTTCGAAAACTGTTTGGATGTCAGAGTGTATATTATTGTTACTGCAAAAATCATCAACAATTATTTATTGCTAATCAAATACAAAAGTCATCAACAGGTGATCGACATATTGTTGACGTTTTAGAAAATGACCAAACAAATTAATAGATAATATTCTAAAATAAATACTCAAAAATTTAGCTTTAAATAAGTAATCACTGAAAGTTTGAAATGGTGAAAATAATGACTTAGAATGATGAATATGCAAGTAAATGTGTTCTAGTTTGCCCTTGCATTAGTAAAAGTGACAGCTTATTTTGTAGTTATGTTTTGAAAATTTTCTAATATTCAAAAGTCAATAATGAATAACACGGAGGAAGCGTCAGCGTTCATAGCGCACGCTTAATAGAACTAATGGGTATTGAATTTAATTAGATCGTATTACACTTCGCCAAATGTAATACAGTTACACATGATTTGATTAAAATTCAAAATATTTAACTAAAAGTTTTGGCTTGCTGAACTAATGATCAATATTGTATAATGATTATTGAATACGATGCTTGCAATTGTTTTTACTAAAGCAATTGGAAAATCTGTTTAAAAAAAAGGACTATTAACATTCCATAATTTCTCCCAGCCATATCTAAACATCAGAAAATCTCTAGACTAATAACACTAACCTAATTTAATTAAATCTTTCAAATTTTTTTAATTTCTGTTGAAATAGAATATTGAAAATATTAATTACACTGGCTGTTTTCTTTTTGGAAAAAATATTTTATCTTTTATTAGATTCTTAATTCTCCTAAGTAGAATAACGGTACTTCCTGTATATTTAATAAATAATAATTTTAAAATCTGGCAACAATTGTTATTTTAAACTAAATATAAAATCTGTTTTATTGAACGAGCCAAATAATCAAATTATATTGAATAAATAATTTAATTTATAAATTATCTAATAAATTTATATTTAAAAAGTTTTTATAACTAAAAACCTTCATATAATCAGTTTAGATAAATTATGATAGAATTCACCAGACAAGAATAAAATAAAATCTTTTATTTTATAATACCATTGTCATTAATTTTACTTATATTTTTTTTGTTTAAAAATATTTTGTGCATTTGTTTGTATGTTATATTCTATCCCAAAAATAATATTTAAAAAAATTTTCTCATGTGCAAAACTCAAATATGTTTCAATTTTGGTATTACAGACACATATGCAGCACTTGAGAATGAATGTATGAAAGAAACTTGAATTCTATCATGGTTTTCTTTTGTACTGCATTTCTATGAAGTTTTTCTGTCTTGGGACACACAAAAAAAAAACTAATTTTGGTTATTTTTTAAAAATATCTTAGCAACTGAACGGATTAGTGAAGTGCAAGCACTCTAACGTATGTGTATGTATATAAAAGCCAAATTTGGTTTAAGTGATATCATGTCATATCAATCCCAATTATTTATGTAAGGATTTTAACTTTATGTTAAAGAAATGATTTTAAGTATAAATCAGTTGGTTTTGAATTTGGTTTAATGCAATCATTGAGTAATCTTTTATGAAAGTTGAAACTTGCTTTAAATCATTCCTGCAGAAATTGTAAAGTTAACATGAAGTTGATTAGGTAAAGCATCTTCTTTTGTTAATGAAATGTTAGGTGGCAATAATTTTTAAAGCTAGTTGATTTTTGTTAGATGCTTAATTATTGAAAGTTTTAGTAAATTTGATAATGTATGGAGTAGGAATCGATAAAAAAAGAATTGACCTCTTTTTTGCAAACTGCAAACTGTTCAGGTGTTAGGTAAATTAGCCTGTCTATACCATACGTACATGTTGGACATATCATATTCTTATTATTATAATAGATCTTAATGAGTTCCACATACAATTAAAACATGAGATAGTACAAGGCATTATAAAATAGAGAAATGTCATAGATTTTTAATAGATACTAGATAGAATATAAAGTATTAAATTATCTGTGAGTTATATTATTAAATCGAATTATTTGTTTATATTTTGTATTGTTATTATATTTGTATTATATATTTTTAAATATATTAATATATGTTATTATGAATTATTTGTTAGGCCATTAATTTGCACCCAATGGGGAATGGTAGCTGGGTCAATTTTAAGAAACGAAATAACAGTGTGTTTTAAATTGTAATGAATAGCGAAGCCTTTTGACATCCACTCTATTCACTGTGCTACCATCTGGTTAGTTTGATTTGCCATTGCATCTAGGTCCGTTGATTTTCAACTATAGTTGATGTTAGTTTTCTTCTGTTTTTGAAAGTTTTTTAAACTACTCCAGAACTTGATACTATGAAACTACGAAGTGTAGAAAGATAGTTTTGCATGTTAAATTTTCTATGAAAGGCAAGAGGTTTGCGTGTTATTTTAAGTTAAGCAACAAGCTGTGGAAATTTTGAAAATTAGCAGTAAAAGCTTAAAGAATTAGAAACTGGAAAACAATGATAAAACGAGGAAGAATATAGTAGAGTAGACTGTGTCAACTCTGGGATACCCGTGTGGCCGTAATATAAACATTATATAATCCGGTTAATTATTTTTGGCAAAATTCCAAACATTCAGCTTTATTCGATGTAGAGTAGATCTTATATAAAAGAAGAAGTTGTATGGCAGCTACTCGAACCCACTGCAGTAGACCAACCAAATGTTGCAGGAACTTTGGCCATTAAACTAAACTATTTTTAGCAAAATTCCTAATAGTCTAAAACTAAACTATTTTTAGCAAAATTCCTAATAGTCATACGGGTATAATAATGTCAAAAACATCTACAAACGTTTAGCAGTCCTGAATGGTATATGCCTGGGTTCATTAGATAGTCATTAAATTTAGATTTCATCATTTGATAGGTTCATTTGATAGTCAGAAGTTTTACAAGGGTCTTCAATTTTATGAAGCATCAATTTGGGATTTGACATTGTTAACATAAAGTAAAGCGATGTGGGTTAAAGGGCTCTCAAATCCAAATAAATACTGTTCAAATTCATTGATTTACAAAAATTCATATAAAATATTTGACAATGTATTTATTCAATAGAATACAAATGTTTTTATCATTTTATTCCAATTTAGACAATAAAAGTTTATATAATAAAAAAAAAATTGGTTTTTTAAATATTTTTTAAATATTAAAGCCATTATTATTAAAATTCTCATAAAACTTAATTTTATTCCATTTTAAAATAGTTAAATTGAGGAAAAAGTTTTAATTTTTTTTTTCGAGAACTTGATAAAAGTTGACTGGGGCACAACATTTTTGTTTTTCAAATTAAATATGAAATAAAATTTTAAAGTTGCTATTAAAAAAGTAATAAAAGAACACTTTTAGCTTTTTATAAAACTATAAACTCTTTTTTTTGTTAAATATTTTTAAAATATTTCCAAAAAATTAAATTGTTTTTATTTTTGTTTTAAAATCTTACCAGTTTAATGGGTTCAGATTTTTAATTCAAATTAAATTTTTTTTTTAAACTACTTTGAACTTGCCAAAAGCTAAGATATTTATTTAAATTCGTTGAAATTAAACAACTTTATGTTAAACTGTATGAACATCATTTTAAGAGCATGCTAGTTTGAGACGTTGTAAAGGCTATGAAATAGACAATGACAAAAGTGTATAAGTTAGATCCCTTGTTAACTGTATGAATTTGAAAGTAAAATTGAAATTGGAAAAGTTTGTTTGGGGCTTCAAGTACCTGCCACAATGCTTCTTTTATTTTTTTAGTATAACTGGCCAAAATTAGTTATGTTTGAAGTGCAAGGCCACTTCAAATTAGCTTGTGAGAAGTTTCTATAGATGCAACATTTCTTTTTCAAATTCCTTTTTTCTAAACCGTAATCGGCAAATTCCAGAGTATATTACTGAGTTAGGACTAATGCAAAATTCACATATGCTTCTATTTTTCTGCGATTGGAAATTCAAGCAGTTGAGAGCAATATTTAATTACTATTCTTCGGATATATTATAAACTAATTTATTCCAGAAGGAGTTGCAATCGAAATCTCGGTTTAGTAAATATCGCTTTCTCAAAATCTCGTTTTTCAAAAATCTTGTTTTTCGGAAAATCCCTTTATTTTTTATATTCTGAAAAAGGCTGATAGTTCTGATTTTCCAAATTTAAAGTTCTTATAAACAAGATTTTTTAATAAAAAACAGGATTTCCAAATATCCAGGTTTTCTAAAAATTAGATTTTATAAAAATGATTTACTATACCGAGATTATGGAATGGTCCCTTCTAATATATTTGAAAATATTTCTTATGAATGAATTTCAATGTTATTAAACAAAGACGACTTACAAAGTTACAAATTTGTATAATAATAGAATTTTAATAAAAGCCATTAAAAAATATAATTTTTATTTTCTAACATAAATATAATTCTTTCAACATTAAGAAATTTTTAAAGTATACCATCTCCCGAAGAATGTTATTTGTCATTAGAAACACTTTAATTATGAATTATTACTATTTCTTTCTTTATTTATAAACTATAATTTACCACGGTAACACTATACTCAAGAGTCAACATTTATTATTCAACCAGTTAAGACGTGTAATTACAAAGCAATGCAAAGATTGTAAAGATGATATACGATAGTTTTAAATTCAAGAAAAGTAAATAATTTCTTTGTTTCCTTCAAAAATCCATAAAACAGTCATTGGGACAAGAGAGCGGGTAGACACATGGGTTTATAAATGATAATTCCAACAAAATTACGTTTTTAAATCTAATTTATTTTTATATATCTTATGTATAAATGATTTTTAATACAATTTTATTGCAATTCGCTCATATAAATTCCGGTGTCATAAATGAATGATTTTTTATATTCTAAGTGATATGTGCTTCTGAAGTTTTTGAGGTTATTATAATGCACATAACATTGTACAAGAAATTAATATTTTTTTTTTATGAGTTGAAGGCGACAAAACATACTTAAAAATATATATGAGTATATGTTATATATGTATATTTAATAATCGAGCAATCACATATTTATTTCACTTTATTTAAGTAATAATTTTAGAAATAATAAATTTGTCATATAAGAAAGGGTAATAAATTAACCTTTTTTTTGGTTATTGCAACATTTTTAGTAGAAGAAGTCACTGGTATTTTACGTTTCAGCACATTAATGATCAACGGAAAATAATGGGAATTAAATAGGAGTGGTTTTGTAAAAAGCGGGGGGGATTAGTGTATCACGTGGAATCTATTGTATAGAATGTAATAAAATTATCGATTCTACAAGAGCTGAAGTGATTCAGAAGTAGAAAAAAATCTAGTGCAAAAGTATTGGTGTTTTTACTGTCGCACCCTGATAACCGAGTTCAGCAGTTACGATCCCATACAAATGAAGTTTTACAATTTTATAGAATAACAAAATTCATTTTTTATAGGTAATTTTAAATTCTGAGTATTCAGTACAAAAAATAGATTAAATCAGTGCTGAAGTTCAGTGAAATAAATGAAACAATATTGTACAGTTATACTTATATCGCTCTCTCGTTTTACACCTAATAGAATATTACTTTATTCCACCATTAGTAATTAAATTTAATTAGCTGTCAATTGTCAAACTGTCAATTTAATTGAAGTTTAAACTTGAATGGCGTAAGTTTATTAATAATAATTATGTGTGAAATAATTTTGAATAAAAAAAATACTAAGTAGGTTACTAAATTATTAAATTTTAAAGGAGATGACCATTCAATCTAACTGAACTATAACTTAGCATTTATCAGATTCAAAAATAAATACACTATTCAAAAACACATAATAATAATTTTATTAAATGACTTCTCTCAGATGTTATTTTGAAAGCCTCAAAGTTCTTCTTCTCTATTGTTTGGTGAAATTTGACTTCAGATAAAATGTGTGAGGCATTTATTAAGTTAAGGAGTGATTTAAAATTAGCTAAGCTAGTACTGCAATTAGACTAAATAGTACTGCAATCACTAGACTTTCAATGTCTTTATTTAAAAGAAATCTCAAAATAAATTAAATTTCCTGATTTTTTGAATATTTAACAATGGCAACTCCAAAAGTGAAGACACATACAATTTGCGGTTATTCTTTTTTATACCCGTATGACTGTAGGTCAAAAGGGTATACAAAATTTGCCATTACGTTTGTAACTCAGAGAAAAACGGTGGTAGAAGCAGACTCCAAGGTATGGATCGGATCAGAATATAAAAGTACATCAATTAAGCTACGTATGTCTGTTAATTCAAAACATAAAGAAAATAAGATTCTGAAATTCTCACAAATTCGTTTTTATGCAATAGCCGTTATCGCTATTGAATTCCAGAGAGTTTACTCTACTGGTTCGAGTAGCTCCCATACGCCTTTTTTTTATACCCGTCATATCATACATATATGACATCGGGTATATTAAAATTGCTCCTCTGTTTGTAACGCATCGATCTAGACGAGTTAGATATAGTGTCAAGGGTACGTATCGGCTCAGAATCGAAAAATTAGTCGATCTAGCTTTGTGTGTCTGTCCGTCCGTCCGTCCGTGTGTCAGCACGATAACTCAAAAACTAAAAGGGCTAGAGTCTTGAAATTCACACAAAGTGATTTTAAGACAATTTCTAGGTTCCTTATTGTTTTTGGTTAAAATCGGACCAAGGCTTCGGGGAGCTGCCATACAACTTTATTGCACCAATATGAATTTCTTCAAAACTAATTATACTACGGGGATGAAAATTACACACGGTTAGTTTTATAATGACTCCGGCACTTATATGAAGTTTCAAAATGTTAGGGCCCCATTTTCGGGGGGCTGCCATACAACTTCTTTGCACCAATATGAATTTCTTCAAAACTAATTATACTAAGAGGATGAAAATTACACACGGTTAGTTATATAATGAATCAAGCCCTTATATGAAGTTTCAAAATGTTAGGGCCCCATTTTCGGGGGGCTGCCATACAACTTATTTGCACGAATATGAATTTCTTCAAAACTAATTATACTACGACGATAAAAATTACACACGGTTAGTTATATAATGAATCGAGCACTTTTTTGAAGTTTCAAAATGTTACGGCCCCATTTTCGGAGGCTGCCATACAAAGTTTTCGATTCAATAACTGTGAATCTAATGAAGCTACGAGGTTAAAATAAAAATTGGGCAGGTAAAGTGATAGGGCAAGTTACTTGGCAAAGTTGGACATCACTCGGACCACCGGACTTTTAGGGTGGGCCAATTTTTTTTTTTTTTTTTTTGTTTTTGTTTTTTTTTTATTATCCCAAAATTATGGGATAATGAGTTAAATGTATAAGGGAAGTAAATTACGGTTTATTTTATAAGTGGGTATGCACGGGTATCTAAAAGTTGACAAGCTCAACTATAATCTTCCTCGTTTTTATAGGAAAATAACTCTTAACTAGACCGTAGCTGTCATAAAACTCTTCTTTTATATAAGAATTACTCTATACCTAATGAAGTTGGATGTTTGAAATTTTTTTCAATAGTAGTTAACTTTATTGGCCAAAGTCTGAATAAAATTTCGTCGGTGTAGTATGGAAGAGATTCCAAGAGGTGCTTTCAATTTATATTTTCTTTTGCACATAATTGACAGTCTAATAAGTTGTGTATTCAAAACTCTGGCAAAAATAATTAATCGGATTATATTATGTGTATATTACGGTCATTCATGTATCCCAGAGTTGACACACTCTACTCCACCTCTTCCTCGTTTTTTTTTTAAATTATTTGATGAAATAATAAAATATTTTTATTTATTAGTTTATTATTATACGAGTATATTGTATTTCATTCCAACTTGTTTGCTTTTTTTTCACTAGAAAAGGACAGCATATAAATGAATGAATGAAGAATAAAAAAAAATATTAAACGTAAATATTTTTTTTTCTTTCTTATTTTTCTATCTATCTCTTTCTTTTTTTATTTTATATGATAATAATAATGGAAACTGAATAGTGATACCATTGTACTTAAATTGACTTATTGCGTGGTTTTATATTATAAAATTAATATATACGTTTGTAGATTTCAGTTAATGTTTGTATATATATATATATATTGTGTATGAAAAGGTCATATTTTTATATTTTTGGCATATTTTTTTTTTTTTTTCTTTCTAATAAAAATGATTTTGATTTTTATTTTATTGTGTGACTGTAAAGAATCCGTAGAGATAGATGGAGACAGCAATATAAAAAAAATTGTTTTTTTAAATCACTAGAAGAAAAACTCGATGACGTTGAAGAATTTCTACACATTTCTTTATTATATCCTGCAAATAATGGTAAATAAAAATTATAAATATCACAATAGAAAAAAACAATATGATCCTGAATTCAAAAAAAAATATTTCTTGGATTTTCTATTGTCTTGCGTTTTTATTGAAAAAATTGAAGAAAGAATATAAAAGAGAAAGATTTTAAGCAATTTTTTTTTTTATTAAAGTTATGATAGTGATTTTGTTTATTTTTATTATTTGTGGTTTATTGCCATTCTTTATTTGATTTGTTTATGTTTTGTGGTAAGTAAATAAAAATATAATGAAAAATAATTAACCTTAAGAATTTCTGAAGTTCCGGACATTAAATTCAATATATGATTTAATAAACTTTGAATTAACTTTGTAGCATATGAAAATAATGAAAAATTGCATTTAAAATGGATTTAAAGAGGATTATACTGACATGTAAGAAATATTTAAAATTTAATGTCACTTTGTTGCAAATTCATCCTTCACTAGTTGTTGTAGTACAAGAAAACCTCAGACTTGCATATTTTGGTTCGAAGGCCTTCTTATCCCTCTATCGGTCTTCGAAGTTGCTGGGCGAAGTTTTGCAGAAAGTGCGATGTTAAAAATATCTAGTCTATTAAATTATTTAATGACCAGTATTTTTTGGCTTACAAGAGCATTTACCAATTCAATCATTTTAATATCATTTTGATCAATAAAGGTTGCCACATCATCAGTTTCTCCAGTGTAAAAAAGTTTTATAATTTTGAGACTTTCTCTTTGGCCGAAGCAGTACTGCGCAAAATTGGACGTAATTTACTTCCAAAATTTTTTTGGACATTCGTGGGGCCGGAATGGGTTAACAAATTCCAAGTCGGTTAATAGAGTTAATTCCGTTCTCAAAACCGAACACGTATACAAAATTTGAAGAAAATCGGTCAAACCGTTTTTAATTTCGAGTAAAGTTACGAAAAAACCTTTAAAAAGCTGTTGTGCCTCAATGGGTTAACGGAGATCAATAAAATTTTGTTTTTAGGTTTTCTTTTAACCAAAGTAGTATTTTGCAAAATTAGACAATATTTGCTTCCAAAATTTTTTTTGACTAAACGTCGGGCCGGCATGGGTTAACAAATTCCAAATCTGTTAATAGTGTCAACTCAATTCTCACAGGGGAGCACGTATACAAAATTTGAAGAAAATCGGTCGATCCATTTCTAATTTAGAGTAAAGTATTGAAAAACCTATAAAAAGCTGTTGAGCCGCAATGGGAAAATGAAACTCAACAAAAAATTTTTTGAGGCTTTCTTTTTAGCCAAAGCAGTGTTTCGTAAAATCGGACAAAATTTGAACCAAATATTTTTTTTGACCAACCGTCGGCCCGACTTGGGTTAACAAATTCCAAAATTGTTAATAGTGTCAACTCAATTCTGAAGGAGCATCACGTATACAAAATTTGAATTCAATTGGTCAAACCGTTTTCATTTTAGAACAAAAAAGTTTAAATACTTGCACCACGATTTCTTTCCGTACCCTAAAACCCCTATATACAAATTTTCATGAGAATCGGCTGACCAGTTTAGGAGTCTATTCGCTACATACAAACAAACAAACAAATAAATTTTCGCTTTTATAAATATAGATAGATTAAATGGTATTTCTATATATGTGAGTTATATTATTAAATTAAATTATTTGTTTATATAGTTGTATTAATGTTTTTTATACCCGTGCATACATATATGACATCGGGTATATTAGATTTGTTCCTCCGTTTGTAACGCATCGATCTAGACGAGCTAGATATAGTGTCAAGGTCTTCCTTTATTTCATTGCCAACAAAATATCTAACGAAAATAGCTAATCGAGCCGAAAGAGTGATGTCGGTGCTTTCATCAAGACAAATTGAAATAAAATCACATAACTTTATATCTGATTTTTGTTGCTGTTTTACATTTTTACCCATTTTCAGAATTCTATCTTTTATTGTATATAGGCAATTCTTTTATTCGCTGAAATATTTTATCTTTACTCGCAAAATCCTCAAAGAGAAATGGTACACTAACCATGCATTCTTAATGTAATCTCCATCGCTGAACGGTTTTCCTTTTTTGTCAATTACTTTAGCGACTTCAAAGCTAGCAGCTACGGTATTTGAATTATTATTCATGCACTTAATTAAAGCATTCGACTGCAGATTTTTGTTTTTAATTACTCGTAAAATATATTCTTTTTGTTCATCTTTGCTTTTGTCAAGAAGCCGCTTGTGAATTGTTTCATTGTGTCTTTTTACAGATGATGTTCTACATACCACTGACACAGAACATAGCTCACATATAGCTTTATCACCTTTTTTGACAACACCGTACATTTCGGTCCACCAACTCTGAAATTGTCTGCTGGAATTACTGCTACCAGCTTCAAAAAGTTTTTGTTTTTTATTCGGAACTGCTATTTTTATAATTTTTACTGAAATTTAAAAAAAATTGCACATTTTGCAATATAAGAAAAGAATAACAACTAAAATACATACCAATTAATATTTCAATTAAACTTCACTTCTGTCTTTCACTGTTCTCTAAAATTGCTAAATGAATTTAAGAAGGGTAAGTTAAAAAAAAACTATGACCTGAACACACTTTGAAAAACATAGCACTATTTATTTGCCTTTTTGCAACGGTACCTTCGGTAGTACTTCGGTGGTGAATTTGTATTTTATTCAAAATTTACTAAGTATGTTTAATTTAATTATTATTCTTAAATATTTTAAATTTGTACCCGTTTTTATTATTGCCACATGCCTCTTTAGGGTCGATTTGATTTCATCCTAATTTAATCTTTAAATACATGTTTAGGCATTTGAATTTATTTTACAGTCTTTTTTTTTTATAAATTAATTAACCCAACCTTTGGTAAGCTTAAACATAATTTTCTTAAAATTTTAACCCATGAAACACTCAAGCATATAATTTCCTTTCATGGGTATAATATTTAAATATGACACTTGCTATTTATTAAATTTATATTTTTATATCTGGAATTTCATAAAGCACGCTTATTACGACATTTTCTTTTTTTTTTTTAAAAATGAGCAACGGAAAAAAAGTATTTGTCAAGATGTACTTGATTGATTTCCTTTAAAGAAATTGGAAATAAACAAAACCCAACAAACAAACAAACATTTTTTTTCATAATAAATGACAAATTTTATTGCCATATTTTTCACTGTTAACACATATAAATAACACATAAAATATAGAGGATATTTTTATTCAAATGGTTCACACAAATCTTTAAAAAGATGTGAATATAACGAATGAAAGCACAGTACAGCTTCTGTTTTTATGAAATTTTCTATTTAAATTTCTAGAAAACATCTAGGAGCTAACTTTTTCTTAATAGGATTTAAAAAATTGTCCTGTTATATTTGACTTTCCGTTTGGCAAATTAAGCCGCAACCCATCTAACGCCCAAATAACAATTCGAATCAGCTTCCATTTGAATTAACTCAACACTTAATTTAAAATAAGTTATATCTAGTTGAACCGGATCTCTCAAACTTCAGCTTAAAATCAATATTTGTTTCAAAATTTCTTTTGGCGAAATAACATAACCCCGGGTGCAATAATGCTCTTTTGGCTTCTGTCCCACCAATAGAAGGTCATAATTCTTAACATCAATTTTTGATATTGTATTCCACTGGCTGTGAGTCACATCACGCTTTAATTAGTGGGATATATAACACCATAATAATTTGTGATGTTTTTTTAATTTTTCCATCCCTTGTATTAGGACAATATATCCGAATTTAGGATAATATGATCACCATAATCCCTAAAATCTCTTCCTAGACATCCTTACAACTCTTCAACAACTTTATTAGTAATTGGTTGTATACAAGTATTCTAGTGTGTTTAGACTCATCTATACTTTTAGTGGACAAAACATAAAAAGAAAATGAAATTTAAAGGGACATAAATCCTCAAGTTTTTTTTGGTGTTATATCCTATTGATGGCGAGATATGTCCTCCTTAATTTTTGGTGAGGTATAACACTCAAATTTTGTTTTGAATATTGTGCCTTAACACTTGCTTAAAAATTATCTCAAAAATAAATTTAAAAATGATGACTAACAAATAATGAGATACAATCCCTAAGGGGGTTATGCTCCCAGAGCAATATGACACGTTGCCTGAGCTTATTCAGTAAAATCCAAACAACCCAGAAAACTATAATAGGATTTTACTGTATTCTTGAAATGGAACGTTAGATTAACCTAGATAAAATAATTGAGATCGATTAATAACGTGAATCTTCTTCCTAAAAAAAAAAATATTAATAAAAGTGACAAAAAAAAATGTATTTACTTAAAATGATTTTTTTATGATTCATAGGCGTTATTTTGACAGAAATTATTCTTTTATGAAATCAGTTTTAAGACTGATACACAACCAAATGTATAGAGCACCATTTTTAAAGTAAACAATTTTAACTTTCAAGAAGATATTAGGAATCTTATCCAACATTTCCAAATTAATTTCTGTTTTTTTTATGAGAGACAGAATTTTGATTTTATTTTTACTCCACTTCAGAACATTCATCCCAAATTTGAATGGAGCCTTAACATGAAAAGAAAATTATCTACTTAAGAATGAAATTAAAATAAATGATAAATAAGTTGAAAAAAAATGGAAGTTGTTTCTTTTCATGTTTGATGCTAAGTAAAGTTAAATTTATAATTTTTTAATGATATTCAGTTTAAATAAAGGAAAAAACCCAAGACTTTGAATTCTAATTCAAAAGGCATAGTGGAAGGCATAGTGGACATAAAGGCATAGTGGAAAGCTTGAAAGCCACTCATTACAACTGTGGGGTGTTCCTTTAGGTGTGTGATCGTAATATGCTTGAAAAAACTACAAGAAAAAAATTTTAAAGTTGATTCATAATAATAAGGAAGGGTAGGTTTTTTTATTGTCTAATGAAATATAGTGGAAAACTCGAAGTCTCCCATTGCAACTGTGGGATGTTCATTTTGATGTGCGACTTTACCACATTAAAACTAAGGCACTTTTTAAACCAAACTCTAGGGGGGGACCTGGAATACAAATATAGTTTGGTTACGGAGATATAAAAGCGTTTCGGGGTTTGGGTTGAGTATAATATTTAGGATTTAAATTGCTTTCAAAGGAACTATAGAGACATTTTGTAAATTGGAAATTCAAATCATATTTTAGCCTTTTCTCGGTATATATACTATTGAAGAAAAGACGTTATAAGATCGTCCATGAAAAAAAAGTTCAATTTGTACCGTTCTAACAAAAGTTGGTCTATTTAATCGGAATCGATTAAATCCAAAATTTTTTTTGTGTTTTTGTATGGATGTGTGTATTTTTGGCATTAATGCTTTCTTCGTCAAAAGTAAGATTACGTTCGGCTCCCATACAAAAACATGAGACTTTTCGAAAAATCTCTGCAAACCGTCGAAATGAGTTCAAATTTGGTACAATGACTATTGGGTACCTATGGGTACCTATGAAGAGTAGCTTTAACAAATTGATTTTAATATCAAGAGGTCTAAAGATTTCAGGAGTTTCCGGAATTTCAAGTTCTAATAATTCATCAAAATCTCAACCGATTTTAATTGAATTTGGTATTCAAATACAAATCTATATATATATAAAAATCAAAGCTTCCATATAAAATAATGACTTTTAAAAAATGAAAACTACGTTATGCAAGAAGAAAAAATTGTTTCCTATAACTTTTATCATTTTTCTTACATTATTTTGTAAAGGGCATTTGTTTGATAGAAAAGTATATGTTCAGGAATTTAGATTGAAAACCTCGAACTCTTATAAGAAAATTTTTAATTACATTTTTTAAGTTTTTATTGATTAAATTTTTTTAAAATTTTGGTTTTTGTCCAAGCAGGATGTCTATGAAACATATATTGAACATCACTTACAATACATCCCTCTTACTCAAAACTATTTACTGAAAAAATAACTTTCTTATGTACCTATCTATGATGTTATTGATACTAAATATAATGCTCCTGATAATATTCTTCAGTAAGTTAATTATTATTTAATAAATGAAGGTCCTTCGTATTTGATATTTCAATTGTGCAATGGGGAGTGTGTCGTTTATATAAGTTGTTTGTTTTTATTATCGCATGTGGTGTTAACTGATCAATCGCACACTTCCTTTTCGACAAGAGGGAGTGAATTTCTTCAATTTGTCTTCATTTCCATCGACGTATAAGGAGTTACCATGAATCGTTTAAATTTAATTTAAATGATTCAACTGTATTACTTTTAATGAAGCACAAATGAAATTTTCCCAATGCTGGAACCTTTTAAAGTTCAAAAACTTAAAAACATAAAATTTAAAATATTCAATGCTCTAAAATTATAAATTAAATAGTAAGAAAATAATAAATTAATATTATTAGATTTTCAAAACTTCAATAATCGTTAGTGTCTCTTCTATGTTATTTTGCTGTGGCATCATTTTTTCTTCAAACCCAAAAATTAGGTAAAAAGTTTTCTTCTTCTAATTGAAAAATATATTTTCTTCTTCTTGTAAACAACTGTCTAATTCTGTAGTGCACACAACAGTTTTAAAATGTCATGTCATTTATTTAAAAAACTGGAAATCTTTTTTTTTTTTTTGTCATATGAAAGATAAAGAAAATGAAGAAGAAAATTAAAAAAAAAAGCAAGTTTTTGTCTGGTCTTAGGCGAATTGGCGCCATTTTTATTACTTTTTTCAAAAAACCAAAAAAAGATTAAGAAACTTTTATGTATATTAAATTTAAATTATCATCAGCATCATTATGTTTGGTTTCTAAACGCAAAAATTTTATAACATTTGCATGAAAAGAAAAATAACGGTATTTCCTATGCAGAAACTTAAAATGAAACTTTTCCAACAGATATTGATATTATAGCCATAATTTAATTGAGGACAAAGATAGTTTTAGTTTTTCAATTGAATTTTGACAAATTTAACATAGTTTTAGTTGTTTGATTACGCTAGATTGAAGTGGTAGTTGTTTGAAGACATGACTTCCTCAATTGTATATTTTACATAACAGTATTTCCTCGTTACCAAATTCAGATCACAGGGATGAGAATTTGCGTGAGGAATATTGCGTATAATTTCCTTGTTTCCTTGAAACAAGTGAAAAACCTGTTAAGCAATATCGCATTTCAACCATTGATAAACTAAAAAGTTCATTTTAATGTTGTAAAAGTTCATTTACTCAAAAACAAAACCTCAACGAGATAGCTAAATAAAACTTAAGTACTTTTAAGTTTTATTAAGTCAATTTTCTTTGACAATTTAACATGTTTACGTACTTGACCTGGATTTTGATAGTTTTTTTTTATTTAAAATATTTGTGTGCTCATTCATACAATATTGAATTAGTTTTAATGTTGTTTTTAAGTGGACATGCTTGAATACAGTTCTAAAATTAAAAAAAAAATCAAATTAAAATGAAATTGGAACAATTTTGTTTTTTAAAATTTTTGCGAATTTAAAAATTTATTTTTGATGTTATTTTTTCCAAGTATAATTTGCATTTTAGGGTAATTTTGTGTGACGACTTTAGTATTTTAAAAAAATTTTAGATTTGAGTTGGAGACTTTTAAAGTATTTTCGATTGTTCTTCTTGGTAAACTATGAATTTAGTTTTTATATAAATGTAACTGTACTTCCTGCATTTAAAAAAAAAATTCTGAATACAAGTGTTTCGGTAGAATTAAAAAACCCTCTTATGTTCACAAATCATATCCCATTTTCTTTTAATTTCATGGTGTTTCATACAATTTAGTATCACTCTTTTGCCTGAAAGGATTCAAATAATTAGCATTAAAGAAACTTAAATAATTACTCCTACATTTGAGAGAACATGGAAACATAATCATTATTCTGTAATGGAAATGGTAGTTTTTACAGAAAACAAAACAACAATCGTTATTTTATCAATTATTATGATAATTGTTGCTCCGGGTAATGTCCTTCTAATTAAACAGAGTAATATTACAAAAACAAAATCCGGAAAATGAAGCAAAATAAGAAAAATAAAAATCATTTCATTTCAATAGACCCTTTAAAATTATTACACAACGATAATGGAATTAAGCAATATCGTAAATGTATAGTGGGACTACAGTGAGAACAACCATTAAATTAAATTTAATGAAAACTTGTTAATATAAAAAACTTGTTTCATTAAACGTGTAGAGCTCATTTGATTGTCCGCGTTGCCAAGTTATTTGAATTAAATAGGTGTTTTAATCATACGTAAGCCGAATGTAATATTAAGTTATTCTAAGCATATTATTGTGTTTCAACAACTCATAATCCTAATCCATAAGTCAGAACTTGAATGAAGCTCAAAAAAGGAAGTAAAAATCTCCCCCAAGATATGAATGGAAAGAGTATACTTAGTCTGAAATACGCAGATGATTATAATTTATGAGACAGAATGGAAACTGTACAGTTTGTATATTATGTTCTTCAGTTTTTCACTTGACGAAGTCAAGCTGTTCAAACGGAAAGCACTTCGCCTTGTGTGTCTGTTGTAATCGAAATTAAGAGTAAAGTTTATGTTAAAAGTTCCTTACCCAACTATCAAGCACATATTTTTAAAACTTTAGCTTCCTTAATATTAAATTGGAAATGTGCTTCCATCAAATCAAATATTTGAATTCTAACTTGCCTTTTTACCATTTAATATCCATTTAATTTTTTTTTTCGTTTTTAATTTGATTCCAAACTAGGTCAATCCATTAGGAAATTTTATTTTGTGTTGTAATCCTTTGTGTAAACATTTTTATTTTTGCATACAAGTGGTTTACAATAATTTTTCATGGTCTCAAATTGTCTCAAAGGAAGCTAGATTGTTGTTTACTAAGGTTATATAATAGAGGAATAATAAAATTTGAATAGCTGTGTATGGTAGCTAAAAAAACAGGAAATTGGCACTTTATTAATAGTTATTTTTAATTCAACTGTAGTATTATTTGTTTACTTAAGTTCCTTTTATGCCACTTGTAATTTAACGAAATTGCGTAAATTTAAAAATTTTATCGTTTTACCATAAAAAATATATTAAAATTTGCTTAGTAAGTGCTAGATGAACTACGGATGATGTTTTTCTAATTAAAAGTTCGTTTTCTTTCAAATTTTCAGGCAGTTTTAGACATTGGAGGAGAAGGATCTATAAAAATTAAGTAAAAGGTAAGATATGATATTTATTTTAAATAAATTTCTAAGAGCACCATTGTTTTAAAATTATGTGCTTTGTGATTTTTATGTCATGACAGATTAAAAACTGGATAACTTACATAAGGAAGATCTTGATGATTGATTTGGCTTACAAGCGGAGTATTTAAGAATTTAAAATAACATTGGATTTCAGTTAACATTTCGGTTTGATTTTGGTGAGAAAGCTCTGAAGAGAAACACAACGTTGTTCAATAATAATTGACGTTAAGGGAACCGCAAAATATTCCAAAGGGCAAAATTCCCACTAAGACAAAATTCCTAACAACAAAATCACTAAAGCAAAAATTGTCAAAACCAAAATATCAGGAGTAGACAGTATCAACATTCTAGGATACCCACACGAACATAGTTCATCAAAACAATATTATATTACAACTAATCTTAGATCAATTGTATGCAGTTATGCTAATAAGAAAATGAGTTGTATGTCAGCTATTCGAACCGTCTACACAATAATCAGACTCACCATATTTTGCTCAAACGTTAGCCCTCAAACAAAAATCTTTTGATATCAAACTTAATTAATTACATATAATGGTATGCTTATAAAGGGAACGAGGAACCAAAGGTTTTTAAAAAAGCCCATTTTTAAAATAATATAGTGTATCGGAATATAATACTGAAGCTTCAATATTAACGTTTAATTAAAGAAAAATATACGTTTTATACGCTTACTTATAAAAACAGTAAATTTTTTATTTTAAAGTTCTAATAGCCCTTCAATGGGAAAGGTTGGCAAACGCTCAAAAGGAGTTGTATGGCAGTTACTCGAACCCTCAGCAGTAAACCAACCAAATTTTGCAGTAATTTTGGCCATTACAGCTTGAATAAGTACAGAGTTATGCTCATATAAGAAAAGAAGGTGTATCGCAGGTACTCGAACCCGTGGACCAAAATGGCTGGATTTAAATAGCGATGACGGCTATTCCATAAAAACGAATTTGTGAAAATTTCAAAATCCTAGCTCCTTTATTATTTGAATTATCGTGCCTACGGACGGGCATACATAGCTAAATCGATTTTTTTTTTCGATTCTGATCTGATCCATACTCTTGAGTCTTGATCTACCCACCTCCTTTTCTGCGTCACAAACGTAATAGCAAATTTAGTATACCCTTTTGACTAATAGTCATACGGGTATAATGAGGTATTAAATACTATGGCTACTCGAACATGCGGATCATGCAGGATGAATTTTCATACCTGCTCACTACGCTATTAAAAAACAAGCTTTGGGAAAATTCCTTTTAGTTTTCGAGCTATCGCGCTGACTGACTGATCGAAATCCATCTGATCTTGTATTTCATTTATTCGCTGGGACACACTGTAGTTAGGGTGACTACTTTTTATTCGAAATGCCCGGATAAAAAGATTTATCTATTAAAAATCTAAGATGTTTTTACATATTATAACGCCTAGTACTAACTGAAGTTATAATTTTATGTAGAATTCATTAAGATGACCACCTATTCAATCATATACCTATGGTATAGACCGACTTATTAGCCTAACAGTTGATCCGTCAAAGTGTAACAAACGTAATAACAAATTCGGTACACACTTATGTTCGCACGGGTATAGTAAATATCCGAGGTCATTAGTCCTAAAAAAAATGGAAAATAATTAATAGATCTAGTAAAAATTTTATATGTAATATATATTTTTTTGAATTCTATAATTTGAATTCTAAAAAGCTGATCAATAGAATTGATAAAAAATGTATTTTTTATAAAAAATCACTTAAATTAATTACAAAAAAAAATGGTTGCAAAAAAAATGTTATTATTGGTAACAATCCAGATAATAAAAAATAAAATAAAAATTAATACAACTTTTTTTTGGAAATTTTGTTCGATTTTTAAATAAAATATAAGTAATTAGTAAAATTTAATATTATTAAAAATATTATAACATATTAGGCAAATTAATTAATTAGTAAAATTTTATTTTCATGTTTTTTTTTGTATTATTGTAATGTTATTACATTTTATATTTTACTCTAGGAGATTGACTGTATGCAAAAAGCCCCCAATACCAAAAATTAAAAAAGTTCCCAAAATTTTATAAAAACTTTAACAGAATTTGGGAGTTCCCATGAGTCAAAGGGGGACGACTCCCATTAGTTTTTTACTTATTTATTTGGGGCAGAAGTCCCAAGGGACGGAGGGAGTATTGTAGCATTCAATGTAATGAAGGCTGCAGCCCTAAATACCCACAAAGCAATTTATTAAAACCTAAGGTTAAGTCCCAAGGGAGGGAGCTTAGAATTAAATTCAAAATTATTTTAACCCTATGGTAGCATTTAATGTAATGAAGGCTGTGGCTCCAGACCCCGCCCCAAACAATTTATTGAAACCCTGATTCTCTACCCAAATCTTAAATTCTACCATACTTTGTCATAAATAACATGTCAGCAAAGGTTTTAATAAAATGCCCTTAATTTCGATTTGCTTCTTAATTAAATTTTAATAAAATGTTTGCCGCAAGTGAAAATGGAAAAAGTGCCTAAATGTGGGGACTTTTCTCGTTTATTTTGGGGACTTTTGTAAAAATGGTTAATTGGGGACTTTTTTTCATATAGCCTAGTAAATTTTACTACAACCACCAGGGGTTAAAAATAATTTTTTACCAAAAATATATTGTATTATTTTGGAAGATTATTTAAAGACTGTCACTGGCAAATCCTAAAATGTCTGTGAGCTTTGGTTCTGTGAAAGGTTTCTTATAAACATCAGAAACGTAAGACATCACACTTGCTCATTGAGTGTGTTTCCGATGAAGAAATACGGTTAGAAAATTCAGTTTTACTGATGTGACTTTCTATCTAGGGAAATTCCAATATTGGTAAGACTAAAGTAAGAGCAAACGATCTTTAGATACAGCTTTTATATACGTACGCATCTGTATCCGAAATTTTAGTTTTAAGGGTACGTTTATGTTGCTACTCATTGTATGGATTTAAAGTAAGTCGATCTAGCTATATATGGGTGTTTGCCTGTCCAAATGATAACTTGTAAACTAAAGGAGGTATTTAAGAGGATTCCAAAATTTTAAAAAATTTCAAAAACGTGATTACAATTAGTTTCAAAATAATTATTAAATAGCTGCCTTTACTATTAAAATTTAGCCAGTTTATTTGCCATACACAACTTCTCTTTTAATATTAGCATAACTTAATATTTAATTAAGATGAGCATTTCAAATTTGGTCAAAATTAGTCAAAACTGAATTATATAAAATTTTATTACGTTCGCCTAGGTATCCCAGAGTTAACACAGTCTACAAATTTCCTCGTTTATGTTAAAGCTTCTAAAGATTTATCAATTTCGAGTTAAAAGAGCTGAACCTGTTGATTTGCAAAAACTATACTTTTAAATGACATGTCATAGATGTCATTTAAATCCTTTTTTAGATATTGTTCAAAGTTTTTGTAAAATTATATGTAATTAATTCTTTGAAAATAAAATTTAAAAAAAATCACAATAACACAATAATGTGTTGAATACAAAAAAAAAAACACTTTTAGTTAGTTTTAATGGAAAATTTTAATTAAAAATTATATATTTTTTTTTAAATTATTTATAAATTGTCAATGCATTTAGTTTTTTTTTTAGAATTCATTATATTGAATAACCTTTGAACTTTTAATGAAAATTTTAAAATTTCATTTAAAAAGATTTTAATTAAATTAATTGATAACCATATATTATTTTAATATATATTATAATTCTAATAATTATTTTGTTTAATTCTATAATTAAAAGTGTTGATTAAGTTTGAATTTTAATTAAAAAATAATTTTAAAACAAATTTGATACCGTAAAAAACCCTATAAACATTCCTATAATGATAATAGAAATAGACAATAGAAATTTGGTATATTTTATATTAAATTTAGGTCAAATCTGATTCCTGAAGTGCTTCGTTATACTATTAGATTATTTTTGAGACTTAAGTTTATAAGTTGATAGGAGAACACTTACATTCTTTTCTTTAGGGACTTCATGAAACTCGATCAGCTTTATAATAGTATTTTTGAATTCTAATTTCACGTTACCCCAATAAAACAAAAACATGAATCATTTGATTAAGGGATGAAGCCAAACAATATAAATTGAAAAATGCAACAAAATTCTTAAATTTTTTATTTGAACTCCCTTCCAAGGTTAACAAATGCATTTAACCATTACGCCAACGAGGCCTTCTTTAATTTATCTTTAATTTTGTTATTATTTCCATTTTTAATTTCAAAAAATTGCATACTTTCAGGCACATTAATAACTTTACTCAAATAATAAATAAAGAACGGAGTGCAATTGCCAGTTGGTTTTTTAAAAATTCCAAAATTAATCTCAAATTCTTTTTTTTAACTATAAATTATTTTTAGCAAAGTTTAATATTCAGATTTTGTTATCATTTCAAATTTTGAATTTCAAACAACATTGCATACTTATAGGAGCATAAATAATTTTATTAAAATAAGGTTTTCAAAAAATTCAAAATAAATCCAAATTTTCATTTTTAAAATCTAAATTATTTTTGTACATGAGTAAATAAATAAAATTAGCCTCTTGTTTACACTGAACGATTTTGAAAAAATTCTATATAGGTACACAAAAAGGGAATCATAAAGAGATTTTTATTCTAAAAATTCTAGGAAAAATAAAAGAAAGACTCTGTAGAATTTTCGTTTTCTAATTTTCAATTTTCTTCAAAAAAATTAAATGAAAAAGATCTAAAAAATAAAGGGTATATAAAGGGGTTTATAAAGGGTATAAGAGTAAAAGGGTATTTGGTAAATTTTGGTTTCAAATGTTCTATTTTTCTTAAAGATTTTCAAAATGACGTTCTAAATTTTTGTGGCAAAATACCAAAAATGGGTAGAAATAAAAAAGTTGAGTTCTTTTCAAAATTTCAGTTCAAAATTTTTTCTAGGTTAATACTTTCAGAATTTTTTGGAAGCCCATACATTATATAGAAAGAAAATAAATGAATTTTTAAATGCTTTTAAAATTTTATTTTCAATTGTTGAATAAAAATGGATAAAATAATAAAATTTAAATAGAAATTTCCACAACTCTTACTTTAAATAAAATTCCATTGAAAATATTTTATTTTCAAAATACATACAAATTTTATATGGTTGAAAAATTTTAAATTTTAAAATGGGAAAGACCCATGGTAGTGAGGTAAGGTACAGGTTCATATTCTGTGAAAGTTTTGCAAATATAAATATTATGCAATATTATATATAAGAATTGATTAAGGAAGGCGACAATCAGTAGACAAATTCCATTTTATTAATAAGAAAGATCTTCTAGACCAGGGTTTCCCAACCTTTGTTGTGGCATGCTCACATAAATGTTCTAAAATTCCTACGTCTTTAATGCGTAACATTTACATAATTTTTAAAATTTAAAAATGGAATTAGTCTCTAAAGCGTGGCTTAAATTATATGTTTAGGGGGGAAATTTTTAAGAAATTACTGAAAAAACATATTGAGTAAATTATCAAAACACATGAGCACTGAAATTGAAGTACAGAGTAAATGTAATTTTCAAATTGAATGAGATCCTTGCACTTGATGCTTTAGACTTACAAAGAGATTTTATATACCAATATGGTTTACTTCAGCTTCAAGTTTCCCCAATGAGCTATAATACCCAACCGCTTTCTTTAATGCAGCAGAAAATCAATTATAACACTTAAACCATATTCTGCTTTATACGAAGATGGACACGGTAACAAAAGTTTTCTTGCATAGCATTAACTGAATGCAGAGTTATGGTGGAATGTTCTAAAGCAAAAACTGAGAACTGAATCCTAAAAGGATCATGAACTCAATAATCTTTAATTTCATTCGATAGATACTTAATTTTAAGTTTTATTTAATACTCAATTTTAAGTCTTATACGAGGAAGAGTGTAGTAGAGTAGACTGTGTCAACTCTGGGATACCCGTATGACCGTAACATATACATTATATCATCCGGTTAATTACTTTTGGCAAAATTTCAAACATTCAGCTTTATTAGGTGTAGAGTAATGTTCATATAAAAGAAGGAATTGTATGGCAGCTACTCGAACCCTTTGCAGTAGAGCAACCAAATTTTGCAGTAACTTTGGCCATTACACTAAACTATTTTTAGCAAAATTTCAGACACCCAGCTTTATTTGGTGTAGTGTAATCCTCATATAAAAGAAGGAGTTGTATGGCAGCTACTCGAACCCTCAGCAGTAGACCAACTAAATTTTGCAGTAACTTTGGCCATTATACTAAACTATTTTTTGCAAAATTTCAGACTTCCAGCTTCATCAGGTGTAGTGTAAATCTTATATAAAAGAAGGAGTTGTATGGCAGCTACTCGAACCCTCTGTAGTAGACCAACCAAATTTTGCAGTAACTTTGGCCATTACACTAAACTATTTTTTGCAAAATTTCAGACACGCAGCTTCAATAGGTATAGAGTAATGCTCATATAAAATTAGAAGTTGTATGGCAGGTACTCGAACCCGTGGACCAAAATGGCTGGTTTTAAAACTCGATTCCGTTTTTTGCCTAAAAACGAATTTGTGAAAATTTCATAATCCTAGCTCCTTTACTTTTTGAGTTATCGTGATGACGGACGGACGGACGGACGGACGGACATACATAGCTAAATCGATTTATTTTTCGATTCTGATCCGATCCATACACTTGAGTCTATATCTACCCCCCCCCCCCTCCTTCTCTGCGTCACAAACGTAATGGCAAATTTATTATACCCTTGGACTATACTATATAGTCATACGGGTATAAACATCTAAAGATAGGGTACTACATTTCGCTTTTTTGTTTATAAATTTCTTTATTTCGAAATTCCTTGATTAATATCCGGTGTGTTTTGATGAGTTGATTACAAAATCTTGCGTTTCAAAATCCAGTGTCTTAAAATTTCACTTATTAATTTTCAAGGGAAATAGAACAACCCTTGTTCCAAATCCACATTCTAGAAAAGCGCATATCTTTTAATCCCTCCTAATGCAAAATTTCGGAAATTATATGTATATCCTGGCGAAGGACAATATTCTGATTCCAAAATCACAATTGAGTGTTTTATATACCTAGAATCCTACTTAAAAATCTTGCATATAAATCTTGGAAATGAATTCTAAAAATTTTACGAGATTTGTTCAACAAAATGATTTTGAAAATACGAGACTTTAATTTTTGGGATTTTCAAAACCAGGATATCGTAGCGGGTCCAACACTTAATAGAACATTTATAAGTTAACAATGAACATCAATTAAGTTAACAATGGAATCTGTTTAATTGCTAATTTACTAGTTTGGATTCGGTCAACATACGAAGTGAATATTTTAGCCTTTCCATTTTTCAGGTGTGGAAAATATATATATTTTATTTATTAATATTATTTATTATGATATAAACTATTACGATATGAATTATAAATATATTAGACCAGGATTTGAACCTAAGATCCTTCAACTGAAAAGCCGATGTCCTTACTTCTAATTACAACGACATCAGCCGGACATACTAGGTGTTACAATGTCTTGTAAGCCTACAAAACTGTTTTGTACTTGGTATAACTACTACTAAAAATTTTAGTTAGTTATACTAACAGTTTTCATTAAAATAGTGTAAAATAAATAAATTCTAAGTTACTTAATTATTTTTAGTAATTTAAAAAATTGCATAATTAATTGTAAAAGCATATTTTATAAGAAAATTAAAGTTTCAAAAACTTTTAATTAAAATAAAAAAAAGCAAAAACTTTTAAAAACTTAATTTACTTAATTTTCTAAAAAACAAGTAAAGAAACAGTCAGTCGGTGCAACCGACTTAGAAATACCCTACACCTATTTGGTTCAAATTTAAGGACATATCCATAAGTCATTTTAACACCATAGAAGCTGTTATTAATTTGATCGTAAGACATAGCTAACCAAATTAACTGTATAATACTAAAAACATTTTCTAATTACCCTATCTATTAAAAAATACTACAAATTCTTACCAATTTATCTATGTAAAAATATTAAAAAACAAACAAACTTGAAATAAATGAAAATATATTTATTCCAATTCAATTACAAAATGAAAAAATTCTAATTATTAAATTTTGTGATAAAAAGATAATCAAAGCATAATATATTTAATAATACAAATTTTTAAAAATTGCAATTATTTTAAATGGTTAGTTTATATACCTAATAGAAAAGCTTATAAACGCAAAATATGCAATAAATGTATTTCTAAAATACAATTAAAAGTTTACACCTTTTCATATAATTCATTTAAATATAAAAATAAATTTTACATAAATGCAGCAAGTACCATTGAACATAGCTGAACCACTACAATTAAGTCTAGATTTCGGAGACACATAGGACATAGGAAATATATTCTTTGGCTTCGAAATTAAACTCGACCACAACCAATTCCCATGGTACTTTCATTACTAGTAACCTACTGTTAAATTTCATCAAAATACCGGCATTATTTTTTGAGTTATGGTGTTTGTAAGATATATGTTTGTTAGTCCTTGAACTTTTCAAGGGTTCTAGGATCCGAAATTATGGTACGATTTCGCCCATATGCAGTCTCGTCATACTTTCAATACTAGTTAACACTTGTACACAATTGGAACGCTCTATCTTAATTTTAAGTTACTAGTTTTATTAATTTCGATGATAAGCTTTTACACATTGGGGGTATAAGAGAGGTTCTGAACCACCACTCCAATTGATCCCAAATTAGGGGGGCACGCAAGAAATAGTAAAGAACACCCTTGTGGCAAATTGGAAGCTTCTATATTTGTTTCAAGTTACTATCTTTATTAATTTCGAAAATATGCTTTAAGGGCCTAAGAACTGAGTGGCTGGTCCCCGATCCACTACTCCAATGGGGCCCTAATTTCAAAGACACTTACGAAATAGGAAGGGACACCCTGATACCAAATTTGGAGGTTCTATCTTCATTGGTTTCGGAATTATGCTCGTTTGGCCTAAATTCGATAAAAAGTTCTAAGTTCCGAACCCATTGTCCAATCCTCACCGTACGTAATCACCGCCGTAGTTTCGCTGCCAATAACCTACAGCACAAATTTCATGAAGATAGCCTCATTAGTTGTTGAGTTATCGTGATTTTTTATATATGTTCCATAGCCCTGACATCGATTAAAAGGTCCGGAATCCGAACCGTTGGGCTGATTTCGCCCTTATATAGTCCGCGCTGTACTTATAGTACTAGTTAACCCTTGTACACAATTTGAACGGTCTATCCTAATTTTAAGTAACTATTTTTAGTAATTTCGATTATATGCCAGTAAAACTTGGGAGGTCTGAGGGGGATACAGAACCACCACTCCAATTGATCCCAAATTAGGGGAACACGCAAGAGATAGTAAAGAACACCCTTGTGACAAATTGGAAGCTTCTACATTTTTTCAAGTTATCTTTATTAATTTTAAAGATATGCTTTAAGGTCTTCGGAAATGTGTGGCTGGTCCCCGACCCACTACTCCAATGGGACCCAAATTCACAAGACACTTAGGAAATCGGAAGGGACACCCTGATACTAAATTTGGAGGTTCTATCTTCATTGGTTTCGGAATTATGCTCGTTTGGCCTAAATTCGATCAAAAAGTTCTAGGTTCCGAACCCATGGTCCAATCCCGACCTTACGCAATTCCCGAAGTATTTTCATTACTAGTAACCTACAGCACAAATTTGATGAAGATAGCGTCATTAGTTGTTGAGTTATCGTGATTTTTTATATTTGTTCGTTAGCCCTGAAACCGATTAAAAGGTCCAGAATCCGAACCCATGGGCCGATTTCGCCCATATGCAATCCCCGCCGTACTTTCAGTCATAGTAACCTACAGTTAAAATTTCATCAAGATAGCTCCATTATTTTTTGAGTTATCGTGCCTACGGACGGACGGACGGACGGACGGACGGACATAGCTATATCGACTAAGGCGGTCACGCTGATCACAAATATATATACTTTTCCATATCTAGCTCGCTTCCTTTAGGTGGTTACAAACACCATACCAAAGTTAATATACCCCTTTACCTATTCTATAGGTGTAGGGTATAAAAAAAATAATTTAAAATGAAAAAAAAACAAATTAAAAAATTAAAATGTGTCTTTCACAACCATCAGGATTTGAACCTGAGACTAATGTTTAAAATTTGATAAAAGGAACACTATCACTCCGTTCTAGACCCTCATTTATATAAAATGTGCTAGATCTTTAATTTAAAGCAAATTCAAACATAAAAAAAAATTAAATATAATATAATAACTGTAATTTAGAAAAACATTTTACTTTTTTTTAAATAATTTTGTTTTATAAGTAAATGTAATATATACATCTTCTCATTAATTAAATACATACAAAATATATAATTATAAGTTAATAAATGCATAGAGGTGTATAATATTTAGGTAGGTACATTCGCAAAGTTTTATAAAATAATAAATTTTTTTTTATTAAATTGAAAATCTATTTTATTATTTTTATTTTGATAAATATAAAATATATTATATATATATATATATATATACATATATATATACATATCATAAAATAACATAAAAAAGAATTTATATAATTACCGAATTAGTAATAATATGAATTATTATATTATATACTATTATATATTTTTTTATTTGGAAATTATTACTTACCTCACTATTAAATTTTTATTTACACAAACGATCAAAAGTTCTAGAACCCGAACCCGTGTTCTGATTTCACCCATATGTAGTCCCCGACGTACTTTCAATACTAGTTAATCCAACACAATTGGAGGTTCTATCTTAATTTTAAGTTATAATTTTTATTAATTTCGATTATAAGCTTTTAAAACTTGAAGGGGTTTAAGAGAAGTACTGAACCACCACCTCAATTGATCCCAAATTATGGGGACGAGCAGGAAATAGTAAATAACACCCATATGCGAAACTTGCAACTTCTACACTTGTTTCAAATTACTATCTTTATTAATTTCGAAAATATGCTTTAAGGTCCTCGGAACTGAGTGGCTGGTCCCCGACCCACTACTCCAATGGGACCCAAATTTCAAAGACACTTACGAAATAGGAAGGGACACCCTGATACCAAATTTGGAGGTTCTATCTTCATTGGTTTCGGAATTATGCTCGTTTGGCCTAAATTCGATCATAAAGTTCTATGTTCCGAACCCATTGTCCAATCCTCACCGTACGTGATCACCGCCGTAGTTTCATTACCAATAACCTACAGCACAAATTTCATGAAGATAGCCTCATTAGTTGTTGAGTTATCGTGACTTTTTTTATATATGTTCGTTAGCCCTGACACCGATTAAAAGGTCCGGAATCCGAACCGTTGGGCTGATTTCGCCCTTATATAGTCCGCGCTGTACTTATAATACTAGTTAACCCTTGTACACAATTTGAACGGTCTATCCTAATTTTAAGTAACTATTTTTAGGCATTTCGATTATAAGCCTTTAAAACTTGGTAGGTCAGAGAGGGGTACAGAACCACCACTCCAATTGATCCCAAATTAGGGGAGCACGCAAGAGATAGTAAAGAACACCCTTGTGGCAAATTGGAAGCTTCTACCTTTTTTCAAGTTGTTATCTTTCTTAATTTTAAAGATATGCTTTAAGGTCTTCGGAAATGTGTGGCTGGTCCCCGACCCACTACTCCAATGGGACCCAAATTCACAAGACACTTAGGAAATAGGAAGGGACATCCTGATACTAAATTTGGAGGTTCTATCTTCATTGGTTTCGGAATTATGCTCGTTTGGCCTAAATTCGATTAAAAGGTCCAGAATCCGAACCCATGGGCCGATTTCGCCCATATGCAATCCCCGCCGTACTTTCAGTCCTAGTAACCTACAGTTAAAATTTCATCAAGATAGCTCCATTATTTTTTGAGTTATCGTGCCTACGGACGGACGGACGGACGGACGGACATGGCTATATAGACTAAGGCGGTTACGCTGATCACAAATATATATACTTTTCCATATCTAGCTCGCTTCCTTTAGGTGGTTACAAACACCATACCAAAGTTAATATACCCCTTTACCCCCAAGTAACAAAATATATCTCATAAGACTCTAGAAGAATTCTTTAAGAGTTAATTCTGAGAGTATTGCTCTCATAGTTTACTCTTGAAGAATTCTTCTAGAGTCTTATGAGATCATTATAAGAGTTAAAGGGCGCAGTTATGAGAGTTAATTAACACTCATAACAAGAGTTTAGCTCTCATTGTAAGAGTTGTATAAGTATAAAACGCTCATAAGAACACTACTATGAGAGTATTAAAATACATTCATACAATACTCAAAAGAGTATAGTTTATTGGTAGAAAGAGAAACCAACATATTATAATATAAATGTATCCGTATTGCTTTTTAGAATTATTTTTGGTGGCGATTAAATAAAGTAACTTTTTAATTATATGTATGTGTATAATATCATAAAGAAGTATATTAGATTTAATATGAACATATAATTTATAGGAAACTAAAATAACTATTTCGTCAATAATAAAAGCCAAAATACTACGGGCATTGAAATTTTATTAATAAAAGTAGGCATTTTACCTCGAAAAAAAACAACGCGCGCCAAAAATAATTCAAATTTAAAAAATTTTAATAATAATTTTTTAACCCTTTTAAGGCTTATTATTCTATTTCTACCTATGTTTATGTGAAAATTCGAGTAAATTTCTGTAAAACTGAATATAAAATACAATAAATTATTTCTAAAATTGAATTGAAGCTATCATTTTATGTTGTAAATTATTAAAATTTAATAATTTTTACAAGAAATATTTTTTCATATTTTTTAATTCAAAAAAATTACTTAGTAATCTAAGGGTTAAGATTGAGAACAATAAAGAAAGTCTGAATAATATGGCCGCTATTTGATAAGATTAGTAATTGATCTTCTTATAAGAGTAAAACTCTTCATATGAGAATAATTCACTGAAAAAAATTATTAACAAATCAAATAAAGTTAATAATATTATAAATATGTAACATTATTATTGTTATTATTATTAATAGCATTAGCTGGCAAGGTTATTAATATTTAATATAAATATTATTATAATTTTAAAAACTTATTAGTTCGCATAAAATATATTTAACCAGGTTCACAAAATTTATAATTTTGTATTTTGGATAATTATTATTACCATCTTCATCAAAAATATGAATAAGTTTTTAAGTTTTGAGTAAAATTCAGGAATCTAAAAATTATTTTTAATTCATGCTATGCTATAAAAATTAAAAGGTAATCCTATTTTTAAACGAAATTAAAAAAAAACAGTAACTAACTAATGTAATATACATATTTGGTGTTTTTAAGCGTTAAATAACTTTAGAAGTATAATTTAGAAATAGTATAGGTAGTCTATTATGATTTTTGTATAAATTCTAATAAATTTAAAAACACGCAGAGTTTTTGCATCTTCTAACCGGCTATATCAAAAGTCTGGATGTCACTTTAGAATTTAGATAACACCATATCTATATAATATAATTAATTATCTGTTAAAAAGTTAATTGAAATAAAAATATCATTAAAAATATTTTTTACTGACATTACCTAACAGTGTCTTATAGCCTACATATTATACTTATTTATATATTTGCAAGAAATTAAATAAACTAATATGAAATTTCTTCTCTAAATTTCAACTCCTTAAATAATTTTTATTAAAAATACTTATTTTATAAATGTATGAAGTATCATCAATGAAATATATTTAAAAAAATAATATTGTTGAATTTTTATTTGTTCTAATTTCCAAGTATTTCGACAAAACGTATTGTGTGATAATTTTTTTCAGTGTCAAAATATATTTTTTTTTTTTCAGAAAATTCTAATTTTTTTTTTATATCTAAACAAACAAGTTTCAGGTATGCCAAAATTTATACTACGTTTATACCACATGAAACTTATTAAATTAGTATAACATATAGCTGTTCAATATTTATTTATTTCCCCTATGCTATTATAAATATTACAAAAAAAATATAAGAAAGTAAAATAGTTAAAAAAAAATTTAACTTATTATCCCATAATTTTTGATTAACTTATTATTTTTTTACTTAAATTTTTTACTTATTTATTTACTTAAAAATCTTTGTGTTCTTTTTTGCTTATCTTAAATAAACTACGCATCATTTAAATCATATGAAATCGTAACTCGAAATCGAAATTATCTACAAAAAAAAAAAAACAAAAAAAAAAAATTCATATAATTTCATGTTTTGCAGTAAAGTTGATGTTTAGAGTTGGCGAAGACAACTCTTTCTTTGTAGTTTTACATATACATAAACAAAAAAAAAATGCATGTTTTATGAAATCAGTCTTTTTACTTAAATGAGAATATTGATCTTGTTACAAGTAGAAATCAACCTTTTTTCTCTTTGTGAGAATTTTGATCTTGTTACAAGAGTATTGATCTTCTTATGAGATTAATTTGAAATTTAATTCATATTTCATAAACTAAATTAATATTTTTACTCTTATTATGAGAACATTGATCTTGTTACAAGTATAAATCAGTCTTTTTACTTTTAAGAGAATATTGCTCTTCCTACAAGTATAAATCAGTTTTTTTACTCTTATTATGAGAATATTGATCTTGTTACAAGAGTATTGATCTCTGACTTTTTTTTATTTAGTTACTTCTAACATTTAAGCTCTCTGTAAAAAAAAATAAATGTAAAAGAAAAATAAAATAATAAATAGACACTTTGAAAAATAATTCACACTTTTATTTTGACTTTTAACATATTTTAACTTTTATTTTAACTTTTAATTATTTAAGTTATTTAAGTTAGACTCTCACAAAGGAATCCTTATAAGAGCACAATTCTACAAGAGTTAAAATCTCATAAAAAAGACTTTATGAGAATAGAAATTTTCTTACTTTTAATGGAGATATATGAAAATAGTTTTACTATGAGAGTAAAAGAATTTTTAACACTAGAAGTGTTGATATCTCATAACAAGAACACTTTAAGAGTTAATTTAACTCTTGTAATAAGAATATGTTATGAGAGCTTCCAAGTGTGTTATGAGAGCCTTATGAGAGCTTTTCCAAATTTTCTAGAGTATTACTCTTGGCAAATGTTACTTGGGCCTGCTTCTATAGGTGTAGGGTATAACGAGGAAGAGTGTAGTAGAGTAGACTGTGTCAACTCTGGGATACCCGTATGACCGTAACATATACATTATATCATCCGGTTAATTACTTTTGGCAAAATTTCAAACATTCAGCTTTATTAGGTGTAGACTGTAGAGCAATGCTCATATAAAAGAAGGAGTTGTATGGCAGCTACTCGAACCCTTTGCAGTAGACCAACCAAATTTTGCAGTAACTTTGGCCATTACACTAAACTATTTTTGGCAAAATTTCAGACACCCACCTTCATTTGCTGTAGTGTAATCCTCATATAAAAGAAGGAGTTGTATGGCAGCTACTCGAACCCTCAGCAGTAGACCAACTAAATTTTGCAGTAACTTTGGCCATCACATTAAACTATTTTTTGCAAAATTTTAGACACCCAGCTTCATCAGGTGTAGTGTAAAGCAGCTATGTCCAACCTGCGGCCCGCGGGCCGCATGCGGCCCATTCAATAATTTTGTGCGGCCCGTTTTGTATAAATATTTATTGTGATATTATTTCTACGCTGGACATGGTTTCTAAAGATTTTGTTTATTTCTTACTGGCTTTGGATGAGACAACAGATATTAAAGACACTGCACAACTTGCTATTTTTATTCGAGGTGTTAATAGTGAAATGAGTGTAACTGAAGAACTTCTGGATGTTATGAGTTTGAAAGGCACAACTACCGGAAAAAATATACAAGTAGCTGTCGTAAAATGCACACATGATCATGGTCTGAATTTAGCAAACCTAATTGAATCACCACAGATGGTGCAGCCTCAATGATCGGTAAAAATATTGGAGCCGTAAAATTAATTCTTGATTATAGAAATGCCATGGAAAAAGCTTCATTATCTCCGAACCTTTTTATTTGTCACTGTTTTTTACACCTTGAGAATTTATGTGCGCAAGTATTTGATATGAACCATGTGATGTAAGTCGTTATTAAAACAGTTAACGCAATAAAAAATAATTCCTTGAAACATCGTCAGTTTCAAGATTACCTTCAAGAACTAGAATCTGAGTACAGTGATTTGCTTTTTTATGCGAAAAATTCGCTGGTTAAGTCGTGAGAAATGTTTAGAAAGATTTTGGAATTTGAGAGAAGAGATTGGAATTTTTATGAATGAAAATGACCAAAATGTTCCTGAATTATATGATGAGCAGTGGTTTTTGGATTTATGTTTCCTTACAGATATTACTATGAAATTAAACGAACTGAATAGGCAGCTTCAAGGTGAAAACAAGTTGATCACAGACTGTTATGGAAATATAAAAGCATTCATAACAAAACTTAAACTTTATGAAAGTCAATTAAAATCAAAAAATTCTGTCCACTTTCAATTATTACATATATTTAATAGTGACAAAAAAGATTTTTCTAAATATGCACAAGAAATTACCAATTTACTACAAGAATTTCAGGAGAGATTTTCATATTTAAAGAAATATGAGAATATATTTAATATTTTCCTATGTCCATTTAACATTGTTGTGGAATCAGCTCCAACAAATTTGCAAATGGAGTTAATAGATCTCCAGTCATCTTCTGAATTAAAATATATGTTTGAAGCCAATGATAAAGTTCAGTTTTATAAAAAATACATATGCAATGATAAATTTCCTAATCTAAGAAAACCAGCGATAAGCGTTACAGCTGCAATGTGGACCACGTATCTTTGCGAATCTTTTTTTTCAAAATTAAAGATTGTTAAATGTAAAAGTCGTAATAGATTAACTGATGAAAATTTAAAAAACCAATTACGATGTGCAACTTCGAAAATACCTGTGGACATAAAAAAATTATCTGAAAAAATTGAAAAACAAGTTTCACATTAAGTAATATGTATGTATATGTAAAACATAATTTAGTTTGTATAAATTTTTTATAATAAATAAATACGTGCGGCCCACATTATATTTTTATTTTTTATTTTGGCCCAGTAACCAATTTCGGTTGGACACCACTGGTGTAAAGCTCATATAAAAGAAGGAGTTGTATGGCAGCTACTCGAACCCTCTGCAGTAGACCAACCAAATTTTGCAGTAACTTTGGCCATTATACTAAACAACTTTTGGCAAAATTTCAGACACGCAGCTTCCATAGGTATAGAGTAATGCTCATATAAAATTAGAAGTTGTATGGCAGGTACTCGAACCCGTGGACCAAAATGGCTGAATTTTAAACTCGATTCCGTTTTTTGCATAAAAACGAATTTGTAAAAATTTTATAATCCTAGCTGCTTTACTTTTTGAGTTATCGTGATGACGGACGGACGGACGGACGGACGGAAGGACGGACGGACGGACGGACGGACATACATGGCTAAATCGATTTATTTTTCGATTCTGGTCCGATCCATACACTTGAGTCTATATCTACCCCCCCTCCTTCTCTGCGTTACAAACGTAATGGCAAATTTATTATACCCTTGGACTATATAGTCATACGGGTATAAAAATTGAAGTGAAATTTTCTTAACTCTTTAAAATTTAATTTTGTATTTTCATTAAGTAATGAAATCTTATACTTTTAAAATTTACTTTTAAAGATTTTCTTCAACTTTTCTTTTTTTTTCCACATCACGAAAATTTGAGAAGAAAGAAAAATGAAAATTTTCCCAAAAAAAAAAGAAAATTACAAGAAAATTTAAATTAATAATTTTTTTTTTCTTAAATTACCTGTATAAAGGTGGTTAATAAAATTTCTGCTTCTTGTCTCCATTAAATTATTTAACACGTAGAAAAATGTTTACCGCAATATTTTCATATAATTTATTGGATACATCAAATACAGTATTGGACAAAAATATTTAAACGGCTTTCAATAGCTATTAATAGTTGACGTGTTATTTCATCCAGTTCAAGATCTAGGTCAGTATTTTAATATGAAAATACAATAACAACTCGAAACCCAGACATTTGGTCTTTATCCAGGTTTCAAATATTTAGTGATGCTATTTGTTACTAGTGGCGCTTTCGTAGTTTTTTTTTTGTGTTAAATGATGGTAGTTATATTAATTTGTGGTTGAATAAATGAAATTTTTGTAAAATTCAAATAATAACAAATAAAATATAGACCAAATTATGTTACAAGCAATCCGGTTGATCGTGTAGTGAGTGATATGTGTAGTGATAATTATAAAACTTAATTTTTAATTAGTTTGTAAAAATTTTAAACTAAGAACTAAGCTTACAAGGGGTTCTAAAGTAAGAAGTGAACCCAGACAGTAGAAGCAATATGTTCTGGATATTAATCTAGAGAAAAAGTCAGTCAGAGAGTAATTTTAACATTGCAGTCTAAATATTTCTGAAAGAATTTCTCTTCTAATATAGTAGAGCATGGCCTTGAACACTCACACAATGAGCCAGCGATTTTTTTGCAAGTTATCTTAAAGAAATAATTTCAATAATATTGATTTTTATATAAGTATCGCCATATAGAAGAGCGACAAGTGAGCGTAAAATTATATGGAAATTTGCTGGGAAAACCCAACTGAAAAGTCCCTCACAAAAAAATTACTCAATCGCTGTCAGCGTGTTCGACGCATAAGGTTTTTAAATGATCATTTTAAGTTGATATTTTAATTTTAATCAAAACTGTTGAACATCTTCTTCTCTTTCTTTCAATATTATTTTCTATTTTCTGTTTTATTCCTGTTATATATGAAAGCTTAAATGTCATTAAGTTACAAAAATTTTTTTGTAATGAAAGAAAATATAACGGTAAAAAAAAAAAACAGTAATAAGCGTTTCAAATAAAAAGGATTTATGTCTAATTAGCAGTTATCTTTAACATTCATGTAATTTCTTTCTATATACTTTAATTTTTTTTTTTAATTCTTTTTTTCATTCAATTGTTTTGTTGTTTGTTTGGTTGTCATTGTCTTAGGTATAAAAATACATAAAAAAGATGTTAATGTATGTAAATAACAGTTCATTTTAAAACAAAAAAAAAAAAACACGAACCAAAGAATAATCAGATGGAACTAACAGAAAAGCAATTCTTTTATAATGTATTCCTTTTACCCCACTTTCTGTAATTCAACTTCGTCACTGTAATTCTGTTCTTGATTTTAAATTTTTTAAAAATGAATTTCTTTGTTTTTATATTCAAGGGGTTTTGGAACACGTTACTGTATGTACCAACGCGTAAATGTGTATACATATTATAAGAATTAGGAAAATTGAGAAAACAAACATTGAAACAAAAGGAAAAATAAAAAAAAAATTTCAAAAAGATTTTTGAAAGTCTAATTTTTTTTTTTTAAAAGAGTTTGAATATTTGATATTTTACAGTTCGTTTCAAACCCAGGTAGACAATTATTTTTTCGACTAAAAAAATTTTGAAGATAAGTAGGCGTAAAATTATCAAAAGTCTTGCGAACCCCTGAGGACAGTTATATTGAGTGAAAGCTTTCATAATATTGACTTAAATGCTTCCATATTATTTTATTTATAGAGTTAATAGAGGAAGTTGAAGGAGGTGGAATGTGAAAAAAGTAAACATTTGAAGGAAGAAGACTATCGGCTTCAAATAAAACAACATAAGGAGTATATTGAAAATAACCATTAGAATATGAGACATTATATTATTTGCTCTTGATAGGAAATTCAAGCTGAATAAAAGAGTTCAAGATTCAAAAATGTTTGAAAGCCAAGTGCTAAAACTTTAAACTTTGTAATGCCTTATAATTCAGAACTTCGAATATACAATTACATATATAAAAAATCTGGAAAAAGCGATTCTAATTATTTTTCTTACACATATATTTTAACAATAAAGCATGCATTACCCCTGGAGATTTTGTTTTTAAAGCTCCGTTAAGAAAAGCATTGAAAACTGTTATATTTTGAAGCTACATATTATATGAATGATAAAAGTTGATTACAGTTACAATTGTTCTAAAATTTCCTTTAAAAAAATGTCAAAAAGAAAGTGTACTCTTACGATAGATTTTCATAGGTGATCAATTAATTTACCACTCAAATGCCTCAACTAAAATTAATATTTCAAAGTTCTCCACAATATATAGTACAAAGGATTACTTACCTTTGCACTAGAGTCTAACACTTAATCTTTAAACAATTAATGGGTTTACTCAAGATTTCGAACGGAAAATAAGGAGTGACAGATGATCATCCCTACACAGTTAAGCTACCCAGATGGCGCAACCATGATTATGAAAAATCGTTTGTTATGTGCTAATCCCTTTAATGAAACCATATTCCATCAAATGTGTTCCCCAAAGTTGATAATGTATATGTGCACAATTTACCTAAATTTAAGCGGAATATTTACATCTTTCTTCTGAACACCTTGTACAATTTGGCCTATCCTCCATAAACCAACATTCTCAAATATCCTTAATTGAAATCCCAAAATCCAAATTTTCATCCCCGTAACCAAACTGTACATTTGAGTCACAGGTCCCACTCTGAAGTTATGTTCAAAAGTGGTGTGTGGTGTGGTCGCATACTCTTCAAAGGAACATGGCACAGTTACAATGGGTGGCTTTCGAGTTTGACACTGTCCTACTTAAAAAAAAATGCTTCTTGGGATTGAAATTGAATTGTGCGTTTTTATGTTAAATGTAAATAAAACTCAAATCATTCTTTTTTTATGGAATTTTAAATTTTATTTCTATACGTTTTCATTTTTTATTTTTTTATTTTAATTTTTTTTTTGTTTCATTTTTCGTTTTTAGCGTTTTATGTAAAAATAAAATGATTTCCTTTTATGATTTTTGACATAAATTTATTTAAATAAGTTTTTTTTGATATTTATTTTCTTTACGCATTATTACATTTATGTTTATTTTTATTTTCACATGACTTTGAACAAAAATTTACAGTTGATTTTGTAGTTTTATGAGCAAATAAGAAGATTCTGAGTTTGGAAAGTTTCAATTTGATAGTATCATTCAAAAGGAGTTATAAAATTAACGCAACATGTATGTAAATATGTAAATATGTGCAAATGCTATATATTTTATTAATGTGTATTAATATTTATAGAAAATTTTATTAATACCATATGTATGTATATATTAAAATATGAAAGAATTTTTAATATTAAAGAGGCATCTATAGTTAATTTTTGAATATAACGTAAAACAAATGTCAAAAAATATTTTGAAGTTTAGAAAAGAAACGAGGTATCCATAGTTGTAACTGTGTGTAATTAATTGTGTTTATCTTACACCAAGCCTATAACCACTGGGATCTAATCATGTCCACCCGGACTGACTTGCTAAACTGATAGATGCGAGTGCTGACGATGAGAATATCCCAGCGTTATAAAATGGGTACCTCCAATACCAGTGCAGCCCACAACCAGAGATTTTTGTTAGTCTAATAACCTGATCCGTAAAAACAAAGAAACCGCAATATTTACTGGCAAGGAGCCTATAAAATGAAATAAGAACTCCGAGTTAAAAGTTTTGACTTGTAATACTCTTTCATTATCTGCCCCAGCTGCAACATTCGAACTGATAAACCAACTCGACAATTACAACGCTGACATAACCGCATTAAAAGAACATAACTGGACAGGAAATAACGTAAGAGAATATCAAAGGAAAAGCTACGCAAGGATGTGGCTTTTGGAATTTTTTTAAAAAAAAAAATTATAGAATGCACACCCATTAACGAGTACATTTTTGTAATTTTGTGATCCAAATCCTGAATCTTAAAAAAAATTTCAATTCTTTTAGAAAATAAACAAATTCTGTTGGAAATAAACCAATTTAATTTGGAAAAGGACCAACTTCATGTGAAAAGAGGATACATTTAAATTTCCTCTGCCTTCGCACTTGGAATACTTCTAATGTTATTTTATTATAATAAAGAGTTAATTGATATGTACAAGTATGTTCATTTTAAAACACTGAAACTAAGCACAGTTGGTGTTTTGAAGTAGGAGCAAACTTCAGAATATATAGCAATTTTCTAAATTTTAATTCATTTTCCTTATTACAATACTGTTTTTACACCACTATACAAAAAGGTAAAAGAATAGAATGAAAGAAGAAATTGAAAAATTGCCAAACCAATTGCAGGATAAAACTTGTATACACGTTTATTTGTGTTTGCTATTATAGGTTATTCCCTATGGAATAAAGCCTTTTAATGTCTTAACTTTTTTCTATACAGTAAAATCAATAAATAAATATTTTTTTTTAAATTTTTTTTCTTCCTATATCATTTTTCTAATCAGCTGCAAGACAAAGAAAAGTTGAGAAAGCTTGAGTAATACAGACTTATGTTATGAAGAACACCTACTTAGTATATCGAAAAATTATTAGAGAGGTTACAATTCGGGAGTTTCAATAAAACGTTTTAATGAAATAGCAAGTTTAAATAATTTAAGTCTGAGAATATTTGGGAATTTAAAAAATTTAATGCTATCTAAAAGGTTCAACAGGTTTTGTATCTACTAGAATCTGATTGATTAAGCAATTCAGTAATCAGAATAAGAAAACAACGATGTTACTATTCGGAAGTGAGGCATAACCTTTTCTAAAAATAATGTACATTAACTAAAGGTTTTTTTAAATAAATGCCTGAGAGTAATATTCTGTCGCATATTCTGGGCAAGGCGAATTATGAAAAAAGAGCTTTCAGTAATGTTGAAGCAAGAGTTGATTTGGACCCAAATAGGAGAGAGGAATGAAAGTGGATTTATTTCATTCTAAAATGACCAACACCATCAGTAGAGCGCCAAGCAAGAAATGTGAAGATTTCCATTTAGAAATACATGGTCTTTAAGAGATTGGAAGAAAGGAAATATAATTTGGGAGACTTTGTTTCTAGCCCTAAGTAATTTAGCCAAGGAAGCAAAAAAAAAAAATAGCGAAGGACGATTAAAATTTGAGTGAAGAAAAAAAGACATGTCTTATTTATTCGACAAGCATGAATGATAATAAGTAAATTGAAAATGTGAATAGTTATTTATTGTATTATATAAAAATAGTTGCTAAAAGCTCATTCCTTATAGTATTAGGTTTACACTTTGCGATTTAAACCAGTTTTAGTACAAATTCCAGATTGGTTCTAGGAATCTGCTAATTTTCTAATGTCAATTAAAATCTTTAATTTACCAAGACAGGTAAGAGAATAAGAATTTTTTTCTATTACAACCCTATTATTTTATTATAAATCGAGCGCAAATACTGGAGAAGTCTGTCAGTCATAGACGAAGTCTGTCTTATTTGAATTTAAAAATTAAAATTACTAAAATTAAAATTCATTTACTAGTTTTTTATTTTTATTTAAAAAAATTTCAATAAAACGTCAATAAAATAAGTTTTTCAAAACTAAATGTCAAGATTAACCAACTTCCTAGGCTAGAGCGGTAAAACATTACAAAAGTAGAAAGTAAAAGTGCTCCACTATTTTTAAAAAAGGTAGCAAGTAAAAGAGATTCGCCAATTTTAGTTTTGCTTGCCGTTCTTAATTTTGTAACGCTACTTTTGGCAGCACGTAACGTTTGAACCGTTCATTTTGATTGAGCGTCACGAAAATTGATTTTTAAAAAGAGTTTATGATTTCGGTGTTTTTTTTACATTAAAAAGCGTTTGCAACAAGTTATATGTTCCATCCCTGGACAACTTTCATTAAAGGTTTATTTGTGGCTATTTCCGCAGTCTGAACATTGTATAAGCGTTTATATATTGTTACTCGATACGCGTTTCCGATTGTATTTGTTTAAAGTCTTATTCATTTAAAATTTCATGAAGCATTCCATGAATCCTTCAAAATTTTACCCATCCCTACCTATTCTTATTTTGAACACAAATTTTTTTTTTTTTTAATTCTATTCAACGGTGTTGGACAATATTGTAAAAGATGTCATTTTAAATCTGAAATTGACTTATTTTTTAAAGGACTCTTTTGGGGCGAAAAAAAAAACCAAAAAAATCATAACAAAAAAAAAAACAGAGAAAAAAAATTCTCAAAGGAATGAAATAGGTAAAACCATAAAAGAATCAAGTAAGACAAAGACAAAAAGTATATAATGTGAAAAAGAAAATCCGAATTAAAAAATCACTGATATCTTTTTGTTTCCTAGAAAAAAAAAAAACAAAAACAACAATAAAAAAAATAATCATCAGTTTAAAAGGACAAAAAGGCGAATTGACAAAAAAACAAAAACAAAACAAGAAACAAAACAAGAAGCGAAAAATATCTAAAGAACAAAGAACTTAAAACCATTTGATTATATTTTTGTTAATAGTTTGGTAAAAAAAAAAAAAAAATAAAAAGTATAAAATTGTTTTGAAAATGATGAAAATGGCTCCCAAAAGAAAATCAAAATTAAAAAAAAAAATAAAATAAAAACAATAATATAAATTGAAAATAACAAAACAACCAAAGGACGAATGAATGATAATAATTGTATTATAAATCTTTTAAAGGATAACAAAACAAATTATTTTTATCCCTTTATTTCAAAGTTGAAAATTGAAGTGTGGATGTGAGTGTGTGTGTTAAGGTTGAAAAGATGTTTTAATAGATTAAAAAAGTAAAACTTTCAATTTTTACAAATTGTTTATAATTTAAAAGAGAAGATTGAAATTTAAAATCTTCCTGTTATCAAATTTATTAAGTATAAGATTTAGAATTACATTTAATTTGTAAAATTGCAAGAAAACAGTTAGTGGAGCAATAACTAAATTAGGATTCAACTAAATACAGATATGCAATTACTATCGTATCTATGGTTGCTAACTTAAGATACCCAATCATCAATGATTACCAACTTTTTTAAAGATACCTGTTCCTTTTTTAAATATTTAATTCAGTAGTTATTGTAATTCAATGCACAAATTCAATTAAATTTAAAAATTCATAGGTTAGTAATAATTAATAAAACATAGAAATAAATCCAAGATATATTCTACAAGCTTTTTTTCGTCTTGCATAATCTGGTTTGTATTGTAGAGCAATGCAAAATTTGTAAAATACTTCTCGTAAAGACAGCTTAACTTATATGACCGTAATTCCGTGGTCCAATTTGATTCTTCTGCAAAATTGTTATTCCATTCGGCGAGTGTCATTAAAATCGGTTGAGGCTTTAATGAACTATTAGAACTTGACATACTAGAAACTACTAGAATTTCATAGACCCCATGATACTTTAGTCAATTTATTAAACCACCAATACCCAACAATAGTTTAATTACTACATTTGAATTCATTCCGACGGTTAGAAATCGAGTTATCTCGAAAATTTTGGTACTTTTGGATGGGAGTCTAGTGATCCCGTGGTTCGATTTGGACCATCTACGAACTTAAACTTACTATTTACGTTAACAGAAACACCTACATACAAATACATACACACAGAGACACAAAAAAAGAACTTTGGGATTGACGCGTTTCAGACAAAATGGAACAACTTTTGTTTGAATAGAACTAACGCTTTAGTTTCCATTGTAAGTTCTTCTATCTAAGCAGCCACACACATATATACGAAAAGTAAACCGGGGTTTACGATATACGGAAATGATGTAGCTTATTTATTCCCTTTGGGATGTTTCAGGCCAATAATTTTGTGGATTCAATGTCAAAGTGAATGTACATTATATTCGGAAGTTGTGAAACTTAATTTAAACCTTATTATTAAATAATTAAATATAAACTCAAATGTACGTAAGTCTATAATTTTTTTTAGTTTTTTTATTTTTTAAAGTATTTAACTAGAGGAAATATGAATACCATTGAGCTTAATTGTCGTTGCACCCATATAATTATAATGTAGAGTTATGGGTACCAAATACAGTTTAAACTTATAGGAACAAGATTCTTTGATTTAAGAGCAAACGCTGAAAATAAGCTTCATTTTATGATTAGTAAAAGGAAGTTTTTATTTTTAATCCTTAAAATTATTATTAGGTTTATTATGAAGGAAATGTGGGCTATAATGCCTTTTCGAAAATCATCATCCTTTATTCTACAGACCGTTATCTTACTAGATAAAAATACGAATATTAGTATAAATACATCTGTTAAATCCGGTGAACGTGACGGCCAATTGAAATCGCTTCTGCGCGAAATAATGCGTTCGCCAAAGAAGTCCCGTAATAGAGCCATTGTGTTCCTTGCAGTGAGGGCTGTGGCTCCATCTTGTGGGGATCACAACTGTGGATGGTTTCCTACAGTTGGCCATAAAAAATTGTCCAGCATCCTTCGATATTCAGCACCAGTAATCGTAACTGAGGCGCCATGTGCATTTTCAAAGAAATATATTGGTCAAGATCCTTTTAGACAATACACCGTACCAAACACTACACTTAAGTAGGTTTAATTGTTGCTAATGAACCGTTCTTAGATTCTTCGTAGCCCATATCCTGCAATTTTGCTTGTTTACGAAACTATTCAATTGGAAATGGGCTTCATCGCTCATTATCAAATTGTTAATGAAATTGTGATTTTCTTCTGCTTTTTGTTGGAATGAAATGCAGTAATCAAGCCGTTGTCTATCGGCTTCAATTGTTGCAAAAGCTGAACCTTATACGGGAACATGTGGAATGTGGCCAAAACCCTTAGAACCCAAGTAACAAAATATATCTCATAAGACTCTAGAAGAATTCTTTAAGAGTTAATTCTGAGAGTATTGCTCTCATAGTTTACTCTTGAAGAATTCTTCTAGAGTCTTATGAGATCATTATAAGAGTTAAAGGGCGCAGTTATGAGAGTTAATTAACACTCATAACAAGAGTTTAGCTCTCATTGTAAGAGTTCTATAAGTATAAAACGCTCATAAGAACACTACTATGAGAGTATTAAAATACATTCATACAATACTCAAAAGAGTATAGTTTATTGGTAGAAAGAGAAACCAACATATTATAATATAAATGTATCCGTATTGCTTTTTAGAATTATTTTTGGTGGCGATTAAATAAAGTAACTTTTTAATTATATGTATGTGTATAATATCATAAAGAAGTATATTAGATTTAATATGAACATATAATTTATAGGAAACTAAAATAACTATTTCGTCAATAATATAAGCCAAAATACTACGGGCATTGAAATTTTATTAATAAAAGTAGGCATTTTAGCTCGAAAAAAAACAACGCGCGCCAAAAATAATTCAAATTTAAAAAATTTTAATAATAATTTTTTAACCCTTTTAAGGCTTATTATTCTATTTCTACCTGTGTTTATGTGAAAATTCGAGTAAATTTCTGTAAAACTGAATATAAAATACAATAAATTATTTCTAAAATTGAATTGAAGCTGTCATTTTATGTTGTAAATTATTAAAATTTAATAATTTTTACAAGAAATATTTTTTCATATTTTTTAATTCAAAAAAATTACTTAGTAATCTAAGGGTTAAGATTGAGAACAACAAAGACAGTCTGAATAATATGGCCGCTATTTGATAAGATTAGTAATTGATCTTCTTATAAGAGTAAAACTCTTCATATGAGAATAATTCACTGAAAAAAATTATTAACAAATCAAATAAAGTTAATAATATTATAAATATGTAACATTATTATTGTTATTATTATTAATAGCATTAGCTGGCAAGGTTATTAATATTTTATATAAATATTATTATAATTTTAAAAACTTATTAGTTCTCATAAAATATATTTAACCAGGTTCACAAAATTTATAATTTTGTATTTTGGATAATTATTATTACCATCTTCATCAAAAATATGAATAAGTTTTTAAGTTTTGAGTAAAATTCAGGAATCTAAAAATTATTTTTAATTCATGCTATGCTATAAAAATTAAAAGGTAATCCTATTTTTAAACGAAATTAAAAAAAAACAGTAACTAACTAATGTAATATACATATTTGGTGTTTTTAAGCTTTAAATAACTTTAGAAGTATAATTTAGAAATAGTATAGGTAGTCTATTATGATTTTTGTATAAATTCTAATAAATTTAAAAACACGCAGAGTTTTTGCATCTTCTAACCGGCTATATGTATTCAAAAGTCTGGATGTCACTTTAGAATTTAGATAACACCATATCTATATAATATAATTAATTATCTGTTAAAAAGTTAATTGAAATAAAAATATCATTAAAAATATTTTTTACTGACATTACCTAACAGTGTCTTATAGCCTACATATTATACTTATTTATATATTTGCAAGAAATTAAATAAACTAATATGAAATTTCTTCTCTAAATTTCAACTCCTTAAATAATTTTTATTAAAAATACTTATTTTATAAATGTATGAAGTATCATCAATGAAATATATTTAAAAAAATAATATTGTTGAATTTTTATTTGTTCTAATTTCCAAGTATTTCGACAAAACGTATTGTTTGATAATTTTTTTCAGTGTCAAAATATTTTTTTTTTTCTCAGAAAATTCAAATTTTTTTTTTATATCTAAACAAACAAGTTTCAGGTATGCCAAAATTTATACTACGTTTGTATCACATGAAACTTATTAAATTAGTATAACATATAGCTGTTCAATATTTATTTATTTCCCCTATGCTATTATAAACATTACAAAAAAAATATAAGAAAGTAAAATAGTTAAAAAAAAATTTAACTTATTATCCCATAATTTTTGAATAACTTATTATTTTTTTACTTAAATTTTTTATTTATTTATTTACTTAAAAATCTCTGTGTTCTTTTTTGCTTATCTTAAATAAACTATGCATCATTTAAATCATATGAAATCGTAATTTTTGCTTATCTTAAATAAACTACGCATCATTTAAATCATATGAAATCGTAACTCGAAATCGTTATCTACTTACAAAAACAAAAAAACAAAATTCATATAATTTCATGTTTTGCAGTAAAGTTGATGTTTAGAGTTGGCGAAGACAACTCTTTCTTTGTGTTTTACAAACAAACAAAAAAAATCAAATCAGTCTTTTTACACAAATGAGAATATTGATCTTGTTACAAGTATTAATCAGCCTTTTTTCTCTTTGTGAGAATATTGATCTTGTTACAAGAGTATTGATCTTCTTATGAGATTAATTTGAAATTTAATTCATATTTCATGAACTAAATTAATGTTTTTACTCTTATTATGAGAACATTGATCTTGTTACAAGTATAAATCAGTCTTTTTACTTTTAAGAGAATATTGCTCTTCCTACAAGTATAAATCAGTCTTTTTACTCTTGTTATGAGAATATTGATCTTGTTACAAGAGTATTGATCTCTGATTTTTTTTTATTTAGTTACTTATATAACATTTAAGCTCTCTGTTATTAACAGTCGTGTATTAAAGAATTTTATTAAAAGAAATAGTTTTTTGTGAATTAAATTGAAAAATTAATTTAATTTAAGGTAAGTAATGAGCTTAATGTTATTATAATGTGTTATTTAAGTTAGACTCTCACAAAGGAATTCTTATAAGAGCACAATTCTACAAGAGTTAAAATCTCATAAAAAAGACTTTATGAGAATAGAAATTTTCTTACTTTTAATGGAGATATATGAAAATAGTTTTACTATGAGAGTAAAAGAATTTTTAACACTAGAAGTATTGATATCTCATAACAAGAACACTTTAAGAGTTAATTTAACTCTTGTAATAAGAATATGTTATGAGAGCTTCCAAGTGTGTTATGAGAGCCTTATGAGAGCTTTTCCAAATTTTCTAGAGTATTACTCTTGGCAAATGTTACTTGGGAACGGACCTCCGCGATAGCCCCAGTTGTGACGAACGTCTTCTTGTTAAAGTTTCTGGACTGTCCTTCACACAATCCACAACACGTTGGATATTTTCTTCCGTGTGGACCGTACATGGTCTTCCGGTACATTGAAGGTGTCTTACTGTACCATGTTGTCGAAAATTTGCAACCGGGCGGTTTATTGTTAATGCTGAAGGTCCAGTACGCACATTAAAAAATGACGATAGCACGCTGCGTCAAAACAATTGACCGTTGATTTTCAAAATAAAATTCAACAATTGTTGATCGCTGTTCTGTTGTGTACTGTTCCAATTCCAATTCCCCAAGTTTTCTTCACAAAATTCTGAAATAAAAATAAAAAATATAAATAAATTTAAAAAGTTATTAAACATTCAAACCATATCGGTATTTTGCGCCGCCCTGTACTTTTGAAAAGCTGCAAATCTCAAGTATCCTTGGAAGTCATTTGACCTTACGCAGGTACCCCATTTGCTTCAGAAAAGTTTTTATTAAATATAAGTTTTAAGGCCGGAATTTGGTGGGATTTGTGTTTCTTTACAATTCTATTTAAGTGCTATTCAACAATATACTACACGTTTTTATAATAATTTTTATTAAATTCTGGGAAAAATTTTTTAATTGTCTATAAATTTTAAAAGTTATCATTTTGTATAATTAAACTTTTATAAACCAAAAGAGAACTTGATATTAATAAAATTTTTTAAAATATTTTTCCGGAAGCTTTTAAAAATTTATTTCAGTTTTGTGATTAAATTAGAATTTCATGTAAAATTATAAATCAAAATAAAACTCATTTAAAATTTAAAAATTATTAAAACACAAAAACATGGTTACAAAACATTTGTATAATAATTTATAATTAATTGTAATTATGTCTAATATTTTGTGAATTATGTTTAGAAAACTTTGGAATGAAGAAAATTAACTTTAAAATCTTATTAGAATTTTTAATTTTGAATGATATTTTCCCAGGAAGACGTGATAATTTTCTAATAAGAATTATGCAAAATTTTTTTAAAAATATTTTATTTTAAGTAGAGTGTCCTTAAAAAAGTTATAGGATGGGTTAAGTAATTTGATATGTAAGCAAGTAATAAGAAAGGGCTGCTTATTTAAAATTAAATAGTTTTATAGACCCGTTTAGATTCTATGAAGTGGAAAATTTGAATAATTGGAAGGATTAGCAAAATTGCTCGGCTATTATCACACAGTGGTGGAAATTAGAATAACTTCACTTGATTTTTTTTGCAAAACTTTAAAAAAAAATTTTTTTAAATTTAAACAGCTAGGAACAAGACTGTACTTTAGCAAAGCTAGGACTACGACCTAAACTGAATTAAAAACGTTTGGGATTTAGATTCTCAATGGGTTCCCGAAATTGGAGCTAGTACGGATTTATAGAAACTTAAAGAAAAAAATTAAGTTGGGGGATCCCTAGCTGCCGAATATTTGAGAACACTCATGAATGTTATGCTGTAAAAGAGTTTATAAAGGAATACAGAAAAATGAGGGCAGCACCAATTAGCAAAAATTAAATTAAAGTGAAAATAATCTTGCGATGTTATTCGAATTCCCATATGAAAATTTTACTAATTTTACAAAAAACATATACTATAAAATAACAGTAAATGTTCCTAAATAAAATTTTAAAGCTTATGCAAGCCTATGTTGAAGCCTCTGTAAATACATAATCAAAACAGGTACAAAGACTTTCAAATAAGTATGCTAACAGTTAAAATATTGAAAAGAAATCAAGTGAGACAATTCTAATTTCCACCACTGTAATTATTAACTTTAATCGTTAGTTTTAAAGTTTTTGTTCTCCAAGAATTATAAGAAAATATTTTAAGATAAATCTAAGTTCAATAATTATGGAAATTTATATAATATTTGCCGAAAGAAACTAATTTCCTACTTATAATATCTAATGATCTGTTTCATGTATCTAATTACACTTGTAAGTAAACATTATTGAGGCTAAATCATGTCTAGGCAAAGTGAAAATAAAACTTACTGATCCCTAAAAATGAGAAAAAATTTCTTTCAAAAATCTTATAAGTCAAAATTTCTTTCAAAAATCAAATGATTTAGGGGTAGAAATAGTTGAGCTCATTAAGCCTATTCATGATATTAATATTATACTGTTATTTTCTGGACATTTTGATTTGTTTTTTTTATGGAAAAACTGGTTTCTAGGCGAACTTATGTTTTTGATGATACATTAACGGCTGGATGGCACAGTGATTAGAGTACCGACATCTCATTCGAAAGGCTCCCGTTCGATTCCTAATAAAAATAATAAAATAACGTTTTATGTAGTTTTCAAAATCATTAAATGTCATAATCATGAAATTGATAACATAATCAATAATTACTAATTATATATCTTTAATAACATTGTATAAATATCTGACCGATAGCTAAGTGGTTCAAGTGGCGGCCGACTTTTCAATAGAAAAACCTCTGGTTCGAATCCAGGTCAGATCATATTTAATAAAAAATATAATTTATAATTGATATCGTAATAGTTAATACCATAATATAAAATAAATTTAACTGTCACATCTGAAAAGGAAAGACAGACTTACTCATTTATCACATTTTATATGGTGCATGTTATAAGTCCCACTACTAGCTCATGTTTAAATTGTATATGGAGTTCATTAAGACCAATTCTAATAATAAGAATATAATATGACCCTTCTGTTTCAAAATGTACCTTTTAAAGCCTAACAGTTGAGAAGTTTAAAGGATTTTAAATAAAAAAATAGAGATTTTTTACTATAAATCCGAACAGAAAATTTAATTTGAATTTTCTAAATTTAATTGCGAATAAAATTTAATTGTTATCATTTATGAATAAATGAAATTTAAAAAAAAAATTTTCAATTGAAAAGAGATATTTATTGATTTAATTAATTTAATTCTTTAAATTTAATTAATAAATCAATTTGTTGATTAAAATAATTTATGACATTATGTATTCTAATTAATCAATTTAATGTAATTTATTACAATGTATTATTAACCTTTTATTAATTTATTGAATATCTTACAATATAATTGTAAAATAATAATGAAAAAAGATAATTTACATATAATTGTAATAAATTAGTTATAATTGTTAGAATTTTTTATAAACTAGGTCATTATACAAATATATTTATGGATATAATTATATTTTATAATAATAATTAACAGTGATAAGTGATAATCGATAATACGTTTGATTTGATTTTTTATTCGATTATTATTCAGATATTTGATATTTGAAGAAATCTTGTTGAAACATCATAACTATTGATGTAGTTGTATAAGCAACTTGTTTTTTCAACAAATATCTTTAAATAAATACCTTCGAAAAAATTCTGATTAAGTCCTCATTTCCTCTAATATAAAATAGAAAAAATGCAAACTAGAACACTTAAATATATAAAAATCAAAATTGTGAAACTTACTGAGTTGGGTAGCCTAGGAAAATGATTATATAAGAAATAATGTAAAAAATGGGATATATATGTTGAAACACAACTTTTTCTTCAGACAACCCAAATTCCTAGACCCCAACCCTTATAGAATAGTTTAAATTTAAATTTACACAATATTGAACTGGTATATGTATTTTAATAAGATTAGTTTACTTTATTATTTGAGTCATAAAGTATCTCTGGGTTTTAACTCTGCCTCCAGTCGCACTTTATATGGGAATAACAGAAAATCTTTTTTTAAAATTCGCCGTAGTGATATACAAGAAATTCTTAGCTGATCAAAACGTTTTCTGGTAGATTTTTCTAGAGATTTGTTAACATTTTGCTCTACACATTCAATATTTTCCGCGTGCAACTTAAACGTGGTCTCCCGGTTCAAGGCAAATCTCTTCCGATGCCATGTTGGTGGTGATGATCAACTAAGCAACGAATCATTGCTTGGATGGGCAAAATATGTTAAAATGACGACCATATGCTCTGCATTAAAATAATTGATTGCTGATTTAAATAATAAAATTGTATTATTCTTGCTCTTTGGTCAGTTGTGAATCTCTCTATTATATATTCTCCAGGTGTTATATCTTTAATCTGAGAAAAAAATAAAAAAAAATATGTAAACGATGGTACCATGGTACCAACGTTGGCCTGTGCTTCCTGAGAATTGAAGATTATTTAATTACTTCAGCTTTTAAAATATTCTGCCATTCTGATACCATTTAACGCGATGAGCGCAATGACTTTACATTCCTTCACATTATTGAATATATCCTTTCCAGATACATTTTACTTTTTACATACCTTCATGTTATTGAATATTTAAATACTCTTGAATAAAGATTTTAGTAAAGAGCTTCAGTTCCCCAATTTCTATATTTGACCAAATCCGCGGACCAAAATTAAGAATTCTAACTCAAAATGGTTTACCTCTGAAAATGCTCTATATAATAGGTGCATTTTATTTTAATAACACTTAAAATTACTTTTTTACTAAATCTAAAGTAACTAACAGAATATGTATATAAAATATAAATTCCTATGAAATACTTGGTTCTATTAATGAATAATTCCGAAAAAAAAAATCTAATTTATAAAACGGATTTTTTATTCTTCAGTGGCCTTGTAATTACAGTTGTCATTCTAATCTTCTGGAAAATTTCTATAATAAAAAAAAAATTGGAAAATGAAAAATAGCTATGCAATTATTCATTTACACATTGTGAAAATATATTACACTCTTTTTTTTCTAGCTAGCAATATTTTGTTATAAAACAAGAATACGAAAAAAATCAAGGGTTTTATAAAAGGACATATTAACATTAACAATACATGTACAGATACGTACTCATACAAAATGTGTTTAATTCCATGCCTTCGAAACGCATTCCTATAGGTTTTGCTATTCTGTGTTCTATAGCTTTATTTGTGCCACAATCTGTCATTAGTTTACTTCTCAATTTGGATATTGTGGATGATTATTGGTGTTTGAGTCCGATGGTCTAATTTATGTTCAGTCGAAGACCTATTCCTTCAGTTTTTTTGACAGTGTTTTGATTGTTTTCTGCATTTCTTTGATTCAGAGGGCTAGTAGAACGATGTCATCAGCATATTATAGGCCTTGTTTCTGTGAGAGTTTTTGCAATAATTTTTATGATTTTGCGCGGCGCTGTATCAAAAGCGCCTTAATAGTCCTTGAATGTTGCGTATAGTAACGTGTTATATTTTACTCATTACTTGGCTATTAATCTTAATGTGTTCGCATGTTCGGTGCTCTCCCGGTATTCTCGGAAGCCTGCTTGTGGTTTTCCAACACAATTGACTAATTATTTAATTTTTATTTAATTTTATGGAAGTCCTCTGCAATTAAGAAAAGGTGTTATACATATGATAAAATATAATGTTGAAGCTTTGATTTTTTTTATCTAGGGAACACGTATACGAATTGTAAATGTTTAAAAATAGCGAATTTTGAAATTTTGACTTCACCTTATTTCCTCAACGACGGGCGTTACAAAGTTTTTTTCCTTTATAAGTTGTATTTACTTTACGGATCATACTTTTTCTGATTTTTAGTTTCTATATTAGAGGTCTAAAATTTTCTAAAAATTAAGTTTCGCAAAACGGTATGTTAAATACCGGTGTAGAGGTTTCAGGCAACCAGACATCCAGACCGGACGGACAGACAGAGTAAATGAATGTAGGTATATTTTTTCAAAATTTTTTTAAAAATGAGCTAAAAATAGTCATTTAAATTTTTACGAAAATAAAAATGACTAAAAAATTAAATAGAAATATAAACAAACAGAGTTAAATGAAATTTTTTTTTATGAAATAGAAAAAAATATGAAAAAAAATAATGTCCTTGTTATGGAACGTGTAATTTTATCGCGTTGTTGTTGTTATAATGACAGTCAATTTATATAATTTTTTGATAAATGAAGAATTTCGTATTCTAAGTTTTTTGTTTTTTAGAAGCACAGACATCTGATGATTTTAAAAATATAACTTGTTTTTAACCTGATGATTGCACATCCACAGAGTAGCAAAACATGACGATGCTATGTTATAATTTTTCTCTGTTTTAATTTTAACTATGAATATAGTTAATTTTGACAATTGAATTTTGAATTTATAATTTTTAACATTTTGACGTAAAAAAAAAATTTGAAATGGTAATTTGACATAAATAAAATAAAATGACATTTGAAGTTGTAGAGTGAAAAAGGAGGCAAAATATAAAGCCAAGGAAGTAATTCTAGGTATTCAAATTCTGTATAAGCAATGCCCAAAATAGGAAAAGAAAATAAATAATATATTCACTAATTAACACGCAATGGTCAAAATTATGTATAGAACAAGTAATGGAATAACAGCAATAAACAGACCTGAAAAATTCATTTTAAATTTCAAATTTATAAATTATTTTAAATAGAAATTTAATAACAAAAACATAAAATTTTTTTTAGCTTTATAACCAAGGTTGCGAAATCGCCCAATCTGGCAACTCTGTTTATAACACATAATTGTTTAATTAAGGACAAACCCTTGCTTATAATTTAAGTCTTGAAATTACAACAAATCCTATCACATTTCAAAAGCATAAAGAAAATGGAACAGAACAAGTTCCTATACTAATTTCCTATAACAATTTCCTTTCAACTAAGTTCCTATATCTTTATCAAAATTTCGAAGGTATGCTTATTAAGTCTTTCGAGGCGTATCAAAAGTACTACAAACATTACTCCAATTCAGCCCAAAATTAAGTCACAAGAAGAAAATACTGTTGTACAAAATTTGAAGGTACTATCTTTATTGATTACGAAGATCTGTTCGTTTGTGCAGTCATTGTTCGAAAGCTCCCAGAATTCTTTGGCAATTTTTAATTCCCGCCTTCTTTTGTCATTAGTAACCTATACTTAGTAGGTTAGTTTAAGTAGTTACCTACTTTTGTCATAAATTGCATCAAGATAACGTAACTATTTCTTGATTTATCGTGCGAACGTAAGGAGCGGACGATAATTTTCAATACCTATCTAGCTTGCTTTTTTTCATAATTAATTTTTTTCGGAATTTTTGCATCTGAATAAGAATTTGGATTTGACTTCCCCCGATTTTTACCGAATCAAAAACAATATGGCTCACCCCAATTCGAAAAAAAAATGCCCCAAGCTAAATTTCAGATTTTAATGTTTTAGCAAAATGTCAAGGTACATACAGAGAACCTTCTTTTTTTTAAGGATTATTGAAAAGCTGTATTTCAAGAATGGTTAAATCTACAAAAATGTTTTTGTCCTTAAAACTATACTTTAATATTCTTTAATATTGACATTTATTAGAAAGTTGAAATAATAATTTAACCGAAACCTTGCTAACGATAGAAGCTAAAAATACTTTTAAACGCATGGTAAAAAAGTTATAAATTTACCACTCATTTCATTTGAAATGAAATTTTGAAAAGACGTGGGTGAAATAATATCATATAAATTTCGAATCTATAAAAAAAAGTTTTTTTAGTTCTTCCATAAATTTTTAAGTTTTGTTATTTAACTTTTTGGCTTTTCAAAATTTTTCGATAAAATTTATTTTAAAGTTTTTTCTTAGAGATAAAAAAAGTTTTAAAATTTTTTTTTTTAAAACAAAAGAAAAAAAAAAAACTGTAAAATATAATAAAACCTTAAATGATTTCGTTGGTAGGGCGACGATTGTTTTAAAATATAAATATAATAATGCGTTAAAAATATCACATAATTTTTAACAAATACACATGTCAACATTTTGTTTCATTCCCATTTTAAACTTATCATTAAATAACCATTTCTGTTACATATATCGCGTTTTATTTTATTGTGTTTGTTTTTTGTACGTATGACAGTTTATTTTTTTTTATAGAAAAACTTTTTGGGTAAACCAGTTTTATTTCAATTGTTATATAGTTATTAACACCTCTTTAGAAGGATAAATATAAGCTGCAAACAGATTTTGTAATATTTAATTAGCAAAATGTGGTTGATTTGTCTTTTTGTTTGGCGTTAATATTTAATGACACGTATTTTTAAGTACAGAAAACCAGTGTTTGCAATGCGAAGAATGGAAAGACAGCAAGGTTGTTAAGAACGAGAAGCTTAGATTTTAAGGACTAAACTTTCGAAATCTTAAAGTGAAACCTATTTGCTTAAGTGTTGAAGATTAGAAAAAACCTAGAAATAAATCCAAACTGAATTAAATAAACTTTTCTTCTTGCGTAATGTGATTTGTATCATAAAGTTTGTAAAGTTTGTTAATATTTCTTATTAAGCCTGATTATTTAATATAGAAGTCCCATGATCTCGTGGTTCAATTTGGCCCTTTTACGAAGCCGTCCTTTCTTTTGGCAAACAAAGCATTGAATTTCATTAAAATCGGTCGAAATTTTAATGAATTATTAGAACTTTAAATTTGACCAATGGCGTAGTGGTAAAGATGTCACTATCATGTGGAAAGTTCAAGCCCCGGTCAGATCATATCTAAAAAAAAAAATATCTTAAAAATGTATAATCATATTGTGATATTAGATAAGATTTAATATAAATATATAAATAACTCTTGTGTAGGATAATAGATGGCGCCATGGCGGAATATTATTTCGGTACAATAATAATTAAGACTAGATACGACCGGATAATTAAAATATGTGTTTGACGTTTGCAATGACAGTTTATCCCAATTTCAAGAATATTATATTGATTATACTATAACTTACTAACTAAAGTAATCGAATTATATACACCTAACTGAGGTTGAATACTTTACCATTTACGATCTGTAAATATTTAAAATAAAATTAAAGTATCGAGTCAATTACATAGATCAATGTCAATTGATTTTGCTTAGCTTGTTTCAACATCCATTTAATATATTTGGTAATACGCCATTTTTTATAAACAGAATGAAAATTTTTATAGTCTCCACAAAAGACAAAATAATAAAATAACAAAACAAAAAAAAAAATTAATTATTTTTTGAGGGAATTTTGACAGAAATAGGTCCCATAGAAAAAACCTATATAGAATTTATGTAAAAAGTTAAACCCTTAAAAATATACTTTAACCTTTTTCATATATACATTAAACGGCTATAATATTACTGTATTATTGATTAAAAAAAAATGTCATCGATATTTCCTATTTTATGTATAAATTTTTTTGGGGGTTTCAAATTGTTAACCGTACTCTTTTATTTTAATTCATAGACCCAAAAAAAGGACGATATAATGGGGAAAAAATAATAGAATAAAATGGGGACGATGAAAATACACTAGGTTATTGGTATAGATAGTGTATAGTTAAATTGAACTTTCCAATTCATTGAAAGTAAAAAGACCGTAAATTTATACATGATCTTTGATTTTTTTTGATTAAATAATAAGAAATTTGTTTTTAAATTTGTTGGGGGTAAAATTATTTACCATGAAAATTGGGATAAACATGTGTGGGTAGATTTGACCGAATTTCGAGATTTTTTAAACTGAATTAAAACGAGACAGATTATAGTTGTCCTTGTCAACTTTTAGTTAACCGTGCGAACTCACTTTCGATATCGGATATCGGTTTCGCCTTATCTCCAACTCTGTTTTTGATTTTTATTAACGATTTACTTTCCTCTACCCTTAATCGAATCCATAGCAGATGACAGCACTCTAGTGGCATACTACGATTTCTTTAAGAAATTTAATGTCACACCTACCGCAATTAGTTCGAAAAGAAATATCATGATTTGTTTAACTAACAACGATTTAGCCAAAATAGTTGATTGGTGTAAAAGTAATAGAGTTAAGTTTAATAGTTCAAAAACCCTAAGCTGCCTGATTGCCCGCAGAAGAAATACCCAATTCTGCGATTCAAGCATTTGCAGCTAAATCAAAAAATGCTTTGGAATTAGCATATTTTTTATGTAGCTAAGAATCCTGCCAAGATGGTTTCCCTCTTTAATAACGTTCCATACTACAACTTGCATAAATTAAAAACGAAACTTTTCATATTCATTTATAATCTACCCCCAAATTTCCCCTTAAATTCCTTTTTTCCTCGCCCTTCAGCTAAACCTATATATTATGTATTAAGAAATTCGTTCCTAATCCTACTGTTAGTTAGCGTTTAAAAAAAATAGAAAAAAAAAACAAAAAACTTCGAAGTGCAATCAATTCTAAAGATATGTAATGTCTTTAGAATGTTCTAAATGTAGATGTTCTAAATTACTTAAAAACGAAGCCCCAAAAGTTTTGAAATCTCACATAAGTACTTACCCTATTATATTACTTATCCGGCTTAGTTTAATTTTATTCAGTAGTTTTAGTTTTGAAGATATTTAAATTGATTTTGAAAATTTGAATGACAGCTACTCGAAGTCTTGGTATAATGTTAAGCAATTTAAAAATTCGTATGACAGCTATTCAAAGTCTTAAACCAATTTAAAAATTCTTATGACAACTTTATTAACCAATAACAATATCGAACCTATAAATTGTCTATTAGATGGTTTGTGGGAATTTCATAAATCTGTTGACACACTTAGTTGACAGAAATAGTGACGCACAGACACACATAGCTAAATTGATTTGCTTTTTGATGCTGATCCGATATATTCAATTGAGTTTATATCTATTATTAAAATGTTACTTTATTATTTAAAATGTTACTTTATTCTTTACTGCTAGCCAAACACGATAATTTGAGAAATGATTAATAAGTGCAAAGTCTGTTCTAATCTAGAGTGATATAGTATTTAATAATGTATATTTTAAATGGTAACCATAGCAATGGTAACAACATTAGTAAAATTTGAAAGTTTGGAATTTTGTATGAAGGTTTTAGCTTACTATAACAATTTTTAGTATATTCGTGCATATACCAAGTGACACATTGGTTAGAATTCCGACCTTTCATGCGAAGAGTTTGGGTTCGAGTACCAGTGAAAACGAATCAATTAGTCAAGTTTTAGACTAATATCAGCTACGATTCCCCATTGTGGGTTCAAATTAATGGCTCAATCAATAATTAATAATTGTATAATAAAAAATACAATAGTATAACAATATAAACAAATAATTTAATTGAATAATATAACTCAGAGATATAAAATACATTATATTTCAAATACATAATTATTATAATATAAAGAAAATAGAATTGCATCTATTGAAAATGTAAGACGTAAGATGTTATAAGGCGTAGTACTATCTGTATTGTATGTGGAATTCATTTGAACAGTTCTATGCATATATTAAGTACCTTTGTTATGACTTGCGCATGCTCAGTCAAGCTGTTTAGCCTATAAAAGTGGATAGTTAGCATGTAAAAAAAAAAATTTAAAAATCTGGCTTTCCAGGAATTTTTGTTGCAATAGTTCTTCGTGGATTATAGAGACTTCCATTTCACGGTCTATTGCACCTGTTGTTTTGAATTACTCTTTTGACTTAAGCTTACATATCCTTGGGCAAAGCTGTAAAGCTTTAAATATTAATAGGTGTTTTTGGGATGAGGCATAATACATATTTAAGATATAAGATATTAGATACTGTAATTATAGTAAAATAATTATGCTAACGGGATCAAACATTAAAGAATTGCATATTTACAGGAGTAAATTTTTCATAAGTATTACAGATATAAAAAGCGTAAATTTTTAATAGATCCACTTCAGAATCCACAATTGTAGATATGTTATAACATTTTCTTAAGAATACTTCAAATATAAACAAATAGAAATATTATAAATGAATGCAGGTTTTTTTTTTAAATAATAATTAATGAAAAATTTATTAAAAATGTTATGAACATTACCTTGATGATAAATTCAAGAGCTGTTAATATTAATACATAATATTATGTATCTTTTAATATGTTTTTTCTTAAGTAGTATTTTTATATTTAATTGAATAAGATATTATTAATTAATTAAATGCAATATTTCAATATTTATATAAAAAATCATTAAATGCGTAAGTTAAATTATTAAAAGTTTAATTTTTTAAAAAAAAGTTTTCTATCAAAATATTATCTAACACTATACTTTTGAAGTGAAATTCATTGCAAATAGTATATTGATATTTGTTAGTTTTAATTAAATGTAGTAAAATGAGGTTATGCCTTAATGCATTGCCAGATCACATTGTAAAACCCACCTAAGTTATTTGTTTCTGTCAATTTGAAATACAGTTTTGTTTAAAGGCATTTAGACAAATTGACAGTGGATTTAAAAAGAATTTTTCGAACAGTTCGGGGTTTTAAAGAAATTAAAAGTAATTGTTTTAAGTAAGATCAAAATTTGAGGAACAAAATAAATGGTTTTGGTAAATATGCTAGATATAGTGTCAAGGGCATGTATCGAATTAGCATCGAAAAGTGAATTGATTCGGCAGAATGTGTCAGTCCGTCCGTCCATCCGTGTGTCAACAAGATAACTTAAAAACTAAAACGACTACAGTTTTGAAGTTCATGCAAAATCATTTCTAGACAGTTTCTAGGTTTGGGTTAAACTCGGTCAAAGGCTTCGAGCAACTTTTTTGCATCAATATGAATTTCTTCAAAACTAATAACGCTGGGAGGATGGAAATTACACAGTGTTAGTTATATCATAGAACAAGCATCTATATGAAGTTTCAAAAAATTACGACTTCATTTCAGGTGCTGCCATACAAAGTTGTCAATATTATAACTATGAATCTAATAAAGCTACGAAGTTAAAATTAAAACTGGACAAGTAAAGTACTTGGGCAAATTACTATTAATTGGACATTACTCGGACCAGCTTTCAGGATGGGCGAAATTTCTTTTTTATTATTTTATTCGTTTATATTTTCTTTTAATATAATAACATAAGGGAATTTATTAATGGTTTATTTTATTTTATACATCATATTGGATATGCACAGGTTTCTAAAAGTTGTCCCGGGTAACTATAATCTTCCTCGTTTCATTATACACAAGGTATTATACTAATTAGCTCCTACACTGTGACAGGCGAAAGCATATCAATTAATACTCCTTATACATTTTAATTTTAATAATACAATATTATAGATATGATGATTAATTGATGTTTCTCAACATAATTAATCCATAGTAACACCATAGACCTAATATTTATATTGTATTAAAGAATTAAATCATTTCAAATAAAACGTTTTTTTTTTTAAATTAAAGTTACTTTTTTAACCGCAAAACAGGCTTTGAATTTTTTCAAAAAAGTTTAGTGGTTGAATGAAAAAATATCGCAGGTGCCTATAATTTAAATAAGCTAAAAATATGTTTAGAGAAATATAGAAAGCACAACTCAAACTTAATAAGCTTTATTTAATTAATAGTTTTTTGAGGGTAGTACCCACAATTAAGGTATATTCATACACGCGTGAATAAAAGCCACGGGTATAATAAAATGGGTACCCCGTTTGTAGTACATCGAGCTAGATATGAAAAATATTTGGACTCAAGCATATGAAACGAATCAGTATCGACAAGTAAATCAATGTAAAGTTGCTTATCTACCCGTCCGTTTTTATGTTAGCAATAAGAACATAAATGAGAAGCTAAAATCTATAAATCCATTAAAAGTGCTTTCCAAATATATTTCTAGGCGTCCTTTTGTTTTAGGTTAAAAGCAGACCCCAACCTTGGATTTCTAACCACAGAACACAACCTCGGAATGTAATTATAAACCATGATTTTATATCGTTGTAGCTAATTACACTGTACAAAGTTGATATAAAAAATGACAGCGTATAGTAATAAGGCATGCGTATTTGCGAATCTTAAGGTAATCAGGAATAAAGATAAATGTAACAGATCTAGAAGGTTTAAAATTAAAATCTATAAGTAATACAATATGGTAATCAATTTTCCGGGATTTTGAAATATTTGGATCATAGTTTTGGGGATCTTTAGTTTTGTTTTTAATAATTTAGCCAGTCAAAAACATAGGGTTCAGGATATTTTATTTTATTCATAATCTGATGGTATATTTTATTCTAGTTTTGCCGTGGTCAGCTTATGTAAATTTATTACCGTACGAAGGTAAGTTCTAAACATATACTCAATACTGTAAAACACTGTAAAGATGTCGAAATAGTCATAGACTCAGGTATGGATCAGAACAGAATCGCAAATTAAGTCGATTGATACTGAAATATTAACAAGTTTCAATTTATTCAATAGCTATTTGTGCTGAAGTAAGCTGATATTGCCTGACATACTCATAATCACCTTCATTTAACTAGATTATATTTTATGCGAATATCTCAGAGTTGATACAGTCTACTTTAATTTCTTCCTTATTTTTTATAATTTTAATTTAAGTTAATATTTTATTTTTAACTGGTTAAATTTTTATATAAGCAAAAATGAATTGTATGTTAATTTTTTTATTTAAGGTTTTACATATTAAGTTAAAAATAATTTTAGTTAAAAGAAACTAGTCTTAGAGAATGGAGTACATTTTAAATATTTTTATATTTGTTTTAACAAATTATATTGGATTTCAATGTCAAGATGGTAAATATTCATAAACTATTTAGGAATTAGAAAATATTGACTTTACTAATAGCTTAGCCGTAAGGCTAATAAGTCGGTCTGTACCATAGGCAAATGTTGAAACAAGTGGTCCTGAACATATTATAATCTTATGATTACAGTTAATTTTAATAAATTCGCATACTATATATATGCATGAAATAGTACAAGGCTTTCCGTCCGTCTGTCTGTATGTCCGTCCATTTATGGGTTTACAAATAAAAAAAGAAATTTTAAATGCAGTATTACAAAACAATTAATTTCATGAAACAACTTTTTTCTATAGCTTAATCTGTTAAAAAGCCTGTTAAAATTAATCTGTTAAAATTCTTATATTTAAAATATTTTAATAAAAAGTTCCAAAACGTATAATTTGAAGCTAAAAACGCTTAGTGATTCTGGTTCTTTTAAGCGTTACAAATACATGTAACATTGTAACCCAAATCTATAGGGTTACCATACGGTATTTTAATTTACGGTTGCAAGACTCGTTTTTTGTTCCTATTATAATTTCAGTCTAGTCTTCTATCCTAGTGGAATCCTTTGAGCCAACTGGCTAGATTTCAATAGAAAAGGCGGCTCTTTTATATTTAACAAATTTGTAAAAATTTAATAAACCTACTTTCTTTAGTTTTTGAATTATTGTGCGGACGGACAGGATAAAAGCTGGTAACCTCCTCTACGCCCGATAACAATAATTTGTCAAATTTTAAAATAATTTCAGGACCTTAAATTATTTTTTAATTATTCCAATCCAAAATAATGATACCAAAAAATAATTATACCAAATGAAAATAATAGTTTTGTAAAAGTACCAATAGGCATTTAATTAAATTTACATTGTTTTGTAGTAAGTGAAGTATTTGATGGCTCAATAGATTTTTCTAAAAATGATTCAATTCTTAATGATTCATCAAAAGGTAATTTTAGTAATTTTATTAATTATAAAAAATATATTTATTTATATTAATATAATATTTGTTAAAAAATTTTTATTTTAAAGATTATTCTATTCAGAAAACTCTCAAAACGATTTCAAATTCGAACATAGCAACCTTAAGTTTGGAACCCAAACGAATAACGACCGGTGTAACTTATGTACAGAAACCTACAAAATTGTTACCTAAAACTATGGAATTTGAATATAAATTGAGAGGTGATTTTTAAACTTCATAATGTTTATATTTTTTTAATTAGTAACTGTAACTTATATATTAGAACATAAAAAAAAGTTAACTAGAACTAAGGTGCTTGACATTCATTATAATGGCAGTATTGAAAATCAAACAGTTCCATATCCAGATTCACCATCATTACCAGCTTATATTATAATTCCAGTTACATTGATTTTAATCCTGCTTGTTTTAACGTTTCTCGTTATTTGTTTAAGATTTTTGGTAAGTATTTTTTTATTAAAACATTTAATTGGTCCCTTACGTCTCCTAAACTTAGAGCCATACTAAACGACTAATACTTATTTCGCAAGACCCATCTGTTTAAAACAAGGGGTTTCCGAACTTTGTGTTGCTGTAGTTAAGATAAATAGTGGGGTTTCCACCAACAGGTGGACAGAGTAAAACTATATGGTTCATTGAATTTAATAATATAAATCATTTAATACACAATTTTGTTTTTATAGAGAAAAAGGAATCAAAGAGAAGCATTTTCAGTTAATTTTAATACTGATATTAATAAAATGATTGGGTCAGATTTAACAATGCAAAAATTCATAAGTGACTTAAAATATGACAAACGTTATGAATTCCCAAAGAATAAATTGAAACTTGGTAAAACATTAATATAAAATATTTAATTTTTGTTTTTCATGTTTAAGATAAAAATTTCTCTTAATAATAAGGTGAACTTCTTGGATCTGGAAATTTTGGTATTGTTCAAAAAGCTGTTGCTAATGAAATTATTAAAAGCGAAAAGAAGTCTGTAGTAGCTGTAAAAACAGTAAAGGATTCGGATAACGTTGATGCTTTCCGTTGCATTATTTCAGAAATGAAAATTATGATACATTTGGGAAGACATTTAAATACACCCTTATACACCCATATAATTTACTTATTTTTATAATTTGTTTTTTGTTTTTTATACTAGGGGAATTGCTGCTCATCGTTGAATATTGTACATACGGAAATCTTCAGATATTTTTAAAAAATAATCGAAATATTTTTGTAGATGAAATTGATGCTGTAACTGATTTAATTAATATGAGCATAAAAATTAAATGCAGTTCCACGGAGAAGTGAGTACACTTTGGCTTTTTTTGATTTTTTAAAATATAATTTAATTTTTATTTTTTTTTCGTAGATACTTAATCTCCATCGATCCCACTGAGACTGATCCATTAAGAGAGAAATCTGAAGATATTAACAAACCCTATAAAACATTAACTACAAGTGATCTAATTTGTTGGGCATATCAAATATCACTTGGTATGAGATATATATCGAAACGGAACATTATGCATGGTGATCTTGCAGCTAGAAATGTTCTCTTAACAGATGACAATATAGTAAAGATTTGTGATTTTGGTTTGGCCAAAGATATTTCAAATCAATATGGAAAATATATTAAAAAACAAGAAGATCAATTACCATTAAAGTGGTTGGCCCCAGAATCATTAAAAGATTTAGAGTTTACAATAAAATCAGATGTTTGGTCTTTTGGAATTCTTTTGTGGGAACTATTTTCATTGGGATCTAATCCATATCCGGGTATTAATCCAAAAGGTTTAAAATTTTTAAATTTATTAACGCAGGGTTATCGAATGGAAAAACCTCAATATGCTAATCAAGCTATGTAAGTTTTGTTATTTTAAACAATATTTATTCTTAATGCAGATTTTTTTATTGTAGTTACGAAATAATGTTGAAATGCTGGGAAACAGAACCATTAAACCGGCCAACATTTTCTGATTTAGTATCGCGATTAGAAACTTTTCTTGAAAAGGACATTTATATGGTAAATATGAATTAATATATTTAGTTGAATTTAATTTAATTTATAAGATTCTACATTTGAAAATTTTTTAGCACTATCTGCAAATGAATAGAATATTGGAAAAAGAAAATGAAGAACATAATTCTGCAGTTGACAAAAATGGCTACATGATAATGTTAAATATCCGCAATAGTAATAAAAAATTGTATGTGGATGTAGGTGAACAAACAGCTTTATATGTTAATACGGAAATACAAGTTCTAAATTTAGAACAAACTATGGAAATAAGTACTAATTAAAAATTTAAAGAAAATGTGAAATCTGATGGAGAAGGAAGTAAATCAATAAATTATATTCCGATTTGAATTAAATTGTAATGGAACAGAAGAAATTTTACCCCCATAAGAAGTGAATAAGGAAATTTCTTATTAGAGTGTTATTATTTAAATAACTGCAATAAATAATTAAAAAATAAGTAAAAATATTTAAATTACTTTGTTTTTGTAGAAAAGGGAAAATAAAAGTCAATTAAAATGATTACCTGTTTATCAAAAGAGTAATCTGGTCACCTTATAATTCCACAATATGGTTTGTTTCTGTCAATTTTAAATACCGTTTTAATTAAAGACGTTTGACAAAATGACAAGTGATTTTTTTGAAAATGATTATTTTAAAAAAATTTAAAGTAATTGGTTTTTTAAGTATGATCAAAATGTGAGAAGTAAAATAAAGGGCTACTGTTAAATACCTTAAAAAATTTACAATTTTTTGATTGTAGTAATGGACCCTTATTCTATTTAGATGAGATTTTGTTTGCTTAATAAATAAAAGTATATTTCGTTTTGTAAAAATATTATGTACGGTGCAGGGTCATACCTTCCAACGTCATATTCTGTTGCAAGTTATGACCAATTAAGTGAGCTAGAATTCCCTTTAGTAATTTTTGAGTTCTAACTTCTTAGAACTAAAATTGTGTGATTGAGCATATGCATATACTAATATATTTAAGCCGTAATTTATTTTGAAATAATTTCTGAAAGTATTTTCCGATCTTTATGATTTAAGTATGATAATATAAAAATATATAAGTAAAATATTAGATGTAGACAAATATGTATTTATATATTTGTCTATGCGTGATTCTATAATGGAAAGCATATTTAAGTTATTTAAAATATCAAAGTTAACCCTTTTTCCAGAGAATCTGAGAATTCATGTACGCGGGACTTTGGTTACAAAGTTAGAATTGCCTTTTTTTTCAAATCCTGATTTCGAATTCTTTCGAAAATTTGTGATAATAATTTTTGATATTCTCAATATGGACCCGTTACTGATCAACCCCTCTGAGTGAAAATTTTCAGGGTTATAAGTCATCTAGGTAATTATGGCTATTTACTATCAGTTTTAAGTAACTTAGGGACTATGTCCCACTAAAAGAGCCATAAGTCCCTAAGAGAATTATGACCCTGCATCGTTATAGTTTTGCGAAGTTTTGACATATTCGGATCACATTTTTAAGAATTTGAAACAACAGTTGTTTTTGAAGGCTAGCTATTAAAAAATCATTCCTTAGCAGTTAAAAATTTTTGCTATTTTATCTATTGTCAACTTGAACTCTATTGTCAATTGAAAGTCTAAGAATTTTAGTTAAACTATTGAATTTTTTTATAATATAAATCTTTTAAACTCTAAAGTTATATGAATTTTAACTTCTAAAATTAAATGATTTATGCTATAATATAGACATGTCACATACAGTTAGATAGAATTGAAACCAATTTTAATATATATTTAATCAATTTAATTTATTTATTTTAAAATGACCTAATAAATAGAATAACCTTAAATTAATAATATTTATGACAATGTCTTTTATTCTAATATTTTTGTTTTTAAATTGCGCAAAAAAAAACCTCAAAAATACCATATGGGTCAAATTGATCATTAATATTCTAAGGGCATATTTTTTATAAGGGTATTTTTCGTGGTCAGCTTTTTATACCTGTGGGAATATACTAAGTGTATACTAAATTTGGCACTACGTTTGTGACACTGTAATAGAGTCGAGATAGACTAAGCTGTACGGATCGGATTAAAATCACAAATCTCCGTTCCTTTCGTAAAATAACTCAAAAACTAAAAGAACTAGAATACTGATATATTCGAAAGTTCCATTTTATGTAAAATCTATTTCTGCTGCTACTAAAATTTTAGAAATTAACTTAGAGTGTTCATGTGGCTGCCATACAACTTTTTGTTTCGTATGAGCATAACTCTATATATTTAACAAAGCTGAACTTACATTATGTTTTTGAGAAAATCGCATAGTTGACAATATATAATATCACCAATAACAAAAGATTCGACATTATAATCAGGTGAATGAAATATTTCTTCTTCTTGTTAACTCTAGAATTGCAACGGTACTTAAAAACACTTGTTCTAAGAATATTAGGATAAGCCTCACTTCAACAGAGGTTTAAATGAACGTTGATTCTGAAAGGGTTAAAAATATTTCAAAAAAATTCACAAAAAATTTTGTTTTTCGATGATTAATTAAGATTTCGCAAACTATTTAAATATTTTTAACTGTTTTGTGGTTATTTTTTAAAATGTTTTATTTTTAAACTGATTGTATGCTAATTTTTCTTTTGTTTTAGAATTCTGTTTGAAAAATTAGATTGCAAAATTGTTTTAGTTAAAAGAAACTAGTCTTAGTGAATGGAGTACTTTTTAAATATTCTGTTATATTTTATAATAACTAATATTGGATTTCAATGTCAACATGGTAAATATTATTAAACTATTTATGAATTCAACTTTTTAGTTTGAATTTATTTATATTAATATTTAAATATTAATTAACAATATAAGTCTGTAATTAAGTTGTAGGACTATTTTAAGTTAATTCGTATTTAAATTAGAAACTGCTCACTGTGATAATTGGTCATGTGTCTTTATAAAATCCTTTTGTCTGTCCGTCCGTCTTAAAAACTTCTATACAGTTTCAAATAAAAAAACGAAATTTTAAACTGCGAATAGATATGGCAAAAAAAATAATTTAATGGAAGAATTGTTTTCTATAGCCCTACCGGTTAGGGAGCTATAGTTCTCTAAAGTTGGAAAAAGCCTCATATTTAAGCAGTTATAACAAGAGTTCTAATACGTATATTTTAAATCTAAAAACGGTAACAGATGCTTTTATAAGCTTCATAAAGTTTTAAAAGCAAATGTATGGAGTTGTCATACGGTACTAAAATTAACCGTTATGCGTAACGCAATTTTTTTAAAATTTTTGTTGTCTAATATCTTTTGAATGGCTTAAGCTAGATATTTGAAATTTGTGGATGTGTAAGAAACTCAGGAATTAGTAGGCCATCTGCTTAGGAGCTGTAGGGGCTCGAAAATTGAATTTTGATTTTCTTAAACACCTGTAACTTGAATACCTATCCAAGTTGGTTTTTAGTATTAGCATGTGTTAAAGGTTTTAATAAAAGGGGATCCCTGAAATTGAAGAAAGCTTCTCTTAGTTTTAAAAATTTTTTTTTAGATAATTAAATTCAAAGAAAAATTTCATATTTAGGTGGTAATCATAATTTAATTCTTAGAACCTGAAAATTTTGGATGAAATGGGGTAGAACCTTGAGAATCATCTTAACTTTACTTAGTAAAAATTTCGAAACTTCTCCATTGAAGGTATATTAGGACTTAAAAATTAAAAATATACTGTTTTTATAGAGCCTTAACTTAGTCACCAGTGTACATATTTCCAAAATTAAACGTTAAAACTGAAGCTCTAGCATTAAATCTCGACACTTGTTGACATGTTTTCTTGAGTATTTTGGACTTATATTCTATATATGGATTCCACAATTATTCATAATTAATAATTAATTGATGCAATAACTAAACTATAATATTATCAATTTATTTTTTCATATATTTTTTACCCAGCCTGAAACAATACTTATATAAAATGTGCTTCTTTAAAAGCCCTTAGTTTTTTCATCACATGTTTTAAATAAATTTAATAAATATTATTTTTCAATATTTTTAGATATTGTACATCTTAATCATACTGTGTGGTTAAATGAATTAAAAAATATTAAAATTTATGCAAAACTTGGGACAACAATAACATTTATTGTTGAAGGTTTTAATGAAAATTATTATTTAAACTGGTATAAATATCAAGGTCATTTGAAAATTCCTATTAATTTGAAAAATAATGAAAACATTTACATACAATCAGAGGAAAATATTTTAAATTTAACAATAGGAAATTTAACGTACAATGATAAAGGAAAATTTACAACATTTTATTCAGCTATTAATCAGTGGGCTATTTTCAAACTTAAATTTCGAGGTAAGTTATATTATTATTGAAGGGTTGCAACATAACGGGTAAGATTATTTATAAAATGGACCGACCAAGCGGTAAAAAGCTTAGATTTTTTGTTCAGGACTATTCAGTAGAATTTGAATTTAGAGAGTGGGAATTCATGCTTATGTCTAGGAGGAATTGCACTTTAGTTCTCCCACACTATGCATGAAAAAAGCGGAAGATACCCAAGTACCTAAAGCATAATAATTGCTGCCTAAACTTAACTTTGGGCATAAAAAAAGTTGTAAAACATAATAATCTTAAAAAAATTAAAATTTATAATATAATTATAGACGACATTTCACAGCTTTCAGTTTGTTTTTCGTGAATTTGTTTTCAATAGAACGTTTACCTATCTCATAAAGATCTTTTAATCATTTTGCTGAAGTACCGTTTCTGTTCTTCGCCAACGGGTTCTGAGGAGACTTCCTTTTCCAATTTGTGGACTTCTTCCTTACCAGTAATTCTTGCATGTCAAGGTATCCATATGAACTACAACTGTGGACGGTTTCTTACAGCTGGCCACAAAAAATTGTCCAGCATCGTTCGATATTCAGCATCAGTAATCGTAATTGAGGCGCCATGTGCATTTTCAAAGAAATATGGACCAATGATCCTTTCAGACAATACACCCCGCCAAAAAGTACACTTAGGTGGTTTCCTGTACATAATCCACAACAAGTTGGATATTTTCTTCCGTGTGAACCTTACGTGGTCTTCCGATAGATGGAAGGTGTCTTACTGTACCATGTTGTAGAAAATTTGCAACCAAGTGGTTTATCGTTGATGCTGAAGGCCCAGTACGTACATTAAAAAACGACGATAAGCAAGCTGCGTCAAAACAATTAACCGTTGATTTTCAAATTAAAATTAAACAATTGTTGATCGCTGTTCTGTTGTGTACTATTCCATTTCCTATTCCCCAAGTTTTCTTCACAAAATTTTGAAATAAAAATAAAAAATATAAATAAATTTAAAAAGTTATTAAACATTTAAACCATATCTGTCGTTTTGCGCCACCCTATACTATCATTAAAATAAGAATAAAATAAAATATTTATAGTACGAGGACCTGATGAAACCCTAAAGGTTATAAGGCCCATTATAAATCAATATTAATAACAAGAAAAATTAAAGAAATTAATAAAACTTCAAATATTAATATAAAATTTTTTATATATAGATAATGAATTGCCCAGCATCAACAAATTTCATTATTTTCAAAGTACATCAAATGAAACCAGGGAAGTTGAATGTCGAATATTCGAGTATCAGCATAAAGAGATAAAATTTAATATTTTTGATAACAATAGTAAGACATTAGAATCTATTCTTAATCCAGATATAATTATTAAAACTCAGCCATATGAAAATGGTATTATTAAATATATTTTAAACTATTCATATAATGAATCAAAACTAATATCATGCTCCACGTCCGATACGAATGATTTGTCAAATTCTAAAATAACTTCAGTAACATTGGGACCTTTTCCAAATTATTTTTTAATTATTCCAAGATATGAAAATAGCCACAATACACCAATTGAAAATAATACTATAATAGAAGTACCAATTGGCATTAGATTGAATTTAGATTGTTTTGTACTTAGCGAAGCATTAGGTGGTTCCATAGATTGGTTTAAAAATGGTCAAATTCTTAATGATTTATCGAAAGGTAATTTTATTAATTATAAAAAATATATTTTGTTAAAAAATTTTTATTTTAAAGATTATTCTATTCACAAAACTCTCAAAACAATTTCAAATACAAAATTTAGTATAGCAACTTTAAATCTTGCACCCGTCCGAAGTAAACGTAAAGAAAGTTATTCTTGTGTAACTGATGTACAGGAACGTACAAAACTGATTACTAAAATTTTAGAAGTTGAAATTAGTATTAAAGGTAAATTTTTCTATAAATATATTTTGAGTTAGCCAATAAAATAAATCCATTTTCAGATCCACCATCAGTCCCAGCTTCAATTATAATTTCAGTTACTTTTATTGGAATACTTTTTGGTTTAGCGTTACTCGTTGTTGGTATAAGATTAATGGTAAGAATTGTTTTATTATTTTATATGTTATTAATAATAATATGATGTTTGTTAATGAGAATGTTAATCTTGGGTGGAAAAATAACTATTAAATGATGTATGAATGTTATACCTCATTCACTGCTTGTCTAATAGGCCCAGTACTAAAGTTTTAACAAGTAGTTGATTTCGTAATTTTGCTGCTATTTTAAAATTGAAAAGGGGAAAAGTATAGTAGAGTTTGTCAACTCTGGGATACGCGTATGACCGTAATATAGATTTGGTAAAATTTTAAATACACAACTTATTAGGCTTTCAGTTATTAACAAAAGAAAATATAAATTGAAAAGTAGCTCTTTGTACCTCTTCCAGTACACGGATTATATTTTATTCAAACATTGGCAATGAAAGTTAACTAAAACTAAATTTTGCACAAACTTTGGCCATAAAACAAAACTACTTTTGGCAAAATTTTAAATATCCATCTTTACCATGTATAAATCCATTTTCATATACAAAAAGAAGTTGTATGGCAGCTACTTGAACCGGTGGAGCAATATGGCTGGATTTCAATAACGATGCATTAAAAATGAATTTGTGAAAATTCAAAATCCTAGTTTTTTTATTTTTTTAGTTCCATGCCATACCTTTTTAGTTGAGTCTATATCTACCCCCTCTCCTTCTCTGCCTTAAAACGTAATGGTAAATTTATTATACTCTTTTGACTTATAGTCGTAAAGGTATAAAAAATTCAGACAATAATGGGCCAATTGAAATTTTATTCACATTCAAACTATGAAATGCTGAAGTTTAAATAGTGTTTCTGACACGGTTAATGGGATACCATTAAAAATATTATATCATGGTTGACTTTAAAGCTTAAATTGAAACTATTCAAATCTAATTAAAAAATTAATATTCAAAGGGCGAGAAAAGTGCGTCTCTCGTCAAATTCTTAACTAAAAAAACCTGACTTTCATCTCTTAACCTAAAGAGCTTGTAAGTTTAGGTTCCACTTTTACTCTCAAAAAGCAAGTAATTTAAACTAAAGATAGATTTATTGTATTTTAAGTTTCAATAAGTCGAAACTTGTAACTTTGAGTTGTTACAATTTCATTTTCATTGTGCAATAATTCTTTACTGAATTTAATAATATAAATCATATATTATAATCATTAATATATAAATTTGTTTTTATAGAGAAGAAGGAATCAAATGGCATTAATATGTACTAATATGAATAAAATGATTGGGTCAGATTTATCAATGCAAAATTTCATACGTGACCTAAAATATGACAAACGTTATGAATTCCCAAAGAAAAAATTGAAACTTGGTAAAGCATTATTATAAAATATTTATTTTTTGTTATTAATGTATGATATTAATATTTCTTTTAATAATAAGGTGAACTTCTTGGATCTGGAAATTTTGGTATTGTTCAAAAAGCTGTCGCTAATGAAATTGTTAAAGGCGAAAAGAAGTCTGTAGTAGCTGTAAAAACGGTAAAGGATTCGAATAATGTTGAGGCTTTCCGCTGCTTTATCTCAGAAATGAAAATTATGATACATTTGGGAAGACATTTAAATATTGTAAATCTCTTAGGGGCTGTAACAAAAAACCTTAGCAAAGGTATATATGTACTTTTAAATTAACATAATATGCTAGTTTTTATCATTTTATTATACCCTACACCTAAAATAAGTAAAGGGTGTTTTAACTTTGGTACGATGTTTGTAACCGTAAGAAGAAAACAAGATTAATATAGAAAAGTATCTATATTTTTTTGGTTCAAAGTTACCTCCTGAATGAGCAAGCTTCTGATCGATATGTTCTATCGATCTTCGAAGTTAAATAAGAAAGAACCTCCAAAATTTATGTCCTATGTCCATTATGTCCTTAAAGTTTGCAAGGAATTGTAGTTATGGTTCGGGTGCCTGTTATATGCCTCCAAGAACTTAAAAGCATATTTTCGAAATTAATAAAGGTTTAAAGTTCAAGTTTCCATTATGTTCCTAAAATTGGGCATTAATTGGACAGGTTGCTTGGGCACTTCTAACACACTTCATGTGTAGGATATTACTAAGTTGGTTGCATTGACTTACTATTGTTTCATTACTTGTTTCTTTTTTATTCTAGGAGAATTGCTGCTCATCGTTGAATATTGTGCGTATGGAAATCTGCAGATATTTTTAAAAAGAAATCGTAATATTTTTGTAGATGAAATTGATGGTGTAACTGATTCAATTATTCCGAGCATAGCATACAATTACAGTTTCTCGGATAAGTGAGTCCATGTTTGCTTTTTTTTGATTTGTTAAACATAATTTTCATTATCACAGTTTTCTAATTATTTTTCATTTAATAATTATTTTTTTCATAGTCCTTATTTCTATCCTGATCCAAAAGAGGATGAAACTATAATTCCTCTTCCATTAAGAGAAAAATCGGAAGACATTAACAAACCCTATAAAACATTAACTACAAGTGATCTAATTTGTTGGGCATATCAAATATCACTTGGTATGGGATATATATCGAAACGGAACATTATGCATGGTGATCTTGCAGCTAGAAATGTTCTCTTAACAGATGGTAATATAGTAAAGATTTGTGATTTTGGTTTGGCCAAAGATATTTCAAATCAATATGGAAAATATATTAAAAAACAAGAAGATCAATTACCATTAAAATGGTTGGCCCCAGAATCATTAAAAGACTTAGAATTTACAATAAAATCAGACGTTTGGTCTTTTGGAATTCTACTGTGGGAACTATTTTCACTGGGATCTAGTCCATATCCGGGTATTAATGCAAAAGGTTTAGAATTTTTAAATTTATTAACGCAGGGTTATCGAATGGAAAAGCCTCAATATGCTAATCAAGCTATGTAAGTTTTGTTATCTTAAACAATATTTATTCTTAATGCAGATTCTTTTATTCAAGTTACGAAATAATGTTGAAATGCTGGGAAAATGAACCATTAAACCGGCCGACATTTCCTGAATTAGTATCGCCAATAGTAAATTTTCTTGAGAGAGACCTTTGTTTTGTAAAGATGAAATAATATTTTTAGTTTAATTTGAATTATTTTTAAATTTCATTATTTGTATATTTCAGCATTATCAGCAATTGATTAGAATATTGGAACAAGAAAATGAAGAACATAATTCTGCAGTCGACAAAAATGGCTACATGGTAATGCTAAATCTTCCCAAAAATATTGAAAAATTATATGTGAATGCAGACGAACAGACAACTTCATATGTGAATTTGTGAAAAAAATTAAGTTTTGGAGAACTTATGAAAATAAGGACTAATCAAAAAAATGTTATCTGAATGAGAAGGATTGCAGGGATAAGTTTTGCTCTCAAAGTTATTTTATTTCCTCAGTCACGGTGTGAACAAATGTGAACAAATGGCTAATTGCAGTGTTAATACATTTCCAAAATTTTTATAAATATTTAATTATTATTAAATTTATTATCTCTACTAATTTATGATTTTTATAATTTCTAAAAAAGAAGTCAAAAATTTTTATGTTTTTTATAATTAAAAACATTGAAGACAAGTTTCTAATGTTTTTCAATTTTATATAATCTAGATACTGACGTTAGCAGTGTAACTCTGAATTTTGAGTTCATATCCAAAAACCTCTAAATCTTGTAATATTTTAATATCTGAATCAAACTGAATCTTAATCAATGAATCAAATCTAAATCTGGACATTTAATCTTCTTGGTTTCTAATGTGATTCCCATAATTTAACTGTATATTGGTCAAATAATATTCAGGAGAAGCACGGAAAATCAATTATAAACATTTCACACATTAGTAATTAGATTAGATTAGATTATTATAATATATATATATTTGTAATTCAATATCAACTTAAATCTAATAAATTATAGAGCTTCAATTATGCTTGAATAATCTGCTACAAGTATAAGTTTGAGCAATAAAATAAATTTTATTTGCCTAATTAATTATTTTTTAAAGCCATTATTATTTCACTTAATAATTTATCTATTCATATTTAATTCCTCAACGTGGACACCAAAATTCATTAATTAACGGTACTTGCTTACTGAAATAGATTTATACTTTTATAGACTCTAGGTTAATTTTTTATTTTTTTGTTTTTGAGAATTTTACTCTTGGATAAGTTTTGTTTTTACCACATTTTCAAAAAATTTTGAAACATATTTTTTTACATATAGTTTTGCTCTGTCCGTCAGTATGTCAGTCCGTCGATCCATCCGTCCATGTGTAAACAAAACTTTTTAAACTGTTTAAAATAAAGAAATTTTAAATACGGGTATTGTAAAAATATTAATTTCTTAGAAGAGTTTTTTTCGGAATCCATACCCGTTACGGCCCTGCTACAGCCCTGCAAACTTCGGAAAAGTCCGATAATGAAATTGTTGTAACAAGATTTCTATAAGCTGTATTTTTAATTTAGAAACTGTTTAACCATAACTGTTTTTAAAAACTTAAAACATATATATAGCGCAAATGTATAGAGTTTCCATACTCTACTTCATTTTACCTTTATGCGAAACTTAGTTTTTGGAAAAATCTTGACCCGTTACATTTTCCACACGGTTTGATGTAGGAGCTTCAAAATAAGAGAGAAGTTAGATCTTACAAACTAAGTATGACTGTTTTAAGAAAATGTTTTGCGCTTTTTTAACAGTTATCGTTATAATATTTCAAAGTGTGCTAACAGTTTTTCATAATTTTAAATTGAAGAGAGTGTCTTGCACTTTTTACAATATTTCTTATATATTAAATTTCTAACGAAAGTTTTAAAAAATTGATTATAAAATATTTTTCAATATTATACTTTTTATGCTCAAAACTTTATGGAACATTGTCTAATTTTGAAAATGTGCTTTTTAAGAACCTTTGATTTCTTTCATTACTAGTTTTTCGTATAAAATAATGGTAAAAAAATACATTAATTTTGTCAATATTTAAAAAATATATTAATTATATTTTTTTTTATATTTTGAAAGAGTCTCCATGTTTCTTCGATGACCATGCAAATTTTCTACTTTTAATCATTTATTTTAGATTAATTTTATTTAATTTTGCTGAGTAGGTATCCATAATGTCCAAGAGTTAAAAAATAAAAAAAAATAAATTTAAGTTAACCTAGTTAATCAACCATAAAACATTTGGAATTTTTAAAGTTAAGCAAGCTTTTCAAAGATAAATTTGCTTCTAATAAGGAATGAAAAAATGGTTTCCATTAATTATTGGAACAAAAAAAAGGCTTGAAAAAAGAAACTTATTGACGATAAAAAAGGAGGAACAAAGTGAATTAAAAGGCTAACGAATCGAGTACGATATCTCGGATATTAAAATCTGGTAAATTAAAATCTCCAAAATCAAAATTTCGTTTTTTATAAAAAACTCGGAAATCAAAACGTTTTTTTTAAAACTCAAAAATCAAAATCTCGAAAAACAAAAATCTTTTTTTTCTTTATAAATTTATTAAAAATTTTTTGATTCCATCAAAATACATCAAAGATGAGTTGCGTACGAAATCTCGCTTTTCAAAATCTCTTGCCTTCAAAAATGGTTGGAATACAATTCTAAAATTACTCTTAATAAGGAATCTTTCAAATCCATATTCTAGTGCATCCATCCCTAAATCACATCCATCACGTCTATTTTCTACTTTTAAATCCATCCCTAAAACCCTTCCTAACTCAAAATCTGTCAAATAAATAAATATCCTAGAAAATGATGATATTCTGGTTTCGTAACCAATTCTGTATTGTAGTTTTGTACTGTTAATAGAGTCAGAAAATTGTCTTTATGTTATTAAGTCCCTATTCAAATGTTTACAAACAATTCGACCATCAAGCTATATTCCTTGGGTTTAAACTATTCTATTTGCGTTTTTAGTAGAATTTTGCATGACCATTGGATGAAAGTAATACGAGTAGTTCAATAAATACTATTCAATAAAATTTTGATCCAATGACGTGTAAGCTACCGGAAGAAAGGTAAATTGAAAGAACTTTTTGAAAGAATGTAAAATATTGAAGAAGCTCTTTGTTTGGCCATAGGACCATTTTAGTTAGCAAACACAAAATTATACTAAAAATAAGATAAACATAAGATGATTGATATTAACTGCATCTATGCGATTGCTGGGACATCTTTAACTATATTATTTTAAATTAGTGTTTAGGGGAAGCTCAATTGAAAAAATGACACAAAATTGTTATTTAATTAATTATATTTTCATTCATACACCATGTATTTAATAACTGCTATTAATATTTATTCATTTGTTTTTTTTAGCACATTTTCAAAAAATTTTGTAAAAATGTGCCTATATAGCTTCACTCTGTCCGTCCGTCCGTCCGTATGTTTACTTAAACTTTTACACCGTTTGAAATAGAGTAAAGAAATTTTAACCATGGGTAGTTTTTGCAAAAAAAATAATTTCGTAGAAGAATTTTTTTCTGTAGCCCCACCTGACACGGGGCTACAGCACCCCAAAGTTGGAAAAAGCCCTATATTTAAATGGTTATAACAAGAGTTCTGTTGAATATATTTTCAATCTAAAAACGGCAAACGATAGCTGGTTTCATAAACTTTATAAATTTTTGACAGACAAATGTTTAAGGTTGCCATACGGTACTAAAATTTAACATTACACAAAACTCAATTTTTGCAAAATTTTTGACCACACATATCTTCCGAACCGTTCAAACTAGGACCTTGAAATTTTGGGAGAAGTTAGATAATCAGAAATTAGGAGTCGGTTAACAAAATTTTTTTGTCAAGCCCCCTATTTAGGAGCTATAAGGGCTCCAAAATTGAAATTTTGCTATTTTTAAACACCTGTAACTTGAATACCTGTCCAAATTTTTTTTAGTGATATACAAAATTCAAAGCTCTATAATTATATTTCAACATGTGTCAAAGGTTTTTCTTAATTTTGAAGGGTTACGAAGCTACAGCCCCTGCAAATTCCAAAAAAGCCCTATATTTAAAATGATATAACATGAGTTCTGTTAGGTTTATTTTCAATCGAAAAACGGTATAAGAGAGCTGCTTTTATAGACTCAACAAAAATATGTCGATCAAATTTATAAGGTATGGTACTAAAATTTAGCATTATATAAAACTCAATTTTTGCAAAATTTTTCGTCCCACATATCTCTTAAACGGTTTAAGATAGGGCCTTGAAATTTTGGGAGAAGTTAGGTCCTCAAAAGCTAGTAAGAGTCGGTTAACAAAATTTTTTTGTCAAGCCCCCTATTTAGAAGCTATAAGGGCTCGAAAATTGAAATTTTGCTATTTTTAAGCACCTGTAACTTGAATACCTGTCCAATTTTTTTTTTATTAATATACAAAATTTGAAGGTCCAACATTATATTTTAACATATGTTAAAGGCTTTGCTTAAATTTAAAAGCGGTTCCTTAAACTGAAGAAAGTGTCTCTCAGTTTGCTTAGATAATAAAATTTTTGCTTAGATAATAAAATTCTAAGAAAAATTCCAAATTTTGGTTTAATTCCTAGAAACTACAAAAGTGGAGAGGGAGGGGGGGGCGGAGGTAAGATGAAGTTAGGTCCTTGAGAAATTTGGCAACCTTCCCCATAGAGGAGCTAATAGGGCTTAAAAATTAAAAATTTACTGTTTCTATAAGTAAGTAGTAACTTAGTCACTAACGTATATTTTTCCTAAATTAAACGTTAATATTGAAGCTTCAACATTATATTCCGATAAAATACTTAGTATGAAACACTTTATTATTTTGAAAATGTGCTTTTACCAATGGTTTTTAAATCATCACTTGTTTTAAATTTATTCCACCCTAATACAAAGTTTTATAATTAATTAGTATAAGATTATGATGTTTCACCACTAAAGTGTCATAATATCCTTAATCAATGAGCCCAACTTTTAAAACCCTTAATTTTTTATCTGTCAATACAGCTAATTAAAGAAATCTGTAACCTATTTTTATTTGTGTAATGAACTGAATTCTCAGAGTATTCACATTATTAAACTTAAAAATAAATGGTTTAATATTAAGACCCTATAATTATTATTTAAAACTCAACTGATAGAGGTAAAAAAAAAATTATGCAATTATATTACATACAATTATACCCTCGAACTCTTTCATTATTTACAAAAAAAAAAACAAAAATTTATATGGAACATTATAATTATTTCAATTGGGTTTATCGATGAAAACTGAAGATTAAAAACTCTCATCTCTAGGATACCACTTAATAAAAACAACAAAAACAATTTAGGATAACAATTATAATAAGAATATTATTCTAAAGAATCCCTATCATTAAAAAGGTAAACAAAAATTTTGACATTACGCATATAGGTATAAAAGCTAAAGGATATAGGATTCATAAGGATATGTGAATTTTTAAAGGATCCTTACATTTCTTACGTATACTCTTTTCACATAAACTTGGTCCCTTTTCAAACAGAAATAATCTTAAATTTTTAAACTAAATTAAACTAAATTAAACTAAATTAAACTAAAAAACGGAACGTTCCTAGACGAGGCAAATGGGTTTCTTTTTAGCATACGAATAATTTGTCTATTGTGTGTTGCTGTTGTTTTTCTTCGCCGTTCTTTCGCAGCATAATTTTGCATTTGTTGTGTTGACGAATATGTTTCACAGTATTAAAAAATTTCTTCTTGGAGCATCTTAAATTTTCCCCAATTTCCCTAAAATTTATTTCGATCTCCTTAGTCTTCTTTGTTTGCCTTTGGGATCCAAAGGTACGAGGCATATTCAAAATTAGAATCAAATTGATTTGAAAAAAGACAAATTTCATGTGGAAAGGACCAAGTTCTTGTGGAAAGAGATTATGTCGGAAAATTAAATATAATAAGGTTGCTCTCAATTTTATCACAATATTATTATGAAATTAGATTTAACTATATACTACCTGTATATCTTTCAAAGGTAGGGAATACCTTGTAATATAACGTATATTTACCCTTAGAATGATTATTATATAGGTAGGTGTATGATATTATATAATAATGTTAACACACGCACAAAGGTAATAGACTTTATATTTTATTAGTTTTTTTTTCAAATGAAAATAATATTGGAGGAGCTGTGGCATTATTTTACGCTGATAGGAAATAACTAGAAAATATTTTACCTTCATTAGATAAGAATAGTATATAGAAGTACTTATAAATAAGTGAGGGGTTTTGGATAAAATTTTGATTCAAAAATATTATCAAATTGATAAATATCAGGAATAGGTACTTGTAAAATAATACGAAATAACATTATCTTCTTTTTATTATCTTCAATTTGATGCTAAAATGAGGAAACTTTTTTATCTTATTAATTTCGAATTTTTTTTTATTATTTTGGATTCTATCTATAGATTACAATGTACTATAATAAAAAGGTAATGTTCATTGTTTTTAATTGGATTTTGATTTGAACTTGAACTGATCCTAAGCTTTTATAGATACGATATTTTTGCAAATATATTAAGCCGACTAGGTCTCAATTAGGCGCTCGAGCTTTATCCTGTTTTTTACAACGAAATCAACAATCTTATTCAACGACATCAACAAGATGCTATTAATAAATTGAATCCCATCTATAGCACCGTTGAACATCACTTCATTATTTCGAAATCTCGCGTATTCATCGTTAAACATCAATATTTTTTAAATACTTTGTCCTTTATGCAAATTTGAAAAATATCTAGAGCTGTTTTATTGAGTTTTATATTTAGACAGGATAATTGAAATATTGCTAATTTCGGCTGGCACGGTCACTTTGATGTTGAAATAAAACAAACACGAAGCTCCACAAAAAATAACGAAGTAACTTTTGGATAGAGTTACTCTCCACTTTATACAATTGTTAAACGAATGGAAGCGAAAGCTTTGACTGATATTTTGAGTTTCTTTTAAGTGCCAATTGTTCAAATTTTAGGCAAAGATGCCTGTTCATAGCATAGGAATATGCTGGAACAGGTGGGTCATATTATATTCTTGTATTTAAAATTGATCTTAGAATTTAGAAACGCCTTAGGTTTTCCATAGATACAATTCTATGTTGTTTGTAATGTAATAACTTTTGTTTTGAGCTGTATGGTATTCTTTGTCTGTGAGTTATATTATTTAATCAAATTATTTGTTTATATTTAATATTAATGTATTTTTAATTAAAGATATGTTATACTTATTAGTAATTATTGATTAAGCCAATTATATGAATGGCGAATCGTAGCTGAGTCGGGTCGAAAATTAGATAAAAATTATTTTTCTCTTTTACTGGGGTTTGAACCCAGACTTCTAGCAGGACGACCCTCTAACCACTGTAGCACCTAGCCGCTTGTAAATTTGGTTTCTGTAATTTGAGTCGTTCTGTTGATACAGCTTTTCAAAACTGATCTTTTAGTCTAGTTGTTTCTCTGTAAGAATATTTAGCCATGATCCCCTAGCCATGTATTGAGAAAAACGATTATAATTATTAGGAAAAGTGTTTTTTTTTGGGTCTTTTTTCAAAAAAGATTTTTTTGTAAATTTTTGATTCTTTAATTTAATATTAGAAGCCTTCGAGATGTTTAACCCTTAATAAGTTGTATGCGGATATGTTTTTTGGATATGTCCAATATTGATGAAGTCTTGGCGAACTTTACAACTTTCGGTTGAGAAACACAGATTGTGAATCTTGTACTTAGGTTCTCAGGTTATTTTAAATCTCTTATTACAAACCTTTATAATATGTCTTGACACGGACAGATTGTTTAGATTATTTAGTTCAAAGTTTTAAATTGCACCACTTTCTAAAAAATATTCAAATAACGAACATTTCAGAATTCTAAAAGTTGATAAAGCAATTATCATCAGTTAATCATTTTAATCCTAAAAACTTTTTTTCAAGCATTATCGCTGCTTTCACATTTACTAGCTTATATCAACATTATATTAAAGTTTAAATTTTTTTGCTGTCATTAAAAAATTGATAAAAAAAAAAACTTGAAAAAGTTATAATAACTGGCGACATAACAATTTTTGCCCATTTCTTTTCAATATTATTTTTATTTTCTTATGGTAACTAATGATTACAATCAACTTAAATGGCTTACAGTCTATGTTTCGTTTACATTCATTTATTTTCGTTATCGTGATTCTATTTCTTAAGTAGCTTTTATAAGTTTTCGCAAACTTAAAGAGGTGTTACCATAGCTAAAATTTTAAAAGATATTTCCTTTTAATATAATGTTTTTCGTATTATATATACATGTTTTTACAAACCGCTATATATGAAATACCGCTATATATATGCACCAAATTGCACCAAATATTGGAATCTGTAAATTTTTCCAAATATGCATTAAGCACTGGATTCAATCCTGGATTCCGTCTGGGATTGTCTGTCTGGATGTCTGTTTGCCTGTGCACACTTGTACAGCTTAAACGACTGAGCGGAATGTTTTAAAATCAAGGTTTTGTTTTTTGATATCTTCAATTATTAAACTTTTATAGAAAATCAAGTATAACCTCAAGTTGCACTACTCTAAGACAATTTGTATGAAAATGTTTTGCATAAAATCGTTACACAAATGAAAAGCTTCAACTTTGACATAGAAAGTGTTTTGATTCGACGAACTCTAGAGTTCACGTAATTAATTTAAAAATTTGGTTGATTTTTTCCAAAGATAGTCCAAATTTAAACATATTCTCATATTATTTGGATGTCTAAATTTTTTCAGATTTGTCGCTTGTGGATGACGCCATTGCAAAACTTAAACTGAAAAAAAAAGTTATTTATAATTACATTGCTTTGCTAAAAATTATTACGTATTTAAGAAAAAAATATTTCAATGAAATTTTATATTATGCTTTTCCTGCAATAGCGGTTGGTTCTGTAGTGGACATAGTATATTTTTTTAGCTCATGTGTTTGAGTTTTGGTGAAAAATTAATTTCTGACTGTCTTTTAATGCATGCTATTAAACAGTTAAGTAAAGATTGTTAAAAAGGAAATGAATTTGACGACCTTATTTCTTAATTTTAAAATTTTCCTGTCCTTAATTTTTAAATTCCAACTATGTATGAAGATACCAAATAACCTTTATGCATTTAAAATTGTTGCTTATCAGTTGAGCTGGTTTTAGACTGATTAAAACAAATAATTTTTGACGAGTACTTACTGTAATCGGACAAAGGCAAGCTAGATTATGAAGAACAAGTACGTAACGGAAGATCAGAGTCAAAGATTTTAAAATTGCAAGAGAAAATTGAAATACAAACTATTTTAGGTTTTGCTAACCTGTCTGGCTGTTTTAAAGTATTAAAATATTTTAGCTAGCCCTCTTTAGTACTTTAAGTTATCTATTTAACTTTTTCTCTTAATGCGCTAAGGTTCCAGGCGCCTGAATATATTTAGCACTTCATCTCTTAAACAGAGGAGGTAAAGGAAAACTTTCAAAACTTTATACAATTGGGAGGACTGCAACTAACTGATGAAGTTTCATAAACTTGTTTTTATTAGAAATATTTTTTTAAATTTTATTTGAGAATGTGGTGAAAAAAATTGAGGTTAAATAAAGCTTTTGCCAGGGACGTGTTCGATATATTCAAATAATGTAAAATGTAATTCCAACCAATTTAAGTGGTGTAAAAACAAATACTTCAAAGACTTGAAGTACTCTGAAGGCTTTTCTGACTCCCTGATTGATATCCTGGGGAACAGAAAATTAACTTATATATATTACCGTTATTATTTAAACGGTTAATTTTTATTCTACATTCGACTTTTTTTTACAAATAGTCTTCTTGTATACAAGTTTTTGTAGCTTAACTTGTAGTAAGATCAAATGTAGGGAGCATTATTATTATATAGATATAGATAAATTGTATATTTATTTATATAAACATCTGTATGTAACTTTTTAAAAATATATAGTGAAGTGTTTATCTATACACGGAAAAAGCACATTAAAAAAAAAAATTTCATTGATACTTTTTATATTCTTCTTCTTTTGTTCATATTCATGTCCATTTTAATATATTCTTCCATTTTTTTTTCTATATATTATTATGTATAGAATAATATGTAAGTATTAGTATTAATGTATATAATAATATGTAAGTCAATTTAAAGTCAATATCCTTTTTTTTTTTTGTATATATGTATACAATAGATTTTATAGACGTAAAGGATAAACAGTTAAGTATATCTTGTTACAAAGATATTAATAATAATAAAAAAGAATATATCCATTTCTTTTATTTTTTTTTTGCTCCTCTCTTATCTAATTTATGGTCACTGAACGTGTCAAAATGTCTGCTGAATTCATTCTATAAAAAAAAAAAAAAAAAAAAATTAAAGTGAGAAAATAACAAAGCGGTGAAAACCCTGTATTATTATTTTCTTTTCACTATCCAATCTTTAAAATCATATAATACTGAAGAATAAATTTAAAAGATTGAAGCTCCTTTTTTTTAAAAAAATAAAAGAAGTTCTCAAATTTTAGAAAACATAAAGAGTGGACAATTTTAGTAAAACTCTTGATACATCGGTACTTAACACAATTATTACATTGAATACATAAACATTTTGTGAGGTATAAAGTATCAATTCAAATTATTTCTCATTTTAGATGTTGTTTTTGCTTGTAACTCTATGATAACTTTCCGAATCCAATTTTCGGGAGGTTAATCATTCTATTCAAATAGGAATGATCACCTTTAAATCGCCTTTGATTCAAAATTGTTGATGTTCCAGGGCCGTACATAGATCGCATATAATGTGGAGCCGACAAAGAATGATAATATAAATAATTTTAAGCTTTTCGATATATTTTCTAGCTTTATCAGTAACTTTCAATGTCAGATTGAATTATTGTCAAAACAAGTTTATTTCCATACCTATTATTCAAATGTTTCAAAATCCGCTATTTCCAATTGTACTTCTTAACGTTATAATTAAAATTCTGCAATCGGCATGATATCGGAACATTGTTTGATTATTGTCTCATACAAATTTGCCCGAGTGGAAAAATTATAACTTACAGTTTCATTTTCCAGATCAATTTTCAGATCAATTTACTGATTTTATAGATTTGAAAGCAAATTTAAAAAAAAAGAAACATACTAAATCTGACAACTTTATTTGTTAATTGATGTCGCACGACACATAGTTTTATCAGAGTCAAAAATTTTTCCATAGAAATTGTAAGTATTTGTATAACTTGCTTATTTCTTATGCTTATTTGAAAAATAGGGACTACGTCCTTTACATGATCGCAATGTAACATTAACACTCTTTCTAACCAGCCATCGCCGCACAATCGCGTCACAAACCTTTCGTTATAGATATTTTCTAGAGATTAACAACTGTTCAACAATTAATGCCAGCTCTCAAAGTCAAACCAGATGGCACATCACGGCTTATCGAAATTTGTTTGCCATGCGGACCATATACAACCACCGGTGTTCTTTATAGTTGAAAATATGTCTATGTGATATTTAGTTAAATAAATGAAGACCATTAACATCTTTCTTCTAAATATCCCTTACAATTGTCCCATAGCTCATAATTCGTCAATCCTAAATATCGTAAACTCAAATTCCCAAATCATACGACATCCTTATTGCCGAAAAGAAACTGTATATCACCTTTACATCATAGGCACCACCCTAAGGTTTGTTTCAAAAAGGGCGTGGGTTTTGCTGTGTGAAGGTCGTAAATGGACGGCTTTTGAAGAACTTTCGAAACCATTGTTCAGCGGGAAAAAAATAAAGGAAATTTTTTTTTTTTTTAAAGCTTTTAAATTGGAAGCTTTAAGAAGAAATGGTACATTAATTTGTCCCTCTACATTTCATCCATTCCAACGCCCTTTTTAATTAAAGATTCTAAAAAAGGAACTCAATTTTAAACCATTTGGCAACCCCAAAATATAAGTATAATAAATATTAATAATAATGAAATAAAAAAACATAAAAGGAACAAAAAAAAATTGATAATTTAGTGAAAATTATCATTAGAAAAAAAAGTGGAGTTTTTTTTTTCAACTTTTGAAGTTAATTTTTTTGACATTAGTTTAGTTATCGGAAAAAGGAATTTGAATCCCTTTTAAATATTCTATATTTATTAGAAATTAATTGATTTCAACAAAAATTTAAATGTAAAAATGTTTGTTTATTAGTTATAAATGTGTGTGTAAATGGTATGTGAAATAGATTGTAAAAACAATGTTTTCTAAATAATGGAGTTACGATAATATTAATGACTTGAGTTTAATTAAATTATGAATGATTTTGTTAGAAAAATAAAATAAATAAAAGATCTCTTGAACTTTTAGGTTGAATTAAAGGAATTTGATGAAGATCCAAAATTTATTAGAAACTTTTTTTAATATGAATGGAAGATAGAAGAAGAAGGGTCAATAAGATATAAAAGGTACAAATTAAAATATAAAATAAATTTCCTGAAGGTTTAATTTAATGTACAAATTAATTAGCAAAAGAGAGTCTCCGCAGATTTTATTAATTTATACATGTACATTGCCAAAAATGTATCTTCTAAATTTATAGAAGGAAGTGTTTGCTAATACTGAATAGGTTATACGCAATTTTCATAACAAAATACCCAAAAGACAAAATTTCCAAAGCCAAAATAGTCTAAGCCGAAGGAACCACGAAATCTCAAAAACCAAAACTTTGATTTTCTGAAGTCAAAGCTAACTTGCAGTTCACTTTAGAAATTCTAGCTTTTTTCATAGCATACACCTGAAATAGGTGAAAAGGCATCTTAACTTTGCTATGATGTTTGCAATCACCAAAAGGAAACAAGCTAGATATGAACAAAGATATATTATATTCTTCGTCAGTATCGCCTCCTGAGTCGATTAACAATCAGTTTAATGGCATTTCAATAGTTCAAGGGCATTTTAAAATTTGGTATGGTATTTGTAACCACCAAAAGGTTGAAGCAAGCTAGATATGGACAAGGGTATATTATATTCTTCGTCAATGTCGCTCCTGAGTCCATTAAGCATTAGTCCATTGCAATAGTTCGATAGTTAGTAGTTCCTTTCCATT